>CM062297.1:145503420-146063036 GCA_031216915.1 Pictodentalium vernedei | reverse complement strand
GGCCTGGCCCGATTTTTCGTTACAGAGTTATGGTCCTTAATTAGTCAGTTTTACGATTTTTGAGCTCGTTAGGACAATAACTTGAACAAACGTTCTTCAATTTGACTAATATTTGCCATGTAGGTCCTTTGCAATAATATCTCAAGCAAGTTCGAAAACTGGCCCAGTCCAATATTACGTTATAGAGTTATTGGCCTTAATTCCTCAATTTTTTTGAATTTTGAGCTCATTAGTGCAATAACTTGAAAAAATGTCCTCCAATTTGACTAATATTTACATTAGGGAAGTGGGGAGGAGAGGGTAGTGGCTGGAGAGTCCTAGTTAGGATTAGGTAATACCCCCCCCCCCCCCCCTCTCCCCGAGGGCATATATTACAAACTTCAGTGCTCTAAGAGTGAATCTGAGGCATTTGTAGCATGTGTATCCTGATATTGGAGACCGTTTTAGGTCTCTATGTTATGTGGAAGTTGCATTGGGCCAATGTTGTTTTTTTATTTGGGGGGGGGGGGGGGGAGGGGGGAGAGGATTTGTATCAAAACATTGCCAAGATAAATGCAGCCTACCAGTTGAGTTTTCAAGGAAGAATATACTTGGTGGTAACTTTCCCTAAGCAATGTAAAAGTGTCAATTTGTTTCTGAATGGGGATTTAAGTTCTAATTATTATTAGTACATGAATTAAATGTTAAACTTTCAGCTTTAATTTATTTTTACAAATTTACCTGTACAGGCTATTGCTCTATTTATCAGACTGGAAAAAGTTATTGATGCTTGGTGTATAATTGTGAAAGCTGAAATTTCTTTAGCTTTTTTGCAGGAGTATTATATATAGGTCCTTCGGAATGCTTAAAAAGTGCTTGAATTTTAATACTAAAATTCAAGATCCTTGAATGTACTTGAAAATCAGACTTTCTTTTGATAATTTCTTGAAAAATATAATTGGATGATTATATGGCTCAGTTCAATAAAAATAAGTTCATATGAACTATGTTTTTTTCTTTTGATTTTTTTTTTTTTTTGGGGGGGGGGGGGGGGGGTTGTATGTTTTGCATTTTTTCTGTGTAAATTGTGGGGTTTTTTATCCACTGAAAAAATATCTGCACCTGACACCCATACTTGGGAAGTTCTCTAAGAAGTTCTCTAAGAGAACTTCCCAAGGATCAATGTCAGATGCAGGTATTATTCACAGTATCTGCATAAGAATCATTGTTAACTGATATGTATAGGGGAGTGTGTGATGACTCAGTGGTTACGACATTGGACTTCAAACCAAAAGGTCCATTGTTCAATCCCCGACAGGGGTAACTGCATTGTGTCCTTGGGCAAGGAACTTAATTCCGATTGCCTAAATGGGAGCATGGTGGCACTGTGTACTAAGGGCATACTGCACATCGATGGTGCACTTGTCTTCAGCCAATGCTAACCCTTCTTGTGTGTGGAGTTAGTATACTGGGCAGTCTAACAGTTGCTTGATGTTGCTCAGTGATTCTCTCCAGGTACTCCGGCTTCCTCCACCCATAAAACTGTCCGACACAAGGTGGCCCTGGCTGTGAAAAGTGTTGTTGATCCCCAATAAATAATAAATAAATAAATAAATAAATAAATAAATAAATAAATAAATAACTGATATGTATACAAACATCAGATATTTGTAAATAAAGAAGTGAAACAGTGCTTGTGTACTGTATACCTAAACAGGCTCTGTTTTACTGGTAAACCCCCGAGGGAACCCCGGGAAGTGAAGCAGTGCTTGTTTACTGTGGTAAATAAGCTCTGTTTCCCTGGTAAAATAGGACCCAGTCGCTAATGCTTGGGGTGCAAGTCCTCTAAAATAGGCAACATGGGGTATAAACGATTGACTGACCTTGACTTTATCTCCATGTTGTGGTCATGGTTAACCATTGTGCAGAAGTATGTGACCTTAAAAACCAATAAATAAATTTACTGGTAAAATAGGACCCAGTCACGGTGCTTGGGAAGTCCTCAAAAATCAGCAACATGGGTATAAACCATTGACTAAACTTGACTTTCTCTCCAGGTTGTGCTCACTATTTTCCATTGTGCAGAAATATGTAACCTTAAACACCTCTAAATAAATTTATACTAAACAGGTGCCCTAACATGCAGTCTTTGAGTAAAGTTGGCTGCCTATATTCTAGTCATGGTAGAAAGGGGTTAACATTTTTCTCAATGTATTGACTAAATTCTGTCAACCTATTTTTAGCTGCGACTAGCAGCTCTATAAGTGGCAATGTCGGTCTGTCTGTCGGTCGGTCGGTCTGTCGGTCTGTCTGTGACCAACTCAAAAACAATAACTTTTGAAATACTTGATGGAATGACTTTATATTTGGCATGTAAGTGTATCTTATGGATGTCTAGCCACTGTGCAATGCATGTGGTGTTCCAAATATTTTTCTTGGAGTTATGGCCCTTGATGAACTTAGAATTTTGTGACTAACAAGTTTCTAAAAGAATAACTTTCAAACTACCTGGTGGAATGACTTCATATTTGATATGCAAGTGTATCTCATTCATGTCTAGCCCATGTCTGATGCAAATGTTGTTCCAAATATTTTTCTTGTTTTTTTTTCACCATCACCTGTAAATTGCCCCTGAGAATATTTTTTGGACTTGCAGATTGCACCACCCGTCGCAGCTACGGCGTCGATGTCGCAATTTTTCAAGATGGCCTTTCAAATTTTCTTACTTTTAATTTATTTTTTTTTAGGAGTATAGCTTATGGACCACTAGCATGAGCTTGTCGGGCCTTGTCTGTGTCTCAATTCTTAAATTGATTACAGTATTAAAATCTTTTTTGTTACGATTTAAAAAACATTTCCACAACATAGTTTATGGACCCTTGGAATGAGCTTGTCGAGTGAGTCTGTGTCTCATTTCTCAGATTGAATACAGTATTAACCCTGAAGTCCTCAGATTAATTTTTTGTTATTAAGGCCCCACAAAGTAGATATTCTGTTTCTCAGGCCATTTTTTGTAAAACTGTATGCGGGCGGGCGTTTTTTTTATTTTATTTTTATAGCCCCCGCAAACAAAGTTTGGGGGGTAAAAAGTAATCACCCTGTCCATCCGTCCATCTGTCCATCCTTATAAGCGTAACGCCTCCTAAACCGTTTGAAGAATTTTCATGAAACTTTACACAATGGAAGAACTCCATATGAAGATGTGCATGAAGCAATATAATTCCGTTCTGACAGGTGCGGGGGGGGGGGGGGGGGGGGGGGGGGGGGGGGGTATCACTTTGTGAGCTTGCTCACAGTACCTCTAGTTTTTGTAATTATATCTTTGTCATCAAAAATTCATGTTCTTGGTTTGTTTTATGTTTCGGCCTCCTAATCTACAGAATAGCATTGATGGTGGTGTATTTCATCCCTTGAGTGCAAGAAGGCTTTGCTATGCTTAGCATTGCAAAGCCTTGTTGCACCCAAGGGATAAATTTATCAATTTGATCAACTTGGGTAAAATATCAGACATAACTCGTTGAATTTTTATTTTTTTAAAAAGTTTGCATTGGTTATAAAAAGAGGGCATGCATCAGCCAAAAGGACCATGCGGGAGTGCCTGAGAAACAAGATTTTTAATTTTTTCAGGCCTAACTACTGAATATATAAGTGCACAGCTGCAGATGACTTAACGGTGTCTCTACATTATTGTAAGCTGCCTGTACAGTCAGCCAACAATGATGTAAAAACACTGACAGGATGAATGCATCCTACCAGTAGAGTTATCAAGGAAGAATACATTTGGAGCATTTTCAGAGCAATATAAAAGGGGCTGTTTGAGGACTTGAGGGTTAAATGCATCAACCCTTTTCCAAATGTATCGATCAAATCTGCCTAAACTTATAAACAAAGCTATCTCATTCAAATTTTGTTAATTTTTGCTTCAAAAACTTTGACATCTGGCATATGATTGATAACCGGGTTATGGACATGCAATACTCTCCAGTTGCCATCACAACTCCATGCCTGCATCTCCGATGCACCCTTCTTGTTCCATATCAGATCACAATTGGATTGCAGGACACTTACACACTAGTTGGTCGAGTGTTCGTAAAAACTCCAAACCAAGTTATGAAAAGCAAATGAAAGTAGCACCTTGGATTCAATGTTCTCATATTTTTTTCTGGCAGGTGATAATCCACAGTGCTGTGGAATGCTGCCCAGTCACAATCTGATGGAAATTCTCTTTCCACTTTTATGATCAGATAGACAATATACCAGAAAACAAACCGATACCAATTATTATTATTATTAATATTTGTTGGTGTTTAAGGTCATATATTTCTGCACAATGGCTAATCATGACCGTGACAGTTTTACGGGTGGAGGAAGCCGAAGTACCCGGAGAGAACCACCGAGCAACTGTCAGCTTCCCAACATACTAACTCCACACAAGCAGGGTTAGCATTGGTTGAAGACAGGTGCACTCTAGACGTGCAGTACGCTTTTAGTACACAGCGTCACCATGCCCCCACAATGTGGGCCCACATGGGCAATGGGGGTGAAGTGTCTTGCCCAAGGACGCAGGTGGGATTCGAACCGAGGACCTCTTGGCTTGCAGCCTGCACCTCTACCTACTGAGCCACCGTGCCCCAAACGATACCGATATCATGGGGATATAAAAAAACGAACCAAATCAATCATTGAATATCAATATCTAATGTATTTTCAAATTTTCCTACATTCACTATTTCAGGCCTTGTTGAGGCTTGATAGCCATTGAAGTGTTCATTTTCATGAAAGAATTGACTGATTTTCTTTATTAACACTTAACTCTTTACTCAACGTAACGGCCAGAACCGGCCAGCACTATTCACAAAAATTGCCAATTAATTTTCATTATTTTTTTCATTTTTTGTCACAAAAACATAAGTTATGACCCCTCATTGGAACGAGCTCAATGAGCTCGTTCCAATGAGGGGTCATAACTTATGTTTTTGAGACAAAAAATGAAAAAATTAGTTAAAGAATTTTATTTGCAAGTGTCGTCTGCTTTTCATGTTAGGTAAAGGGTTAAAGACCTAGGCAATTCCCACTAGACTACAACCTGCACATGTCCAGTTGCTTGCAGTGATTTCTAGTCAAGTATTGCCTGCCTTTTAAATGCCTCTTGATTAGAAATCACTGCCCAGGTGATTTGTCTATCAGTACCTCCTGATTATGGCATGTTAAGGGCATGTGTTCTGAGATTGCAAAAGCCTGAAATAGGCCTTTAAAGATTAAGGTGTGTTTGGAACAAGTCACAAAATTACTGTAGATATATGTGCTGGCAAACGAATAACAATGTTGAACTCACTTCAGTGGCATTTGTGGCACTGCATTAGAATGGTACAAGAACAATTTATTCTTTACTTTCCTGGTGCGAATAACCCTTTGATACTATCAGCTGAATACCAAACTGGAAAACCCCCCAATGTCCATGATGAAATATTTTTAACAATTTTCCTGAATTTATCACTTGTGAGCTACCCATTTCATTAGAAAATAAATAACAATTACGGCAGGCAAAAAGTTAAGTCTAGACATTTATTTCCTGAAAGTTGGGACCTTTGAGAAAAAATTATTATGCAACAGTGCAGTTGCAGTTAGTAGAAATTGATTTCAATCAAGTTATTGCAAATTTCTCTTTACTAGCTAGTATAATATCACCTCCATGGACTAGTAAATGTCTAATGACATTTGTCGCATCAGGAATTTCCATATTTATGTAATCTTTATTACCTCTGAGATTACAAAAAGCCATTTCAATTTCAATGGTAAATTTGTGTATGCAATGAGGTGTGATGCACACTGTTTTGATATTTTCGTTTCATTTCTGGATTTTTTAATCAATTTTTAAAAAGCTATTATGCCCACTGAGAAAAATGTAAAAATGGTGCTTTTGTTGCAAGGCAGCAAGGTGCCATGGTGACTGAATTTCAAGTGTTGAGTTCATTTTTGTTTTGAGTGACTGGCTATATTAGTTTGTTCTTATGCAATCTACAACATTTCAAAATAAATTGTAGATTTGCTTTTAGGAAATCAAAATACTATTTAGACAAAACCAAATATGGCAAACACTTTTCTGAAAGATCTAAGTGAGAGCTTTCCAAAAAGTTCTTTGAGATCAGTTCAGTAAATGATATACCCCCACCATTTTAAAATGCCACCACAATTTTATAAGCCGATTTTGAAACTGCCATTTTGGCTTTTAATCTATGCAAGGTCATAGGTCACAAGGTGTAAACATTTCAAGAAAACATGTTGTAAGCAATGGGAGAAGAGAACAGATAAAGTGCTTCGGACCCCATTACGTTCATTAGTGCGAATTAAAAAAAACATTTAGATAAGGTTATCATTTCTTTAAGACAATGACAATGACAATATTGTATGAGAACTTTCATAATTGGAACTGAGTTCCCATCCATCAACTTAAATGGTGTTTGAATGCATGACTCTGTGGCCATGGGCACTCTTTCTACAACTTTCGGATTCCCCAAGCCGAGAAACTCTGTGTAACGAGCGTTTCCTTGTTGCCACTCAAAACAAGTCCTCGTCTCCGTAAAAAAATTATTTAAACCTGTTGTATCTCATAGTTTAATGTTGTCTGGTTTTACCCCTTCGTTAATTTGAATGATGACATCGGTTCTACAAATTTAAACTTGATATTTCACAAAACTAGTTGTTTTGGCTCACATAGAACTGAACACGACGAACATGGAAATTGCATTGTTTACACCCCGTGACCTGTGACCTTTCATAGATTAAAAGCAAAGATGGCAGTTTTGAAAAAGGCTTATTATTTTACAGTTTTAACCCTTGAAGGCCGAATTTGACATTCATCACTTTTTACAGCAAAAGAACAGATGCCCAAACATGCAATTTCTGGATAAACTCGAAAGTTATATTCCAAGTGCTTAGTCAGTTATCTTTAGGCTAGTCTTGGCTGCCTGTATAGGCAGCCAAGGCTTGTCAAGAAACAACTCTAAATCCACAGGGTGTAGACTGTAATGGGGTAGCTAAAATATACAACAATCTCCAGGCCTTTAACCCTTTGAGACTTTAATTATCCTGATGTGCAAACGTCACTAAGAATTCAGTTTCTTCAATATTTTTTTCAAAATGTGACGTCAAATGTCGGAAAGTACCAATAACAAGATATTCACATTAGTGATTATCTGATTGAGGGCTAGATTATTTTTGGTGGTCTGAATTTGTTCTTCAAAATGTGTTTTATTACAAATTATTGCCCACAGGCACTCTCCAATAATTTGTAATAAAACAAATTTATATAAACAAAATATTATTTTTGTCTCACTGAATACGAAATATAAGCAAGGAGATTGTTGTCTTTTGCTCTTGTATCCTCATTTTTTAAAAGCCCTGATAATGGCTTCCAGCATTCAACCAGTTGAGAAGTCTTGACAGCAGGATTATATTAGTATGTTAAGCTGTGATAACATTTGGCTCAACGGTTATCACTGAGCACTATTCGGGAGAAAATAGGAAAATAGGAATTTGAGGTTAAAACTTTAAAAAATCGAAAAATAATAACAAAACAAATGACCACAAAGTATCAAAGTGCCGTTTGATTTCGTACGTCATAACACATACAAAAGTATCAAAGTGTTAAATTAAACAAAAGACTTTGTATGTAATAACACATACAAAAGTATCAAAGGGTTAAGCGTTTTAAGAGGGAGAAGATTAGAAGTATCACAGTACTGAATATTTTCCCAGAGGCATTCAGGCCAAAAAATATGAACACATTACTTTAATTTTGGCATTTAAATATCTTTGTCAAGTACAGCCCTTCAGAGAACTTTTTCTGACCTGAAAACCAGGGAAATATTCAATCGATTACCAAAAATGGCCGCTGACCGATTACTGGTTATTTGAGCTCACAATCGGCCGATTCCGATGCCGATTCCTTTTGTAATACCGTGCAAAGAATTACATTAAATTGAACATATTTTACTGTGCTTACAGTCTGTTCACTACTAGATAAATCGCGACTTGAAAGAACTACATTAAATTTAACATATTTCACAGTGTTAAACTCCATTGACTCAGGTCCAGTAAAATTACCAGTCATGCACATTTGGGCAGTAAACGTGCAACTGGTAATTTTTACTGCATCCTGAGTCAATGGAATGCAGCCTTCACTTTTCCAGTATGAACTAAAGATTTTTGCATGTATGCTCAATTGAAAGCTTTACATGTCGTTTAACTTTATATCCCGTAAAGGGCAGTCTGGAGAGATTAAGAATACACATTGTGGTGGTTTTTCAACTTTATTAAGTGGTATCATTGACATCATTTTACATTAACAATTGAACAATTGCAGAAGACAATAAAATGTGGTTTATGAATCATCACAAAATGCTTGGCAACAATCGGTTGAACCGATGTTCAACGAGCCATTGCTGTTGTCATCCGATTGCCCACAATCGGCAGATTGTGGTCGCTGTTCCCAATCATAGGTTGAATACTAAACAGAGGGGTAATAAGAGAGGAAAACTACCAGGAAGGTGAGTACTAGTCGCACACACATATTTTTCAGGGAATTCAAGGAATTCCCAACAAAAACATACCAATAGTCAGTTGTATTTTTTAGGTCCAAAACGTCATCAAATCATTCTTTTTATTTATCTGGAATATTCAACAATGATACAAGATGTCAGTAGAGTGCTTCAAACATTTATTGAAACAATATATTTTCCCAAGGTTGCTTAATTTCAGAGATTGCATTATTTCTGAGTGCAACTTTTCAAGGCGGGTGATGCATTATTTCTGAGTGCAACTTTTCAAGGCGGGTGACTAATTCAAATATTTATTAAGTCATACCTACAGTATGTGGAGAGTGGATTGTAACCAAATCACCTGTGGAGTGGAGTTATCACCCAAGCTATAACTTTCATATTTTGTACATATCAACAAAAAACAAAAGCAATGTTTCAGCCAATGGACCTCCGGGTTTAACCCGGAGGTCCATTGGCTGAAACTTTGCTTGTGCTGGTTATGCTTTGCAGCAAATTTGCAATTATTGCTTGGGTGGAATCTCCACTCTGCAGGTGATTTAGTGATAATACACTCTCCACATACTGTATAGAGTTTGCCTCATTTGTCTGCACAATTCTTCATTCATTTGTATGTGTGTGATTTCTAAGTCTCACTTTCTTGTCTTGACCTCTGTTTTTAGACTAATAGATGGTGGTGAATTTTCTTGCATTGAATATCTTTTCCATGATGAATAGTTATATTTTAGGGTTGTTGATCAATGAAGGTGTTCATTTTAACACTGTGGACAACCTGTATGAATTGGGCAAATGATTATTATTTTGTTAGCCTATCATTCCCCCCCTCCCCCCCTCCCCCCACACACACACACACACACACACAAAAAGAAGAAATAAGGCAGCCTTCTCCCTGTTTTCCAGCATCACAAGACTTCGGACAGGTGACAAACATATACAGCTGGCTGAATAGCCATATTTCTGCCTAAAAAAAATTTAAAAAGTTTAAAATCTGTTTCTCAAGCCCTCCTGCATGGTCCTTTTGGTTGCCACATGCTCTCTTTTTATAACCAATGCAAACTTAAAAAAATTAAAATTAAATGGTTTATGTCTATTTTACCCAAGTTAATAAAATTGATAAATTTGTCCCTTGAGTGCAATAAGGCTTTGCAATGCTTTAGCATTGCAAAGCCTTCTTGCACTCAAGGGACAAAATACACCACCAGTCCACCACCCATGCTATTCTGTAGATTATGATGCCTAAAACAAATCAAACCAAGAATATGAACATTTGATGGCAAAGAAATAATTACAAAAATAAAATAAAAAACCACATGTAGGTTTACAAAAAATGGCCTGAGAAACAGTAGACCTACTTTGTGGGGCCTTATTTGTTAGATCTTCAAGAATTATAATTTACTTTATTATGCTGATGAAACTTGGTGTTCAGCTTTAGTAATGAAATGGGATGGTGCAAAACACTGAGTTAGTTTCTAGCTTAATTACTTGACAGGAATTGGTGAGCAAGTTTTACAACTTATATTGCTACCTCTCCTTGGTGCAATGATGTGGATATGCAGGAAGACCTCCGTAGCAACTACTTCATGGCCTCATTCTTCTTGCATACTGCAAGGGGATCTTTAGTGTACATGGAGATTGCTCTCTCCACACAGTGAGCAGCCGATTTACATTTCCTGCCATAGGATGGTACACTGTGACAACATCAACCCCACAATTCATGCAGCAAGTGTTTGGAAACCTTATAACTCTCCCGACCAAGGATCTATCCATGGATCTCTAGCATGAGAGACCAGTACCCTCATCCACTCTCTCTCCGAATTCATTCCAACTGTGTATTACAGTATTACATAACGGAATATAACCAACTCAGTGAAATAATTTCATGAAATATTAAAGCTGCAGTTTTTAGCTCACCTGACTGATCTCTCTTTGTCTGTCATCTGTGAATATTGTATTCAGGGCTTCTCATCCAGAACTGTTGAACTGATTTCAGTTGTCTCTGGTGTCCATGAACATTAGTATTCAGGACTTCTCTTCCAAACCTGCTGATCTGGTTTCAACTCTAAATGTCTGGCGTCTGTGAACTCTAAATGTCTGGCTTCTCCTCCAAAACCACTGAACTGATTTCATTGATATTTGAGTTAATTGGTTTTTGATTTTATTCAAATCGAGCTGCCATGCCCCATAGGGACGGGGTGGAAGAAAATGTGCCCAAATTTGAAAAAATATTCTCATGAACCAATCATTTGGTACAATGACTTGATATTCATTTCTGAGCTTCCTTTTGAGTTCCAGAATAAAGTTGTTCAAACCAAGTTGTGAGGGCAATATTTGCCTTTGACATAGAAGAGGCAAGATTTTTGCCACCCTCTCCTTTTGCTGAACCAATGAGCTGATCTGAACCAAATTTGGTATGTGGTACTATTGAGTCATAAGTACTTGATTCATGCTCAAGTAAAATGTTTCCCACTTCTTCTTGGTAAGCCCAGGAGCTAAAAATAGAAATATTTTAAAACGCCCATATTTCCCAAACAGCATGAAATAGAGAACTGTTATTTTTTATAAAGCATTCTTAGGACTGAATAGAACTGAATGGTAAAAAAAATGCAATTGGTTATGTCTTAGTGTACCATAGGGGGAAAATAGAGAAAAATGCTGAGTCAGCATATTCTCAAAATTAACAAAAATTTGCTAGAACCACCGATCAGAATTTTTTGATATTTTACAACATTCTTAAGGGGATTACATTTAAGTTTGTTTTAATCAAACCCCTGAGTTTATATTTGGGCTCCATAGGGGAGTCCAAATTTTAACTTAGTGTAATATGAGGAATAATCTTCAACTGGTTGAGTGCTAAATTATTTTTCAAAGGTGATTTGTAACATGAGTATTTTTTTTTTCAAACATACAATGCTGCCAGCAAGGGAAGTCTCAGTTTAGCAAGACTTTATTCATCAATAATTGTTTTGTTACTATTCATTGGAGAGTGTCTATTGGCACTCTCCAATAAATTATAACAGAACAATTTTATATGGATATTTTTTATCTACTGCTGCACAAACAACTAGCAAATGAACACAGTATAAAGCCACTTCAGTGGCTTTCTGCATTTTTCTGTAGAGTCCTGATTGTGGCTTCTAGCACTCCCCTTGTTAATAGATCCTTCTTTTGAACAACTCAAAGGTAAGCACCCCCAGACCACTTGGGGCATCTTGTATTTGTTCATACCTCCCAGGATTTGTTCTACTATTGCATAGTAAAAACCAGTATCTATGATTTGCCTTTCTCGATCTTGATCAGAAAATTAGAAAAACTGCTTACTCCCAAAAAAAGGTTGCGAAAAAATAATGTAGCCCCTTTTCATATATATGGGGCTTTCAAAGAAACAAGGGTACCAGTGCAAAAGCCAACATTTCCCTTGCTGATGTTTCATATTCAGTCAAATGTAAATATTATCTTGAAATAAAAAACTTTAAATAACAAATTGAGAACATATAAAATAATCTTGCCCTCAACCAGTTAATCGGGGGTGCGGTGGTATTGCGGTAACCAATTCTCATTAGATCACCGAAGTTAAGCAACGTCGAGCCTGGTTAATCATTGGATGGGTGATTGTCTGAGTGATCAATTTGGACTCCTGCATTATGTCCTTGGGCAAGGCACTTAACCCCGATTGTCCACATGGGGGCACGGTGACGCAGTGTACTAAGGCGTACTGCACATCGATGGTATGCATGTCTTCAACCAATCTAACCCTGTCTGTGCTGCAGTGCGGAGTTACGATGTTGGGGAGCTGGCAGCTGCTCTTCATTGCTCGGTGGTTCTCTCCGGGTACTCCGGCTTCCTCCACCCATAAAACTGTCACGGTCATGATTAGCCATTGTGCATAAGAATATGGCCTTAAAACACCAACAAATAAATAACCAGTTAATTAGGGAGGTATAACAACTTGAAGGTCCTTGTTAGGAGGGCTCAGGTCTCACAAAATTCACTGGTGATTTTTTAACCAGTCATAAAAAGTTCAAAAGAATACACGACTGAATGTCAGGCTTCCAAAAGTGTCATCATGAAGAATCAAGCTCTTACTAGTATGTCTTTGGAAAAAACTGCATTTAGGCCTAAACAAGTTAAAAGTCTGTTTCTCAGGCCCTCCCACGTGGTCTTTTTGGCTCCTGCATGCTCTCTTTTTATTACCAATGCAAACTTAAAAAAAAAAAAAAATTAAATGTTTTATGTCTGATATTTTACCCAAGTTAATAAAATGAATAAATTTGTCTCTTGAGGGCAATAAGGCTTTGCAATGCAAGAGCATTTCAAAGCCTTCTTGCACTCAAGGGAGGAAATACGCCACCACCCATGCTATTGTATAGATTGTGAGGCCTAAAACATAAAACAAACCAAGAACATGAACATTTGATGGCAAAGAAATAATAACAGAAATAAAAAATAAAGTAAAAAAATGACTGCCCACATGCAGTTTTACAAAAAATCACCTGAGAAACAGAAGATCTACTTTGTGGGGCCTTACTGAGTATTTTATTTTTTTTTTTAATGTAACATTAGCATTTCCAAACATTTTCCTATAATTGTTCAAAATCTGCTGAAAAATCTTGTCATTTTAAAATGAACACAAAAATTACTGTTGCCATAAGGTGGCAATTTGGCAATGTAATAGTATTCATATGTTATTGCAAATTTTTCTCAATTTCATCATGTTCACATGGTTTTGCTGTCACCTTTTGTGCACTCTAAAGTGCAAATTCTAAATGCAAAATACTTGACATCCATGTTTTTACAATTAGAGGCCAGAGTTAGTAATAGCAGGTAAAACAATTGGTTAAATGTCAGTGCAATAATTACCAATGGTAATGACTTGTGAAGAAAGAACTATTACCATGTTATTAATAAACATGTTGTATGCCATTCACAATCATTATTTGAAGATCAGATGCTCCATTGATAAACTGGATGATATTAATTTATCTCTCTCTAAACTTTTCCCATGCTTTTCTTCTTATAATACAAAAACAAAATACACCCAATAAACCTCTAACATTCACCAGCTTAATACTAGTACAGATATTCCAGCCACATTGGAGTCAGTCTAGAAATCAAGTACAAGAAGCTATTAATTGAAAATAGAATGCATTTTCATTTTTGGAATTCACTTTAAAAAATTTCCCACAATCCAGTATAAGTATTTCTATTAGTTCCTTGAATCCTGCATGCCTATGTAAGTAACACGTAACCAACCAACACTGCTTTTTACATCAGTGTATATTTTCATGTAGTGTGTGATATGGCAGTTACCAATTTTTAGCTGCGACTAGCAGCTCTATAAGTGGTAATGTCGGTCTGTCTGTCGGTCGGTCGGTTGGTGTGTCGGTCTGTCTGTGACCAACGAGTTTCAAAACTCAATAACTTTTGAAATACTTGATGGAATGACTTTTTATATTTGGCATGTAAGTGTATCTTATTGATGTCTAGCCACTGTTCAATGCATGTGTTGTTCCAAATATTTTTCTAGGAGTTATGGCCCTTGATGAACTTAGAATTTTGTGACTAACGAGTTTCTAAAAGAATAACTTTCAAACTACCTGGTGGAATGACTTCATATTTGATATGCAAGTGTATCTCATTCATGTCTAGCCCATGTCCGATGCAAATGTTGTTCCAACTATTTTTCTTGTTAGCTTAACTTGACATAGTCACGCGTGCGGAAGTCTGTTAGTCTGTGAGTCTGTTAGTCTGTGATTCTGTGACATCTGTTCACATTTTCCTTTAGCACGGGCTACACCCCGCAGTTCTTGTCTGATCGTCACGAAATTTCATATGCAGGTTTGGGGTCATGTCTAGATGAGAACGTCCCCTTTTGGTCACGATCGGGCAACCGGTATGGCTGCCCGAGCCCAAAACTCGAAAACCATTATCACAGTCTACAGGTCGTATTTACAAAGGGATTTCATTGTAACTTGGTAGGATGCCTCTGTATAATGCCTAGATGAGAACGTCCCCTTTTGGGCATGATCTATCAACCGTGATGGCTGCCCAAGCCCGAAACCCAAAAACTTTTAGCACAGTCTGCAGGTCATGTTTAATGTGGAGGGATTTCATTGTAACTTGGTAGGATGACTCCTTATGATGTCTAGATGAGAATTTCCCCATTTGGGCATGATCTGCCAACCGTGACGACTGTCCGAGCCCAAAACCCGAAAACCTTTACCACAGTCTACAGGTCATATTTATTGAGGAATTTCATTGTAACTTGGTGGGTTGACTTCATACAATGTTTGGATGAGAAAGTCACCTTTTGGGCATGATTGGGCAACTGTGACGGCTACAGGGGCCCAAAGCCTGAAATCCTTTAGCACAGTCTAGAGGTCATATTTATGAAGGGATTTCATTGTAACTTGGTAGGATGACTCCAAATAATGTCTAGATGAGAACGTCCCATTTTGATCGCGATCATGCAACCTTGATGGGTGCCCGAGCCCAAAAACCTTTAGCATAGGCAAAAGGTCATATTTATGGAAGGATTTCATTGTAACCTGTTGGGTTGACTCCATGTAATGCCTAGATGATGACATCCCCTTTTGGTTGTGATTGGTCAGTTGTGATGGATACTAGTGCCCGAAGCCCGAAAACCTTGAGCACAGTCTACAGGTCATATTTATGAAGGGATTTCATTGTAACTTGGTAGGTTAACTTCATATAATGTCTAGATGAGAACGTCCCCTTTTGGACATGATTGGGCTACTGTGACGGCTAAAGGTGCCCGAAGCCCAAAAACCTTTAGCACAGTCTACAGGTCATATTTATGAGGGGATTTCATTGTAACTTGGTAGGATGACTCCAAATAATGTCTAGACGAGAACGTCCCATTTTGGCCATGATCATTCAGCCTTGATGGGTGCCCAAGCCCAAAAACCTTTAGCATAGGCAAAAGGTTATATTTATAGAAGGATTTCATTGTAACCTGTAAGGTTGACTCCATATAATGCCTAGATGATGACATCCCCTTTTGATCGTGATTGGTCAACTGTGATGGCTACAGGTGCCCAAAGACCGAAAACCTTGAGCACAGTCTACAGGTCATATTTATGAAGGGATTTCATTGTAACTTCGCAGGATCACTCCAGATGATGCCCAGATGAGATTGTCCCCTTTGGTTGCGATCATTCAACCATGATGGCTGCCCGAGCCCAAAGCCTGAAAACCTTTAGCACAGTCTACAGGTCATATTTATGAAGGGATTTCATTGTAACTTGGTAGGTTGACTTCATATAATGTCTAGATGAGACCGTCCCCTTTTGGACACGATTGGGCAACTGTGACGGCTTCAGGGGCCCAAAGCCCGAAAACCTTTAGAACAGTCTACAGGTCATAATTATGAAGGGATTTCATTGTAGCTTGGTAGAATGACTCCAAATAGTGTCCAGATGAGAATGTCCCCTTTTGGTTGCGATCATTCAACCATGATGGCTACCAGAGCCCAAAGCCCAAAAACCTTTAGCACAGTCTACAGGTCATATTTATTAAGGGATTTCATTGTAACTTGGTAGATTGACTTCATATAATGTCTAGATGAGAACGTCCCCTTTGGACGCAATTGGGAAACTGACGGCTACAGGGGCCCGAAGCCCGAAAACCTTTAGCACAGTCTACAGGCCATATTTATGAGGGGATTTTAATGTAACTTGATAGGATGACTCGTTTTGGAATAATTTCACTGTAACTTGGTAACTTTTGTTGATATATGTTAACTGTGAGGGCCACATACATTAACTGTGAGGTCATATTAACCCACCCCTCAGCTCTTTAGTACAGTGTACACCTCATATTACTTTTATCATAAACATAGCACACAGGGAACAGAAATGAACATATTCCCAATTATCACAATTCTTGTCTTATTTCATAATCCTTTCATATACCTTGAACATTATCCTTTTCATCAAACACAACACACAAGTTAAGCTACAGTGTCATTGACACTTTCATTTTTTTTCACCATCACCTGTAAATTACCCCTGAGAATATTTTTTGGACTTGCAGATTGCACCACCCGTCGCGATTTTTATAACCAAAAAGTGTGACTAACCTTGTGCATTGCACAGGGTTAGTCACACTTTCCGGTTATGAAAAATGTTCATTATTAACGAGTGGCTAATAACCCTGTGCACTGTACAGCCTAAGTGTAAATTTCATCAGATCAACTCTTTACCCAAAGTAAAGGCCAAAACCAGCCAGTAGAATACTCAAAAAACATTCAAACTCACCTTAAGACCCCTCATTGGTTTTGTTTTAGTGAATTCCAAAAATGAAAACATATTCTATTTTCAATTCATAGCTTAATAATTACATTGTTAATGTAGTTATACGTTTTGGGTCCAAATACTCAATTCCCATTGGTCAGCTGGATGAAAACGTCATGACCAAATGTAATTCATTTTCCAATGAATACATTTGGTCGAACTTTGACCCGCATTTACGGTAGAGCGCAGTTGACAGAATGTAATTCGGCTGGTGTTTGTGTGGGTTTTTAACTTTTAGCGCTTCTCGCAGTGATCAACTCCGCTGCTGTTTCTTTGGTAACATTTCCCAACTGTGGCATAAAGCCTGTTACTAAAATACTCGTTTCCATTTCTAAAGTTGTGAAAATTAAAAATCAGAGTTGTCCGTTTTGTCTTTTGTGAGAGGGTGGTTTTTCGCCTTGTTCGTTCGTACATGTTTTATTTCGTCTTTCTGCTTTGTTGTTTGGTAAAAAGTAGTTTAAACAGTTATGGAATATAATTATAAGAATTGAATGCGATTTTTATAAACTTTATTAGAGTATGAACGTGTGGGAATGGGTACAAATTGTATGAATCCCTTTGGGATTCATACAAAATTTTTACCCATTCTCACACGTTCAGACTCCAAGAAAGATTATAAAAATTGCATTCAATTCTTAATTGACTACATGGTTCCCACTGAAATGAAAGGTCCTTGAATTTCGGCCACTTCGTTGGGAAGGGTTGAATTTGTGTACATCCTTGAAAAGTACTTGATTTTCCACCACCTTCATTGAAAAGTACTTGAATTTAGTTGACCTATAACCTCTGAGACAAGAAGTTTCATGATAACCCGCCTCAGTCTGGTGTATAGATTTTGTTATTTCATGAAGTTTGCCTTCCAATGTACTCGCAGAGCCCTTTCCAACACAAGGCTAAAATTCCATCTAAATTTGGGAGAATCCATTTGGATTCTCGCGAAAACGGTTGCGAGGATCAATACCTGCTATGATTGTCCTAGGATTCCATTAGGGCCCCATGGTTGAACCCCTGTTGTACACTGATACCACATGTTAGCCCTTTACCCAACACAGCATTTTAATTTTGAAAATCTAAACTGAATTTGATAATTTAAAAAAAAAATTAACAATACATATATTTATCAATAAAACCTTACAAATATGGATGCCTTTGGAACCAGCTCGTTGAGCTGGTTCCAATGTCGGCCATATTTGTAGTTTTATTGACAAAGTGTCAGGATATTTTAGGTCATGTGTTAGCCTTGTATTGGTTAATTTGCTGCTGCTATGTTATGTAAAGGGTTAAATTGACTAAATTCTTTTCACGCGAATCCCAGCAGAGGTGCAGCGAGAATCTACATGGATTCTCGCTAGCTTGATTGCGCGAATCTTTACGAGAATGGATTCTCAGATTCTCGTTGAAATATAAACCCACAACAGCAATTTTTATTTCATGAATTTTGCCATCCAATGTACTCACAGAGCCCTTTCCAACAGTGCGTTACATCACAGCATTTCACCATCATGTCATCTTTCCTTGCGGGAACCCCGGGAAGTGAAGTAGTGCTTTTCACTGTGGTAAACAGGCTCTGTTTTACAGGTAAAATAGGACCCAGTCACCAATGCTTGGGAGGTGCAAACCCTTTCTAAAATGGGCAACATGGCTTATTAATGCTCACCCCTGGTCTTGAGTTGATGCTCATGTTGTGGTCATGATTAGCCATTGTGCAAAAATATGTGTCCTTAAACACCATTAAATAAATAAATAATCATGTCATCATAATAGTAGGTTTTGTCATCATTACAATGTAGATCATGGATCTGGAAAGGTTAACAAATGAATAAAATGGCAATTCCAGTCAAGACTCCCACAGGAACTCCGGGAAGTGAAGCAGTGCTTGTTTACTGTGGTAAACAAGCTCTGTTTCACTTGTAAAATTGGACCCAGTCACTAATGCTTGGGGTGCAAGTCCTTTAAAATAGGCAACATGGGGTATAACCGATTGACTGACCTTGACTTTATCTCCATGTTGTGGTCATGATAAGCCATTGTGCAGAAGTATGTGACCTTAAACACCAATAAATAAATAAATAAATATTCCAGTCAAGATATTTTTCAAAGATATAGGTGAACGGAAAAATGGTCCCCTTATTTCTTTTTAGGTGAACGATCATTTGCCCAATATGTACAGGCCTGTCCTGATAGTCCTTGAAATCACTATCAATTTTCTTGAATAGTACTTAACTTTATTTCTCTGATATTAGTGGGAACTCTGCAGTATGAGTTTTAACTTCCTATGATAGCATTAGAGGCCTGAGAATCTCAAATATTGGGTAGAATCAAATCTTAAATTGAATCAAGAAGAGGATTTCAAAATGAATTGGATATCGAATTGCATTGAATCTCAACCCTTTTCAAGTTATCAAGCATGTAGATAATGGACCTTCTTACAGCCTTGGAATATGGTGATTTAGGGCCCAGCGAAGCTTCACGATTCAATTCGATTTCAAATCTTAAGTTGGTGGGCGCGGTGGCATTGTGGTAACCAGTTCTCGTCAGATCACTGAAGTTAAGCAATGTCGAGCCTGGTTAGTCCTCGGATGGGTGACCGTCTGAGCGATCGATTCGAACTCCCGCATTGTGTCCTTGGGCAAGACACTTAACCCCTATTGTCCACATGGGGGCACGATGACGCTGTGTACTAAGGTGTACTGCACATCGATGGTGCGCATGTCTTCAACCAATCTACCCCTGCCTGTGCTGCAGTGTGGAGTTACGATGTTGGAAAGCTGGCAGCTGCTCGTCGTTGCTCGGTGGTTCTCTCCGGGTACTCTGGCTTCCTCCACCCGTAAAACTGTCATGGTCATGATTAGCCATAGTGCATAATTATATGACCTTAAACACCAATAAATAAATCTTAAGTTGGTATTCGGTTTGATTTGAAATCTGCTGTCTGATTCGTTTTTCTTTGAATCTTTTCACTGGAATTTCGCTTGATATCAGTCATCATAGTTGTCTCACAAAAGGTGTAGCTAAGATAGAAATTGGACATAAACAATGTTGAAAATAAAGACTGAGGGTATTGCCTGCTATATTAACCCTTTACCTAACATGAAAAGCAGACGACACTTGCAAAAAAAATTCTTGAATAACTAATTTTTTTCATTTTTTGTCTCAAAAACATAGGTTATGACCCCTCGTTGGAATGAGCTCGATGAGCTCGTTCCAACGAGGGGTCATAACCTATGTTTTTGAGACAAAAAATGAAAATATTTTGAAAATTAATTGGCGATTTTTGAGAATAGCGCTGGCCGGTTTTGGCCGTTACGTTGGGTAAAGGGTTAAAATAAAAAAGCATCTGTACTCATGCCACCATCCATGCTAATTTCAGTTTCACTAGTCACTACCACTGCTGAAAGCAAATTCAAAGTTTCCAAGCCATATCGACGATGAGCTCATGGGTACTAGCGGCTAACCCCCTTCAGTGGCCAATACAAAATTCTTGCACATGTTTCTGTTTTTGAACAAAAATCCTTACTGGGTAATATTTCAACCACATCATCAAGGTATGCCTTCAAGGAAGACATGCCTTAACCCTTTACCTAACATGAAAAGTAGTCAGCACTTGCAAAGAAAATCACTGAATAACTAATTTTTTGCATTTTTTGTCTCAAAAACATAGGTTATGACTCCTCATTGTTATGAGCTCAATGAGCTTGTTCCAAAGAGGGGTCATAACCTATGTTTTTGAGACAAAAAATGAAAAAAATAATAAAAATTAATTGGCGACTTTTGTGAATAGCGCTGGCTGGTTTTGGCTGTTACATTGGCTAAAGGGTTAATGATGCAGTTGGAATATCTTATTAGTTGGGACTTCAAGACGTTTGTACATGTATATGATTCAAGGTTTGATGCCATTTTGAATAATAGATGCAGTTTGATTCAAGATTTATACACAGAACATCATGATGTGTGAATGTGTTTGTTGGGGGCACGGTGGCTCAGTTGGTAGAGGTGCAGGCTGCAAGCCGAGAGGTCCTCGGTTCGAATCCCACCTGCGGCAACCGCGTTGTGTCCTTGGGCAAGACACTTCACCCCGATTGCCTACATGGGGGCACGATGACGCTGTGTACTGAGGCGTACTGCACGTCGATGGTGTGCATGTCTTCAACCAAGCTAACCCTGCCTGTGCTGCGGTGCAGAGTTCAGGTTTACGATGTTGGAGAGCTGACAGCTGCTCGTCGTTGCTCGGTGGTTCTCTCCGGGTACTCCGGCTTCCTCCACCCGTAAAACTGTCACGGTCACGATAAGCCATTGTGCATAAGTATGTGACCTTAAACACCAATAAATAAATAAATGAATGTGTTTGTCAATATGGCATGAGTGCCAGCATGCTTGGGCTGTCATGATTAATCGATTGTCAATCTGTGATGCTGAAATCGATTAGTATTTTTCGTTGTCAAAGAATCGGTAAATTTTACCCCGCTTTAGACGTTTAATAATTAAAAAAACATTGATGAAAAAACTATTGTTCCTAAAGGTAAAAGGTTCAATAACGTTGACCTTAAACCTCAAGAAGCCATTAGAAGCATTTGTCTTTTAGGTACATTCAAAGCTTTGATGTTCTGAACTTTTGAACCGTCAGTGTAATAATCAAGACTGGTCGGCAGTTGCGAAGTTCGCAACTGATGACCAGTCTTGATTATTACACTGACGGTTCAAAAGTTCAGAACATCAAAGCTTTGAATGCACCTGAAAGAGGAACGTCTTCCTTGTTTACTTGAAGTAGGTCAACTGACTTGAACTTCTTTTTTAACGACTTCAAAGAGAGGGAGAGGTAGGAGGTCATCTAGGTTATTATCGATTATATACGACGATTAATCAATTCCTAAATTAAAAAATTGTGAAAGTCCTACAGCACGCAAGGATAGAATGAGAGGTGCAACCTCAAGTTCTATCTTTCCGTGATGGCATGAGTGTCGTATTGACGAATGCATTCACACATCATGGCATTCTGTGTTTTTTACATGCCTCTATGACATAGAGTCCATCAATTTAAAAATTCAGTCTTATTTGTAGAATTTGACAGTTCTGACATCTGCTTGAAATAAAAACAAAAACAAACCGCAGGTGTGATTGGCCAACACGTGTGATTTTTGGGACGAATCAAATCCCGAATTGAATCGGGTGGAGTATTTTTTTTTTAACCCTTTGATACTTTTATGCGCCTTATCCTGGTACACATTCACTACCTTGATCCTTAAGTACCTGTATATCCTCAAACTGACCCTTTTATTTGGCTTTGAAAAAGTTGTTCCAAGTGTTTTCTTCCCTGAGAACTTTACCAGTAGGAGAGTTTTTACATTATTTCTTGGTTGCCCTTACAGGCAGCGAACAATAACATAGAAATAATGTTAAGTCATCTGCAGCTATGTACATCTATATACAGTAGTTATTAACCCTTTGAACACTGGTAGTATCTTCCATGCCAGTTAAATGGCAGAAATTGGAAGAGTCTATATTCATTATTTTTGGGGGTAGAGCAATTAATATTTTCAACGTGCAGCCTTTTAATTGTTCTACCACACATTCACTTAGTAGCCATCCTATTTAATGAAATTGGGAGCGCGGTGGCTCAGTTGGTAAAGGTGCAGACTGCAAGCCGAGAGGTCCTCGGTTCGAATCCCACCTGCGGCAACCGCGTTGTATCCTTGGGCAAGATACTTCATCTCCATTGCCCGCATGGGGGCACGATGACGCCGGGTACTAAGACGTACTACACGTCAATGGTACGCATGTCTTCAACCAATCTAACCCTGCCTGTGCTGCAGTGCGGAGTTACGATGGTGGGGAGCTGGCAGTTGCTCGGTGGTTCTCTCCGGGTACTCCGGCTTCCTCCACCCGTAAAACTGTCAGGGTCACGATTAGCCATTGTGCATAAATATGTGACCTTAAGCATCAATAAATAAATAAATAAATAAATAAATAAATAAATAAATAAATAAATAAATTTAATGAAATTATGACATATCACGTTGCTCGACCAGAAAAGCAGCCTCTTGTGTTGGAAGAGTTAATGTAAAATTAATCTGACGACTTAAGGGTTAAGTGGTTGAATGTTGTGACCTAACACAAAAGATTTCCATTGTTTTAGTCCAGGGTGTAGTTTTCTTGAGTGGTAATTCCTCTGTTCATAAGTGCTTTGTTCTTGGTCTTCAAGGTATCACATCACTAAATATTTTCCCATAGGCGACCATTATAATGTTCAAGCGAAAAAAAATATGATCGCATCATTTTAAGTTTGGCATTCAGATATCTTTGTCAAGTATGGCTCTTCAGATAACTTTTTATGACCCCAAAACAGGGGGTCATGTAACAAATAAAAGAAAAAAACTGACAGGAAAGGAAGTACCAGTTATGTGCACATATTTTTCTTGGAATTCACAACAAAACCACACCAAAAGTCAATTCTATTTTTTATGTCCATAAGTTCTTAAATCACCCTCTTTATTTATCTGGAATATTCATCAATAATGCAAGATGTCATTAGAATGTTTCAAATGTTTATTGAAACAATATATTTTCCCAAGGCTGCTTATTTTTAGAGACTGCATCATTTCCAAGTGCAACATTTCAAGATGGGTAACTATAATTCAAATATTTACTGCAGCGATACCTGAAGCAACAGAAAAACCACATGAGAGTTCATCCAGGAAGATGTCTGTCCATGCATCCATCTAAAATGCTTATGTCCACAACTTCTATATTTATAAACTGATTCCAATGAAACTTCTCAAACATGATGAATAACAAGTGAACTTGTGCATCTTTCCAAATTTTCAATCTGTAACAAGGGTATCTCCTCCGGAACTTAAGAGATTTAATACAGATTCCAGTTTGAGACTCCTGCTAAATTTATGAACCAATTTCGATGAAACTTTTCAAACATGGCCACTGATAATTGAACAAAATGTGCATCTTCCAATCTACTATGATTTCAAATCAGGTTATTTTCTCTTGAACTTCGAAGATTTCAACCCTCCGCAGGAACCTCGGGAAGTGAAGCAGTGCTTGTTTACTGTGGTAAACCAGCACTGTTTAACTGGTAAAATAGGACCCAGTCACTAATGCTTGGGGTGCAAGTCCTCTAAAATAGGCAACATGGAGCATAAACAATTAACTGACCTTGACTTTATCTCCATGTTGTGGTCATGATTAGCCATTGTGCAGAAGTATGTGACCTTAAACACTAATAAATAAATAAATAAATAAATAAATAAATAAATAGAATTCACTTAAGCGATATCTACTGTGTTGTGTTCTTTCTTACAGAATCAACTGTATATTTCCCATTTGGTGAGGAGCATGTTGCAGAAAACATTGGAGAAGTGTTGGTGCCAGTTAAAAGAAGTGGTGATTTGCTAGATGAGCTGATGGTCATCTGTACTACTATTCCAGGTGAGATTTGACCACATACTTTTTTGGTCATCTCTGTTAATTAACTCTTTGGATGCTGCTGGCAGATATTCCTGCCCAGTACAAGATTTCTCTTACCAATGAAATAAGTATAATTTGGTCACATTTAACCCTTTACCCAATGCAGGCAATATCAACATTTGTGATTTTAAATATTATTTTTTTCAAAATTTTCAAAATATTTTAACAAAACCATATCATGTGACCCCTCATTGAGCTTGTTCCAGTGAGAGGTCACATGATATTGTTCTATTATAATTTTCTGAAAATTAATAGTTTTCAACTGCCGAATTTGCACATTACGCAGACGGATGCTGCCGATTCGTTAGGTAAAGGGTTAATTAAGTCTTCCCACTGAAAATTACTTGGATTTTTTCACCACTGATTTCTTGAGTGAAATTTGGCTGCCTTTTTCATCAAATCTAGACATGGCTGCTTGACAGCAGCCATGACTAGATTTGATGAAAAATATCTTGAAAATACCCGATGGGTTAACTCATTTGCAACTAGATAATTAACAGTAATTATTCCCCACGGAGACTTAATTATTTTCAGTATATTGGTTTTGAATGTACAAATAAACGAACATATTATTTGACAACTTGGATTTAATGAACACAAACATCACTTATCATTGCCATTTCATTAATTATGAATTTCAGTAATATCATTTTTGTTTTCCCGTTTTGTATGTTTGTATGTATTTTGATTGTCACATGTTTTTTGCTTACGTTGAGTCAATTCCAGGTTGCTACGCCCCCTTTCTGTTTCGCACCTGTTGTGGGTATTCCCTTTGATGTGCTTATCTGATCATTTTCTGACTCAGAGTCACTGCTTTCATTATAAGATTCAGTATCACCTGAATATTCCAACGAGTCAATAGATGATTAGCTGCCAAAATTATAAGCACTATCAGAATCTTCAACGATTTTTTGAAGAGCTTCATCCAAATTATAACGAGACATGACTACACACCACCCAAGTTAGAATAAGCATACCCATGACATTTGGAAACATCTCCCACAACCATTCGCCAATGAGAATTGTCCTACTATCTGACGTTGGAAAGTGCCAGAGTAATTTGCTATATATCATAGAAACAATAGATTTTGTTGTCTATCTCAGAAATGTAAAATTCTGTTTCCCATCTGTACAGAAAGATGGATGGAAACAGAATATTCCGTTCCCCGGAGTGAACAAGTTAAGAGTTAACCCCCTACACACTAATGTAAAAATACCAGAACAAACAATTTTTTTTCCACAATGTAGCAAAGAATTAATCCAATCTAATCTTGTCTGACAGAGCTCTGTCAAGCAAGATTGAATTAATTACATTCCTAGCTGCATTATGAGAAAAATTTGTGCTTGAAATTTTGATATTTTCGGCCATTTTCACGTAGATTTATTATTATTATTATTTATTGGTGTTTAAGGTCACATATTTTTGCACAATGGCTAATCATGACCACAACATGAGTATCAACTCAAGACCAGGGGTGAGCATTAATAAGCCATGGTGCCCATTTTAGTGAGGGTTTGCACCTCCCAAGCATTGGTGACTGGGTCCTATTTTACCAGTAAAACAGAGGCTGTTTACCGCAGTGAACAGACACTGCTTCACTTCCCAGGGTTCCTGCAGGGAACGTAGATTTATTGAAATAAGATGTCAAACAAGTTATACCTTAACCCTCTACCTAACGAATTGCCTGCATCTGCCCACATAATTTGAAAATTGAACATTTGAAAAAAATTAATTTTTCAAAATATTTCAACAAAACCATATCATGTGACCCCTCATTGGAATGAGCTCATCGAGCTCATTCCAATGAGAGGTCACATGATATGGTTTTGTTGAATTTTTTTTTAATTAAAAACGATAGTAATTAAACTAATAAATTTTGATATTCTCTATGTTGGGTAAAGGGTTAACTACATGTCCTCTAATTTTGATGTTAAATTATGAAAGTATCAGCTTATTGAAGGTAATCCAGATACCTGCCACTCTCAAGCTGGCTAATTCATTAAAGTACCCTTGCAGTCCTCTGTAATAATTAATATCTTCAATGAAAGAGACAAGGCAGTACATCGTCAGTCCTATTGCAACTCAAGGAGTGCCCGGAGTAAACATGGCAGTCTCTTCCTGAAATCTCTTACCAATGACCTGAACATTCCATTAATTATATTGGAAGATTATTTGGAAAATGATATATCAGACAATCCCCTCCTGGGAACCCAAGGAAGTGAAGCAGTGCTTGTTTACTGTGGTAAACAAGCTATATTTTACCAGTAAAATAGGACCCAGTCACCAATGGTTGGGGTGGAAGTCCTTTAAAATGGGCAACATGTGTATAAACGATTGACTAAACTTTACTTTATCTCCACGTTGCGGTCATGATTAGGCATTGTACAGAAATATGTGACCTTAAACACCAATAAATAAATCAGGAAATCAAAGGAAGTTAATTTTTGCAATAATCAGCTTACCTTACAGTGAGCTGAATATTGTCTGAGTAGATCTTCTCTGCCAAACTATTTGCCCTCAGTTTCACCAGTAAATAGGCTTTCCCAAACCACGCAGCTTGGAAAAGACTCTTGTTATTCTTCTTTTTAAAAATTTTTCTTCTCTACTTTTTTTTTTTTTTTCGCCATCAATTTTGTCTGTTGCACTGCTCAAAACCAAGCTGTATGATTTCAACCAAATTTGGCATACTTATGTAATGTCATAAAATCTAGTGAAATGAGGTCTCGTCATGTCTGTGAAAATGCTTATTTTCAAAATATTCTGCCCAAACCGTCAAAATTTCACCATATTTCAAATGTCTCAAAGTTGTTAACAGTTACTAAGCTCAAATTTCCCACACATTTAGAGCATAACATGATATACGAAAATCACCACAAAAATATTTCAAAATTAACCCCCATTGGCCAAAAATGACATGAATATAGTTTTTTTCTTCAAAATTGACCAACTTCAAGGGCAAATTTCTCTAATTTCAAGGTTGTTGTAACAATTATTTTGGTATGGATAGATGAAACAATGATTGCAGAAGAAAGTTACTGTTTACTTTTTAATCTCAGATTTATTTTCTTTTGCCTTTGATTATTATGTACTGTGTGGTACATTTCTTTCATGTTTGTTCTTAGATCAGTTCATCTGCACATTCACAGATCCATTCATTCATCCATCCACCATCAGATAACTCTTGCTTGTACAGGACAAAGTTTTGAAGCAGAGATGGGCAGTATACCATACTGTAAATGTAGTTCGGTATCAGTACTGATACAGTACCGAATTACCCTACCGAGGAAATCTCAGCAAACTGAAACTCCACTATTGAAAAATATTCCTGACATTAATTTAAAAATAAAAGGACAAACAACCAAGAAGATCCTATGGATTATGTATTTCTAAAGGCAGTCACCACCAGGAACTTGATGTAACAAAGAGGCTGAGAGAAAATACCCAGAGGGTATTTTCTGTCAGCTTTTTTGTTACATCAAATGACTGATGATGAGTGCCTGCTTTCAACATTTTGATACCAGTGGCTATGCCTGCTGTAAAATAGTAAACTTTAGCTTGTAAGTATATCAAAAATACCATTTGATACTGTATCGGTGTAGGTACATGTATGTGGTTGATACTTTATTGATACCAAGGTAAATCATTCTAAATATACTGATACCGAAACCAAACGTGAAATTTCAATACTGCCCAACTCAATTTTGAAGTGCCAATGTTCTGTTGCAGTAAATAGTGAACAAAGTTGTATCGAGTCACTCAAGGGTTAGACTGCAGTGTGTGTGAATAGCACAGGCCAGACAAGACCATTCCATTAAATAAAGGGTTGACAGGTGATGAGACAAAGTATGAGCACAGTAAACTTTATTTTGGTTAGTGATGCAGGGTTCACATGGGGACATGGCTTCAAGGAATGGTCTTGAATTTGACTAAGGGTCATGAAATAGAAATGCTGACAAGGCACGTAATCATAACTATATATTTTTATATGCCAGAGTTTGTGAAGGCATAGTTTTAACAAGGAACCTCTAGTCATTAACCTCTCCCCCCATTTCCCCTGTTGGGAAGTGGGAGGAGGGGGTAATGACTGATGGTCCTAGATTGGACTAGCAAAGGCAGTGCTTTGAAAATCCCTGAATTTACCTATAAAATGGCCTTGAAAAATGATGAAATATATCAAGAAATAGCCTTGAATTTTATCAGTCATTGCCTGCAGGAACCCTGTGGTGGGTTAAACGCTTGCTCCATTCTTCATATTATCATCTCATCAGGCCATAGACTTGTTGGTAACAGAATATAATGATAAACAATGTACCTTCTAAAATTATTTATAGATAAATTCAACATTTATTTTGGAGAACAACCAGATAACATGACCATGCTCTTGAAAGGTACTTACAAACAGATCTTTTACAAAACTTCCAGCTTCCTCTTATTAACACCTTGCATTTCAAAGATGAAATTCTTTTATTCTGAACAGAAATTGGCATTCATGCTACAGTCACCTGTTTCAGCTAATAATGACAACCGTTGCTTTTACTGAAAAGCATTAAAGCCTGTTATGTTATGGCAGTTTTCAATTTATTTTTTACTCAACAGTAAATTATGTTTTGAAGGCATGAAATTGTGCTTTACTACAATTCTGGGTGTTAGCTTGTTAAGTGATAGATGGGGCAGTTTCTCAATACAGTTTCACATTCCTATAAAATTGTGAGACTTAACATCTCTGATGATATGATTTTATAAATATTTTGTGAAAAATTTTCAAAAAAAGTAATTCAGATACATTTTTATATCTTATTAGTTGGGTAAAAGGTTAATTTCAGAACTTTTGAGCAATATTGATCTGTGGTAAAATTTTGCGTAAAACCCCCACAGAGGGTTTAATATTTAGGCCCACTGATACACCACAAATATATAACATCACAGAACAGATTCTCATACCTCAAGTCCACATGCAGGGGAATTTGATCCATTTACAACAGAGATGACTAAAGGACATGGGGTATGTGTGAAAAGCAACATTGGGGCAGCTCAGGACCCACCATTTGACCCTGATATGGCTTGCATGCAGGCCAGAAAATAAGCAGACTGACATCTGCAAGATGAGGTTCACAGAGGGTGAATTTGGTGATGCTACCCTGCACTGCAGGGTAGCATCACTAAATTTACCCTCTGTGAACCTCAGACTCAAACCTAAACAGAAAGAGGTACACAGAGGATATATTGGCCCACTGTATGGGATAGCATCAGCAAATTCACCCTCTGGGAACCTCATTCTGCAAATGACAAACGGCTTATTTTCAGGCTTGCTTGCATGTTTTAGAATATGGACACAATAGTTGTAAAATTCTTGACTCTAGGAGCCACAAGAGCACCAGATTCAGTAAAAGAATCTTCCCTGTCTTTTCTCCAGACATTCAAGTTAAACAGTGGCACCCACTTAATTGGATATCTCTTAAGTGAATAACCCTGTTAATTGAATATAATTTCCAAACACAAAACCATTTACCATACCTGTTAATTGAATATAGGTAAACTCCTGTTAATTGAATAAAAAATCTTGTAACAAATTAAGAAATTACCCTGTCTCTCCCCAATTTTCCTTTGTTAAAAGACTTATTTGGTCTCAGAACATCTAATACAGGCATGTAATCTATTGTATCTTGTTTGACAGCACTTACAGAGCTCTTTCAAACAAGATATAATAGAATAAATGTTAAGTTTATCTCTAGAATACAGGTGAGTGACAAAATTCCTGATAATTGAATACCCTTGTTAATTGAATAATTTTCATTGGCAAAGTGGTTATTCAATTTACAGGGATCCACTGTACTGTTATTGATAGTGTAATTGTCTGACAGTTGTTTGGCTGGAAAGTCAATTGACCTGGAATGAGTTCAGTTTTGATGATTAGAGCTAGGAGATTTTAATTTTTCAGATTCGATTCAATTTTAGGAAATAACCTCAGTTTCATTTTAATTTTTCAGATTTGATTTGGGTTCAGTTAAGTTTTAGAAAAAAACCTTGGTTTTGGTTGAGTTTTTCTTTGTGATAAGAACATATAATAAATAACACTACAGGCTCCATAACATGGAAGAAATCTCCATCACTACTCGCCACAAAAATCCTTGTCTCAAAGTACAGTGGCGCCCACTTAATTGAATATCTCTTGACTGAATAACCCTGTTAATTGAATATAATTTCCCAACACAAAACCATTTACCATACCTCCAGTACAAATTTGACCTGTTAATTGAATATAGGTTATAGAGTAAACTCCTGTTAATTGAATAAAAAATCTTGTAACCTGTCAAGAAATTACCCTGACTCTCGACAGGTTTCCTTTGTTTATAGACCTATTTGACCTCAGTACATCCAATACAGGCATTTAATCTATTACATAGAATAAATGCTAAGTTTATCTCTAGAATACAGGAAAGTGAGACAACCCTGTTAATTGAATACTCCGGGGCATGGGGGCATTGCAGTAACCGGTTCTCGTCAGATCACCTAAGTTAAGCAACGTCGAGCCCGGTTAGTCCTCAGGTGGGTGACTGTCTGAGTGATTGATTTGGACTCCTGCATTGTGTCCTTGGGCAAGGCACTTAACCCAGATTGTCCACATGGGGGCACGATGACGCCGTGTACTAAGGCATACTGCACGTCGATGGTGCGCATGTCATCAACCAATCTAACCCAGCCTGTGCTGCAGTGCGGAGTTACAATGTTGAGGAGCTGGCAGCTGCTCGTCGTTGCTCAGTGGTTCTCTCCAGGTACTCTGGCTTTCTCCACCCGTAAAACTGTCACGGTCATGATTAGCCATTGTGCATAAGTATGTGACCTTAAACACCAATAAACAAATAATAATAAATAAATCGAATACTTTTGTTAATTGAATAATTTTCATTGGCAAAGTGGCTATTCAATTACCAGGGTTCCACTGTATCTCCTGTGGGTTCAGCCTAACTTCCATTTCATCATACTTAGGAGTTCTAAAGGGATCAGTCACTAAGAAAAAACATAAAATAGGGTAACAATTCAATAAAGTTCATCTAATCTATGTTGTGTCACTGTTATTATACACCCCGCAAACAAAGTTTGGGGGGGGGGGTATATAGGAATCACTCTGTCCGTCCATCTGTCCATCCATCCGTCCGTCCATCCGTCTGTCCATCCTTATAAGCACAACTCCTCCTAAACCGTTTGAAGAATTTTCATGAAACTTTACACAATGGAAGAACTCCATATGAAGATGTGCATGAAGCAATATAATTCCATTCTGACATTTCCAAGGGGAGATAATCTAACTTATACATTTTAATGTACCAAAAAGGCTACAACTGAGGCGCGGGGGTATCACTTTGTGAGCTTGCTCACAGTACCTCTAGTTCAAGATGGTTGACTATTGTTCATGATGAAGTTGTGGTCACTGGAGCTTAGGTGAAAAACTGGGAAAGACAGTAAACAGAAGTGCCAGATGTGTAATTTAGGCATAGTGGAGACCCTGGAACACTATCTGTTAGAAGGTTCATCTAATCTATGTTGTGTCACTGTTATTCAAGATGGGTGACTATTGTTCATGATGAGGTTGTGGTCACTGGAGCAGGGACCGATCAGGACTATTTAAAATACGCTCTAGCCTCGGAGCCTATTTTTTCAATTCATGTGCCAGATTTCAATTTACGGAGTCACACTGCTGTTTGTAACACACACTGCAAGAATGTAATAGCTCTCATCATTTTCATTTAGTACACTATAGCAAACATTAATCTTCACTGTGGTTTCTGATCAAGTCTTGGCTGCCTATTTAGGCAGCCAAGACTTGATCAGAAACCACAGTGAAGATTAATGCTTGGTAATTAAGACTTGAAGTATTAACTTAAGCACTCTACAACAATGATAAATGATAATCATATATATAATACATGTAAGAGTGTCTCTCTCGATTATCCATCGAAAGAATATCAAAATATGATCTGAGAAGTTATGCGCCAACTGAGAAGCCTATTTCTGAGATTTAAGAGTCAGGTCCTGATGTTTCAGAACCAAATACGCACTGGCGCATGCCCAGGTCGGTCCCTGCTGGAGCTTAGGTAAAAAACTGGGAAAGACAGTGAAAAGAACTGCCAAATGTGTAATTTAGGCATAGTGGAGACCCTGGAACACTTTCTGATAGAATGTCCAAAATACCAGTCTAACAGAATAAGATTCACTGGGATTATGATAGGGAAGTGGGATGGGAGAAAGAAGGACACGTGTTTAGTTGGTGACACAAAGGAGAGGGTGAGTATGCTTATCGGAGAGATTGGGAAGATTGGGGTATGCGATGTCATCAAGCAGTTCATCTCAGAGTGTTATGTGGAGAGAATACGTGTGGGGATAAGGAGACATTTGGGAGAACAAGACCTTCTCACCTGAGGACCACAACAAATCAGTGGCCAGCCAAAGTGTTTTTATTAATGTGTTCTTATTGTCATATTTTCTCCCTTGTTGACTCATCTGGTGGACTTATTCACTCATCCAGTGGACTTATTGACTCATCCGATGGACTTATTGACTCATCCACTGACGAGTCAATGAAGGAGAAAATGTGACAATAAGTACATGACGTATTCATCTGTTTACAAATAGGCTAGGTGACAAGGGTGCATATGGACCACTAGTCGAGTTCCCTCCCTGTAAGATAGTTTGATAAGTTTAGGCCCCACAAAATAGATCTTCTGTTTCTCAGGCCATTATTTGTAAAATTGCATGTGGGCGAGGGTTTTTTTATTTTATTTTTTATTTCTGTAATTATTTCTTTGCCATCCAAAGTTCATGTTCTTGGGTTAAGTTTTAGGCCTCGTTATCTACAGAATAGCATGGGTGGTGGTGTATTTCATCCCTTGGGAGCAAGAAGGCTTTGCAATGCTAAAGCCTTTCAAAGCCATCTTGCATTCAAGGGACAAGTTTATCAATTTTATTAACTTGAGTAAAATATCAGACATAAACCATTTAATTTTTTTTTGGGGGGGGGGGGGGGGTTTCCATTGGTTACAAAAAGAGATCATGCAGTAGCCAAAAGGACCATGTGGGAGGGCCTGAGAAACAGATTTTTAACTTTTTAAGGCCTTATCAGACTTATCAAAATTCACCTCAACCCATGCTATTCTGTCGATTATGAGGCCTAAAATATAACACCAACAAAGAATATGGACTTTTGGTGGCCAGAAATAATTACAAAAATAAAATTAAAAAACGCTTGCCCACATGCAATTTTACAAGCAAATTGCCTGAGAAACAGAATGTCTACTTTGTGGGGCCTAATTAAATGTTCCATTCATAAGTGGATACCGATAATACTACATTCCACCATTGTCCAAAGGAACAATATCCATATATTTAATCTTTAAGTCTCTGACTAATTTTATGTTAGTAACTACTGTATATACATGTAGATAGCTGCCGATGATTTAACAGTGTTTCTACATTATTGTTGCAAGGTCCGACATAAGCCGTAACCTATAGGTTAGGTTATGGGGGAGGTTACATGTTTCTATAAACTCGAGACCTATTATTAGGTTACGAGAGGTAACTGATTACCTTAATAATTTACCTTATATCTACAATACGGAATCCTACAGGTTACGGCATGCTAGGCACACCGTAACCTATTTTAAGGTTGCGGTGTATGAAGTTTATATCAGTCCCTATTGTTGGCTGCACGCCTACTGCATGCCTACTGCACTCCTAGAACAAATTGAGGAGGGCAATTGTTTGCACCCCTTGATTTTCTGGAATGCCAGACTTGTTTGGGATTGCCTTTAAAATCTATTATCATTTCGTCCCCTGAGTTCCAATGTATTCTCTGTGCCAGTAGGCACAGAGAACACATTGGAACTCAGGGGACGATTTGTCAATGTTGCATTGATTCGAAATAATTCATGACCCATTCTGTGTCGCATTTCGATAGAATTTGAGCAAAGAAGCAGTCACATAAGAATGGAAAGCAACATTTTGATTAATTAGAAGATGCGTGTGCCAATTTTGCAACTATGTAGCTGAATGTAGTACAATTTTTCAGTCACAATATTAATACCTTGAAGAGAATATAACCAAATAGCATACAAGTTTTTGTATTGAAAAGTTCAGGTGCAATTGCACTCCCAAGCAATCTGAGGAGGGCAACTGTTTTGCACTCCTTGATTTTCTAGATTGCAGGCCTGAAGTAGAGTTCTCAAAGAAGAATACACATATATTTCAGAGCATTCTTAAAGGGACCATTTATGGCTGAGTGGGGACTTAAGGGTTATTTATGCGAGATACAGTGAGATTCGATTCAGGATTCAATTCAATACAAAACCCTTGCTTGATTTGATTCAAGCTTTAATTTGATCCAAAATTTCACATTTGCAGGGTTCAAATTTCAGTGTTTTGGTATCTGTACATCCCTGAAAATTCCATCAAGCAACTATTTAATGTTATGTAACAAAATAATGTTAGATAACTCTGCCTGAATGAACATTGGTAACCAATGCTCTAAGCTTGCTATTTGAAACAAAAAGATTTTTCAGCTTACCATTAGCAGAAAGCCTGCAAATAAGCCTTAGGTCAAGGACAAAGACCTAAGCAAATACCCTAAATGTTCTAAGCCAATAGATTGGTGCAGGTCATCATGTCCCAGGGTGTTATGCCATGAATGTTGGTTATTGATGATCACATTATTTAAAGATTAAAGTAAAAACGTGGCTGGGATGTCTCCAGTGACTGTTACCAATGGCAATAGTCACTGGAGATATTAGAGTCTTGTTTGTTATTGATTGTAATACTGTTTTCTCAGAATTTTTATTTGATAATAACTCGGAAAACTACCTAAAGCATCCCACAGTATCCTGCATTAAAACATTTGTACAGGTCATGATCACAGACAAACTGTTCAAAATTATTTGCAGGCTTGATTATCAATCATTCCAGCTATATACTAAATTTCATCAAGTAAATCAATTTAACTGAACTGTTCAACCCACATTTTGTTGTACTGATAGCCTGCAAATTTTGAATTATTCTCTCACTAAATTTTCCCTTGACAATAATTGAACATGCCCCCGTTTCAAGTACAATCCTAGCATATTCGCAAGTATGACAAGCATTAAACGGGTTTGAATCTAAGGACTTCAGGGACAAGGACAAAATAATACAATCGATGAGAACACTATTGTTTCACCAGAATGAAGAAATTTCCTCCCCTCTCCACAAATTATGATCCATTGCCACAATACTTTGTTTAACCAACTCTGCTAAGAATCCTGGCTTTTGGTGATTGTTCTTGATGGATGAAGGTCAAGCTTATTATGCTTTTATTTTGTTCTTATTTCATAGTTAAATGCTTCTCAGATTTTTTTATTTTTCTATTAATTTGTCTTCAGTTTAGGAAAAACATAAGCAATAACCAAGTTCTATAACCCTTCACCCAGCACACATGATATCAAAATTTGTTGTTTTAAATATTTATTTTTCAGATTTTTCAAAAGATTTGAACAAAACCATATCATGTGCCCCCCTCCTTGGAACAAGCTCAATGAGCTTGTTCCAGTGAGAGGTCACATGATATGGTTTTGTTGATTTTTTTTTTAACTGGTTGAGTGCTAGGATCCTCTATCATGGCTCCACTGAAAAGTGCTGAAAGCCTCTTTAGTGACTTTGCTCTGTATGCACCATGGCTGGCTCTCTCCTCAGCTGAAAGAAAAATTGAAACAAAATTATTTATGAACTAAATCTTGCACAAGTAAGGTTCCCCTTACTGGTAGCATGGTATCTTTGAAAAAAATACTCATATTGCAAATTGCCTTTGAGAAATAATGTAACTCCACCACATAAATGGGAGCGCGGTGGCTCAGTAGGCAGAGATGCAGACTTAACAACCCTTTGAACCCTTGTTTCCTGGAATGGTGTTGCCTTTGTGTACACTTACAGTGAGATGGGTCAGTCCAATATCAATATACAGGGAGGATAAATTAATAACTGCAGTCTGCAGCTATCTGGCTGCAGACTGCAGTTATTCTTTTATCATCAATGCCCGTGTATTGACCTCTTATAATAAGACAAAAATGGGACGAAATTATGCCTTGGACCAAAAAATCGGTCATATGAGTTCAAAGGGTTAAAGCTGAGAGGTCCTTGGTTCAAATCCCATCTGCGGCAACTGCGTTGTGTCCTCAGAAATGACACTTAATCCCAATTGTCCATGTGGGGGCACAGTGGCATTGTGTACTACGATATGTTGCACATTAATGGTGCCACATAAATGGGAACGCAGTGGCTCAGTAGGCAGAGATGCAGGCTTATCCCTTTGAACCCTCCTTTCCTGGAATGGTATCGCCTTTGTGTACCCTTACAGTGAGACAGGTCAGTCCAATATCAATATACAGGGAGGATACATTAATAACTGCAGTCTGCAGCCATCTGGCTGCAGACTGCAGTTATTCTTTTATCATCAATGCCCGTGTATTGACCTCTTATAATAAGACAAAAATGGGACGAAATTATGCCATGGACCAAAAAGTCGCTCATATGAGTTCAAAGGGTTAAATCTGAGAGGTCCTTGGTTCAAATCCCGCCTGCGGCAACCGCGTTGTGTCCTCAGAAACGACACTTAATCCCAATTGTCCATGTCGGGGCACAGTGGCATTGTGTACTTAGACATCCTGCACGTTGATGATGCACTTGACTTCAACCAATGCTAACCCTGCTTGTGTGGAGTTAGTACGTTGGGAAGTCTGACAGTTGCTCACCATTGCTTGGTGGTTCTAACAGGTCCCCTGGCTTTCTCCATCAGTAAAACTGTCTGATGCAAGGTGACCCTAGCTGTTGAAAGTCTCGTTAACCCCAATAAATACCAGATAAATAATTTTTATTCAACAGCTCAGTTTGTAAATTATGCAGGTGGATGTGGTTGATTTGTTGGGTAAAGGGTTAAGCTGCAGTAGGTAATACAGATATTTGTAGCAGAGCTAGGCTTTTATTGAAGGGTTTTTCATGCAATTAGTAGTTTAGTCTTGCAGTTATCTTTAGATTAAATATTATTCGACTTATTAAAAGTGAGCTAACAAGATGTTGAAAATGTTTGATCTTAACAATTATATAGTTTAGTTTGCGTATTTGGTGGGTGTGGGGATCTGGTGGCCTAAGCCCCTCTATTTTTAAATTGGATAGGATGGGGAAGGGAAATCCATGACTTTCTGTTTTAACATACAACAAGAAGGATTTTCCCTGATACAAGTAAAAATATCTCATAATAATAATAATTTTAAAGTCTAGAATCCACACACACGGTGCTCAATGGCTGTACAATAATTGCATACATACATACACACATATACACATACATTCTCTCACAGATACATTATTGATACACGGATCACTATTATCATTTATTGGTGCCCAACGCCACATCAGCAACTGAGACTATATTGTGGCGATAAGCGACAGAACCAAAAAGAGAAAGGGTATTGAATTAAAAAAAACAAAAAAACAACAACTTTACCAAAACAAGCCTGAATACAAATCTGTACTGAAGGTAGCAGTTGCATATGCAATCATTCAGTTCAGAAAGAGAACGTTTTTACCTTCACTCATCGAGAACTGATGACACAAACAACATCATGCTGAGGCCACTGTTTTTCATAGTAGTAAATGATCTATAAATCACCAACTCAATGAAATAAATTACACTATATCATTTTTTATCATTATGATATTTTCTGCAATGCTAAACCTGAAAAATAAAACAAAGGAATGCTCAGCTGACACTTAGACACTACAAAAGTCTTCAGTGGTTACTGTAAAATTAGAACAGTGAATGGAGACTACGTCATGCACAGTGCATGAATGCAATGCTATGATGCTATGATCTTCATTCCTAAAAAATCAATTCATACAAGACGTTTGATTTTCTAAAAATATTTGTTAACAAGCATGTAATAAAGTTAGTTAGGTAGAGGGTTAATTTTAATGATTTTTTTTAATTTTTCAGTTTCACCATTTGTATAAACTAATGTTCCAATAAGCCTAAAATCCTCACCCTCTGACTGGACAAGAGCTTGCTTAGTTTTTTTACTATGTTTATGACTCCAGTGGCCTATGTTACCATCTGACGTCACCAAATGAAATTTTTTAAGTTTTTTTTTTTTTTTAAACATAATTTTATTTCTCAAAATAGTAATATGGTTTGACGAACAGGCATAGCGTATATCAATGTCGTAGGGTAGCATTACTAAATTTACCCTCTGTGAACCTCAATCTGAATCAAGGTCTCAAACCTAAACAGAAAGAGGTACCCAGAGGATAAATTGGCTCACTCTATGGGATAGCATCAGGAAAATCTGGGGACCTCATTCTGCAAATGGCAGATTGCTTATTTTCAGGCTTGAATTGGCTGAAAGGATGATAACAATGGAGGAGAATCAAAGTGCATACTGCCTATGAAATTGTATTTTTGGAGGCCAGTGATCATTGTATCAATTCTATGAATGTATACCCACAACCCACTTATAGAAAGATCAAGGTTACTCAATCTCAAGTCAAATCGTGAACTTGTTACTGATTTGAACTGAGATGGAGTAACTTTGACCTTTATCTAAGTTATTGATTTTTTGTTGTCCAGTGACTTTGTCGGGTAGACGAAAGATTTATTGACTAAATTTGTTATCGTTAAAGTTGCCTTGTTTATTCAAGTTGCCTTGTGCATTTCATGATGTGGGTTTTGGGCTATGGGTAGGGTCTTATTGCAACATATATATTATTGTGATGAATTAACGATAACATGGAATGAGGTTTGCAGCCGCAAACCTCAGACCATGTTATCATCAATTCATCATAATAACTTATAATGTTGCAATTTTCCTTTGAAATGCAGGTTATAATATAGACTATTTACAAACAGACTGTAGAGTACAATATATTATAGCAAACATGCAGATATTTTATTTATTCATTACCACTTTTTTTTTTGAGGTGGATATCTATACCCTCATTCTATTTGAAACTCTTGCATCAACATTCAAATGTCAGCTAATCAACCAATGATGTTGTTCATTAAAATTTAAGAGTATCATCTGCTTTTGATGTGGCCCTTGAAATTAAGCATACCAGAAAGTAAGTGGTCAGACAAGGACAATGTCAGGTACAAAAAGGCCAATGTCTGACTGAGGTTTAAAATCATCAGACAAAATGTCTGATGCCAAAATTATCAATGAAGTTCAGTGATCAGAACATCATGCATGCTGGAAATCATGTACATAACTAGCAAGCCTAAAATTAATGATTACTGTGATTTTTGGTCCTGGCAAGTTAGGAAGTGTGAAAAAAGTGACTGTACAGCTCATCAGTATTAACATCATGTGAAGGAATACGATTTGATATAGCCATATGTGTATCTAAGTTATGTCTGAAGGGTAATTCAGTTCCAATTCAGAATGAAACCAATCATACCTTGTTTGGCAGGGCTCATTGAGCCCTGCCAAACAAGGTATGGTTTGATGAATTCTGAGCAGTTTTAAGATGAAGGTACATGCACACCCAATACACATTATTTCGAATACTCAAACTCCATTTTGTAATATGTCAGATATCATTCTTAAATAACAGACAATATTCATTTGGTGCCTGACATTTGGTCTGGAAGCGCAATGAAAATTATTTTCAGGCCTGCTTGCAAGTAGATTCCACCCGGTAGTCATTGAGCAGAAATTTACATTTTGCTTCTGGCATTCTTCAACAACATTCAAATATATAAATATGATTTGATTTCTAACCAAAGAAAGTTTAAGTTTATAAATATTTGTTACAATTTCTTGGAGAGAGTGATTTTCAGTTGTGCAGATTTCTCCTTAAATGATCATTTCTTTTCCATGCAGCTTCTGTCAGGCCAAAATCACGGAAACAAAAAAAAGGTTCCCACAAATGTTTTGGCATTTCACTTTTCATCATGAGGCACTACAACACACTACAAGTGTTTTGCCAAGACTAAAATTGTATTATTTATCATCGATGAAACAGTGATCATAACAGTAACAACATTGAACTCATTTTCACAACCCCAGTGAGTGCATCCAGGTTGTTGAGCATGCATGTTTCTTACAGTTTCTGGTTCTTTATTAAAAAATCGAATGCACCCAATTTCAGCGTATTTAACAACAAAGCCAGGTGAAGCCATACAATAATGAAAACAATAACATAACTTTCTATCACTGAAACTGACTGATGAGGGGAAAGTATCTTTGCTAAGATGCAAGATCTGTTCTTCCAATTTTTCTGCACCTTGTGCAAAACCAAGGAGAATAAGTGTGTTCACGCTTTAATTATAATCACATTTTACGGACATTTCGTCCCAATCAATTCAATACAGTTACTTCCTGAATGAGACATTTTGCAATGGACGATTCTCCCCTCCCTAATCAGAATACGCAAAGAATTTTTATTTAATTATTTTTTAGTTGTTCAATTTTAAAGGAAAAACCAAAATAATTATTTCATTGTCCAGCAGTTATAACTGATGTGAGTCATCATTGCATCAGTTCATTTGTCGCAGTTGAGCATTTAAATTGAGTGTTCAAGGGCAAAAATACACAAATGAAACAGTGATTTGGTTCATAACAGAAATGGCAGTGCACTCGTTTTGACAATCTCATTACTCAGTCGATTCAGATCATTGAACAGGCATGTTGCCAACACTTTCTGTTAATTACTCTGTCTCATTGAAAACAATAACAAAATCACATTTTATCACCGAAACTGATGACAAGGGGGAAATTTCATTGCTAAAAAGCAAGATATGTCCTTCCAATTTCACAGCCCTCTGTGCAGAATCAGGGAGAAGAGGGGTGTTCAAGCTTTATTTATAATCAAGGTTTATAGACACTTTGTCCCAATCAATTCAATATCATTACCTTCCTAAATGGGCTATTTCACACTTGGACAATTCTGAATGCATGAAGAATTTTTATGCTTCCTGAAAAGATTTTAAGGAAACATATAGTTGCTGCATTGTCCAACTGTCTGTCTGAAACAAATGGCTTCCAGATGATAACACTAGTTCGCTTTGATGTACGACCTTATAATATTGCAATATTACTACAGTGTCTTCCTACTAGACCATTTTCCCTTTAGGCCAATTCCCAAAAGACCAATTCCCCTTAGACCAACTACATACTGTTATTGATTAAGGGTTGATTGAGGATAAATAAGAAAACATTTATTTATTGATAAGCACTTTATTTGATAAAAAAAATAAAAAGAATCACAGCCTTTGAAAGTGTGTGATTACTATAACAATTGTTATGAAGAATCTGCCAAACATCTATAAAATATCAACAAGCCAGAAAATAAGCAGACTATCATCTGAAAAATGTCCCCAGAGGGTAAATTTGGTGATGCTACCCTGTACAGCAGGATAGCATCAGTAAATTTACCCTTTGTGAACTTCAACCCGAATCAAGGTCTCAAACATAAACAGAAAGAGGTACCCAGAGGATAAACTGGCATCAGGAAATTCATCCTCTGGGGACCTCATTCTGCAAATGACAGACTGCTTATTTTCAGGCTTCAATATCAATAACATTAAATACATTTATAGATATTTTTAATATATCGAATTATTTTAAAAGTAGAACACATCAGTTGGTCTAAGGGGAATTGGTCTTTTGGGAATTGGCCTCATTGGAATTGGTCTAAAGGGAATTGGTCTAGTGGGAATGAACCATTACTACCTACCATGAAATGCAGGCCAAGTTTGATTGTCATTGTTATGGCACTTACAATTCCAGAGTTATGCCCTTTGAAAAATCACAGAATGATAAGATCAACGGTTTCTGGATAATAATTCTAGTTTACTTTAATGTATGATATTATGATTTTGCAACATTACTATCTACCATGCAATTTAGGTCAAGTTCAATTTTCAATGTTACAGCATTTACTGTTCCAGAGTTATGCCCATTGAAATGTGGCAAAACGGGAAAGTGATAAAACATTTATGGTATCTTTTTAAATGCCCAGGACATGTATAGTCACATCTGCTTAATTAAGCAGTGACCTGTCTTCAAAGTCCTGTTTAATCTCCTTCCCACAGAGCTTTTAATATGGGTTTACTATGTGCTGTTATCCTTGTCCTTCCACAGGTTTTTGTATTTTAATTTACAGTATGTGAAGAGTGTATTATCACTAAATCACCCGCAGAGTGGAGATTCCACCCGAACAACAATTGCAAATTTGTTGCAAAGCATACCCAGCACCAGCAAAGTTTCAGCCAATGGACCTCCGGGTTAAAACCGGAGGTCCATTGGCTGAAACATTGCTTGTGTTTTTTGTCGATATATATAAAATTTGAAAGTTATAGTTTGGGTGATAACTCCACTCCGTGGGTGATTTAGTTACAATCCACTCTCCATGTACTGTACAGGGCTTACACCATTTGACAGTTCTGCATTTGAAAATCAGCATGTTGTTTCCATCAATTTGCATTTCATGAGCATCTGTTGGCTGTGCCAACTTTTTACTTGTTATTTAATTATTATTCTATTTGTTCAACTTTAACCCTTAAGCCCCCATATAGCCCCAAACCGCCACTTTTATATTGCATTGAAGCAGGTTCTCCCTTGTGTAATCTTTTTTATTACTCTTGTGTGTAGACTGAATTTTCCCTGGCAGTGGTTCTACATCACTGCTGGCTGCCTGTATAGGCAGCCAGCAGTGATGTAGAACCACTGCCAAGTCATCAATAACTATGTAAGCAGAAAAAGGCCATAAATACTTTAAAATTAATCTGAGGACTTAAGGGTTAAAGTAAAACACGAAATAATTGTCCTATAGTTATGATTGTTTTTTCTTTGTTGACTTTTTCACTTGCAAATAATGTTGTACACACTCATGTGAGCATCAGTTCATCTGTCACAATTAAATTGAGTGTTCAAGGCCTGGGCACAAAATACTGATAATTTTTTTCATGTTTTTATTTTTATTTTAATCAAATGTATTCACACTCTCATCTGTAGCAATCCACTTCAAATTCTGGGTCCTTCTTAAACATTTGCAGGTCTTAAACCAGAATCGGTGATTCTTTCTGGGTACTCCAGCTTCCACCACCCATAAAACTGTCCGGCATGAGGTGACCCTGGCTATCAAAAGTGTCATTAAACCTCAATAAATAAATAACAGAATATGGTGCCTGATTGGTTAGCTCATTACCCTGTGGGAACCTCGGGCAGTGAAACAGTGGGGTTTTTTTGCTGTGGTAAACAAGCTTTGTTTTACTGTAATTAAAATAGGACCCAGTCACCAATGCTTGGGGTGGAAACCCTCTAAAATGGGCAACAGGGTATAAATGATTGACTAAACTTCACTTTATCTTCCTGTTGATTAACTATTGTGCAGAATTTTGTGACCTTAATCACCAATAAATAAATACATCCCACTGCTTCCCGCTTCCCACTTCTCGGTAGTTCTCTACAGGTTCTCAGACTTTCCCTCCCAAAACACTGTCGGATGAGATATGTACCTCTCTGTTGAAAGTGTCATTAAACTCCAAGAAAACATATTCAGTTAACTGGTACAGTGCTGGATGTCCAAATTTGGGCTTTATTCTGAAGTACAGGTGCCACATCCAAGCCTGAAAATAAGCAATCTGTCATTTGTAGAATAAGGCCCCCAGAGGTTGAATTTACTGACCCTAACCCATATGGTGGGCTACAATCCCCCAATTTATCCTCTGAGTACCTCTTTCTTGTTAGGCTGGAGACCTTGATTCAGACTGAGGTTCCCAGAGAGTAAATTTGGTGATGCTACCCTGCTGTGCAGGGTAGCATCACCAAATTCACCCTCAGGGAACCTCACTTTGCAGATGACAGTCTGCTTATTTTCAGGCTTGCCCACATCTTAAAGGTTTCAGATTCTGCCAATGTGTTTCATATTACCTTTGAAGTGAAATTATTTCATCTGTTAAGATTTACCTTGTTACCTGCAGGTACTCTCCCATAAATTGTAACAAGGCAACTCATGAATTAATTCTGATGACCCAAAATAATTTAGCACTCTACCTGTCAACAGAGTTCCCTAGTACTTGAAATAATTGCCCACCTCTGGATTCTCAGCTGATAATATTGTATGTATGTATTGATGCAGATCTGAATTTTGAATTTTCTTCATCAACAGAAACTGCATCTGGTACCCTTCCAAACACGGTGACGTCTTTTTCGGATTACATAACAAGGCCTGATGATTACAACAGCATTGTGAGGTTTGATAAAGGTGAAACAGAGAAGCACTGTCGTGTTATGATTATTAATGACAGTCTGTATGAGGAGGAAGAAAATTTCTATCTGATTCTCATAGACCCGATGGGTGGAAGAGTTGGTGAATATAACATGACCAGCATTGTGATAGAGCCAGATAAGGATGATGGTAAGTTTATTTATAAATAAGGTGGAGGTTTGTTTAATCAGAAATTGATCATTGGTATAGCAGTACTAAATATTTGACTTGGAGTTATCTGCCTTGAAAAATTGCACTCAGAAATGATGCAGTTTCCAAAATTAGGCAGCCTTGAGAAAAAATATTGTTTTTAAAAACCTTTGAAGCCTTGTACTGAGAAATGGGATGATCATTGGAGATTCATATCAGTATATACAAATAAACTGCAAAACATGAACTGGATTTAGATATGATTGTGGTATGATATTAAGACAGGGGTGGTGTAGCCAGGTGATGGCGAGGGGGACTTCAGCTACGTCACTATTTTGGTCAACAATGCTGAAAATAGTTGAAAATAAACAAAATGAGCTAATTGCTTGTTATTCTGCCTGGCATTCTTAATACCAAAGAACTTATTGAGTCGGCGATTGCCTGAGTTGGGGTTGGTGGCAGAGTAGTGACTACCCCAGTTGCATGTCAGATTATACAATGTAGGCTTATTGTGTAATCTGGGCGATTTTAGGAATTTAGAGGATTACTGGAATGAGATTGGTGCTGGTTGTCCACTAATTCCCTAAAATTAACAAGATTGCTTCTCAGGTCACTTTTTTCACAACGTTTGTGTAAGAGAAGGTCCCAGAACCACTGCTTACACTTCAGCCTGCCCCCTGCCCCACTATGCCCTCCCCCACCCCCCCCCCCTCACCCCCCAATATTTTCAAAGTGGCTATTCTGTAGAATATGTGACCTAAAACATAAACAAACCAAGAATATGAACTTTTGATGGCAAAGAAATAATTACAAAAATAAAAAAATGCCCTCCCACATTCAATTTTACAAAAGATGACCTGAGAAACAAGAACTACTTTGTGGGGCCAAACTATGTGTAGTTCTAAGAGAGAATCTCCCTTGTTTTTGCTCAGAACATCTTTTAAAATTCTCATTTGAAGCTCTTTGAAAGCCCTTAAAAATACACCACAAGATCCTGAATATTTCTTGAGTTGACCACTCATTCAAATACACCCAACTTCTAATATTGTCTTATTTGAAGTTCTCAGTTCATCATCTGATCTTTTGAACATAGCTTTGGGGTTTCTATATGTATTAGGCCTAAAAAAGGTTTCTTACCCCTCCTATGGTTCTTTTGGCTGCCACATGCTCTTTTTTTATAACCAATGCAAACATTTTTTTAGGACTGCAAAGCCTTCTTCCACCCAAGGAACGAAATACACCACCACCATGCTATTCTGTAGATTATGAGACCCCAAAACATACAACAAACCAAGAATATGAACTTTTAATGGCAAAGAAATAATTATAAAAATAAAAAAGGGTCCACCTGCATACAATTTGACAAAAAATGGCCTAAGAAACAGAAGATTTACTTTGTGGGGGTCTTACAAGTCAATTTTGAAAACAAGAGTCACAAGATGTAAGTTAAATTTCAATATAGAGCAAATTATTTCTGTACTCTCAGTAAAATTACTGCAACTATTCACCAAGGAACAAACTTAACACTCATGAGAAGATGCTTTTCTTGAGTCAATTATTCACATAAGGAGAATGCGTGTAGAATTGGTCTGAAAAAAAAAAACTGCCCAACATTGTTATGTAATTAGGATCTAAAGGTTCTGTTGCCTTGAATGTAATTTCCCAATTTTCATAAGTTCTGCTAGAGTGTTATTTATAATACCATTTGTTGCATTCTCTGGGGGTGTGTGATGTGGTAGTTGGCATTCACTGACTTGAAACCTGCTTTTCTAATTCACCTCTTGAGAATACTCAAGGCATAAGGTTATAGGAAAGTGTAATTAAATTGATTTCACCAACTCCCACAGTGGATTAGTATTCTTTCCAAAAAATATATGAAAATACTCCAAACTGTACTGCTATGTTTTTTACAGTTTCTTTGCCAGTGACTATCATATTCCTACAGTTACTGCCATTAGTTAACACTTCACACTCTGATGTCAAAATAACAGAATGTCTGAGAGCAAAATTTCCCATAATGCAACTACAAATTTAACCAATGCAGTCTTGCTTGACAGAGCAAATTTGCTTGAAATGGTCAAAGTTCCATCTTGTATCATCTGTAAAATTTGCAACATGCATTTTGGGGGATTTTGGCATCAGTACAGTACATCAAGTAATTCCTTGCATGCTGCTGGTAGGTATTCCAGCCCAGGACAGAATTTCTCTTGTCACTGAAATAAGTATAATTTCGGCACATTTAATCAAATTTTCCCTCTGTAAATTAAATCCATTTTTTCACCAATGATCCTGAAGTTACATTTAATTAAATTTTTCAGCAGATCTAGTCATGGCTGCTTAATAGTACTCTATTTGAGTTGTATTCTGTAATTATACCACGATTAACCCCTTACCTAACACGAAAGGCAGACAACACTTGCAAATAAAATTCTTTAATAACTAATTTTTTTTATTTTTTGCATCAAAAACATATTGTATGAACCCCCATTGCAACGAGCTCAATGAGCTCATTCCAATGAGGGGTCATAAGCTATCTTTTTGAGACAAAAAAATGAAAAAATAATGAAAATTGAATGGTGATTTTTGTGAATAGCACTGTCCAATTTTTGCTGTTACGTTGGGTAAAGGGTTAAGCTTGAATTAAGTGAATTGAGCTGATATTTTGAACCCTCTACCCAACTCAGACGATATCAAAATTTATTATTTTAAATATTATTTTTTCAAACTTTTCTAAAAATGTCAACAAAACCATATCATGTGACCCCTCGTTGGAACGAGCTCGACGAGCTCGTTCCAACGAGGGGTCACATGATATGGTTTTGTTGAAATCTTTTGAAAAAATAATATTTTTTCAACTGCTGAATTTGCATATTACACAGGCGGATGTGGCCAATTCGTTGGGAAAAGGGTTAAAGAAAATTATAACCTTCAGCAGTCAGTTTACTTTCTTACTTGACACTGCTTTATGTCTGAGCATTTTATCCATTTCATAACGTCAGTCATTTGCATAATGACCAATCAGATACATTCTTTCATGACATTCTTACACGCAGGTCAGATTCCACACTTAGGGTATCTAGCGCATTCCTCAATGCCTGTAATGTTTTGGATCACGTTGAGTACACACAGTAATCCTGGTATAAAATACTCTCCTATAAATAGGAGTGGGCCTCTCATCACTCATTTCTTGATGCTAAAATCATTTCAATTTTCCATCACATCAAGTCGTGGCTGCTTTACAAGAGCTATTACTTGATTTGTATGAGAAATTTAAGAAAATATGTACAAGATAAAAACCTTCATACATATCAAAGGCCTGAGGGGGCCTATCTCTTACTTTGAAAATCTTTTATATGGTGCAACTTGCGGTCACGATGAAGCTAGCTTCCAGACTTAAATATGCTTAGCTAGCAGTGGTTTGCAGTCAAGTCTTGGCTGCTTGTAGAGACTCCATTCACTTGTAGAGACTCCATTCAGAACAGGTGCCCAAACCTGCAGTCATAATAAAGAAGACTTCCAGACTAAAATACGCTCAGCTTAGAAGTGGTTTCCAGACAAGACATCCCTGCCTGTAGAGACTGCACTTGGAATAGGTGCCCCAACTTGCAGTCATGATGAAGCATTCAACTAAAATATGCTCATTTTAGCAGTGGTTTTCAGACAAGACATTGCTGCCTGTAGAGACTGCACTTTGAACAGGTGCCCCACCTGCAGTCAATACGAAGCATTTTAGACAGGAATATGCTTAGCTTGGCAGTAGTTTTCAGTCAAGTCTTGGCTGCCTTTACAGGCAGCCAAGATTTGACTGGAAATCACAGCCCCCACCAGAGGTCACAGGTTTTTGTGTGGCGAAAATTCTGAAAAATTGTTCACACCTTCAAGGGTTCAGCTAGTGGTAGCCTTCTTATAAAAATAACCTGTAACAGGGTTTAGAGAACCCCTTCCAACAGGAAGTCTCATAACAACATTTTGTCAGCACAGAAGAGGCAGAATTATCCTTTTTTCTGACAGTGATGATAATGTTTAGAGTGGGGTGTGATTGAGCCCATAAAATCTGGAACAGAAACCTGTAATTTGATGCGTGTAAAACATTGTTACATGCCATGTGTAGCATTACTGGGATAAATATCGATAGAGATTGGGCTCTCGATCTGCTTGGAATGTTTTGAAAAATGGATGTCTAGAAGACGTAACTTCTTGACTCCAAGTGACAATTTATAATCATTTTTTAATGTGGCTGGACCATTATAATAATTTTGGTAAAAATAAATCCCAAAGTACATTCATGCCAGAAAATAAGCAGACTGTCATCTGCAAAATGAGGTCCCCAGAGGATGAATTTAGTGATGCTACCCTGCATAGCAGGGTAGCATCACTAAATCTACCCTCTGTGAACCTCAATCTGAATCAGGGTCTCAAAAGTAAACAGAAAGAGGTACCCATAGGATAAATTGGCCCACTGTATGGGATAGAATCATCAAATTCACCCTCTGGGAACCTCATTTTGCAAATGTCAGACTGCTTATTTTCAGGCCTGAGTACAGTACATTCTGTTATCGACAACATTCTTTGGGTAAAGTGATAGCCTCTCTGTCCTCCCCTGATATCTTGGGCACAACAGCACAAGGAAATATACTTAAAAGATTCTATAATCGTTCAGAAAAAGATCATGGCTTTGAAAGGTTAAACCTGTTTGTATCTGTGTATATGTATTTTTGCTTAACTGCTTGAATGCCAGAATAATTTAAATCTGTCAAATTTGTGAGCATTTAGATTGCTCTCACCGAAACACAACTTTGCATGGGGAACTCTGGAGTCCAAAATATGATGTTTTCGTACAGCCCACTCATCATGTTTTAACTTACACTCAAAGTCATGTACACAGTTATGTACTGTTAAATATCTTCAGTTAGTACATGGAGCTAGTTTCCACCAGGAACAGAGCATTTAATTTAGCACTTGTTAAACCTACTCTTTGGATTGAATATTGAAGGGAACCATTCTGTAACCAAATCCTGAACAAGAATATGTATACTTATTGTAAGAAGTCAATTTGTTTGTTTTGTTTTTTTCTATTTTGAGAATCGAATTAGATTTGAATGGTTTACTGTGATTTATAGTCCATAAGATTTGTAGTGATTGGAACAGTCAAGAAAAGTGTAAATATTTGTACAGTGGCGTCTATTGATGTTAAAGTCCCTTATCCAATGTGATGGATAGAATATTGTTGCTGTCTATGTCAGGATTAGATTTACAATAATTTGGCAATCAGTCAGTCCAATTTTCACCATCAGAGAAGTTTGCTGCTACTAATAGACTGCTAATTCAACCTACATACTTGACCAGTCTTCTGCTGGTTTCGAATACTAGTTTAAGAACAACTGTTTAATCTTTACCTAATGGCGTGGAGGTTACCTAAAATGAAAAACATGGGGAAAAAATGGGTCGTGCCAAATTGTCGACTGGGTCAGGTGAAATGTTTGCCAAGTTGAATGATCCGGTACGAATAAGTGGTGGATTGATGTTGAGCATCAACCAATCATCAGCTGCATTATTGGTATCTGCCTGAAGTATAGCTGCTCTGTTGGCCATTTATTGGCCAACAGTGCAGCTATACTTCAGGCAGATGGAAACACCTATGCTGATGATTGGTTGATGTTCAACATCATTTTAAACTGATGATCAACGCAAGATGAAACATAGGTACAAAATTAGGAAATGGCAATAATTCATGTCTGCCACAAATAGGGATTATCGATGCCATACTCTTCTGCAGCATGCTAGCCCATGTCATGATTAGGCTACAACTGCAACTAATTTGTATCTGAATTGCTGCAACACAGCCTCATTATTGTTCCCAAGGATTCATCTTTTTTCATCAGGATATTGCACATAGTTCATATATCAACATAGTCCCGTTACATATATATTTGGGTTACATAACGGGTTACCTGAATCAAGTACAGAGGAATGAACGATAAGTTACCAAAACTCAGACCAGGTGAACGATAAATGGGTTACGCAAAATTTTGAAAACAGTAGGCCTGCAATGCACTGTCAATTTTGATTATATGTAACTTCATGGCATAATGCCCCAAAAATGTCTATTGAAAGTTTAATTCATGTACCCATGTCTATTGATTTTAATTACATATAACACCATAGCACTATTCCTCAAAATGTCTATTGAAAAAATTATGTACCCCCCTGTCTATCGATTTTAATTACTTACATGTACCGGTAACTCAACAGCACTATTCCCCAAAATGTCTATTCAAATTTTAATTTATCAGATTTTTGGCCTCCAAGATAAAGCTTTTTTGTTCTGTCATAGGAATGAGCTCATTCCAATGAGAAATCAAAGAAATGAATGACAATTTTTAGCAACTTTAAGAATTTTTTTTTTTACTAGTATCATCCCCCAGTCATTTTAACCGGTAGAGTTCTATATTGTTGTAATAAAACAAATTTATATAAACAAAATAGTTGTGTTTGAATGAATATGAAACATGAGCAAGGAAAATGTTGTCTTTTGCTCTGGTACCCTAATTTTTTGAAAGTCCTGATAGTGGCTTCTTGAACTCAACCAGTTAGAAGATTCAATGTTATCAGCAAGGAGTCTTTGGGTTTTTTTTAGTCCCCTACCGGCATCGCCGGAGGGGACTATAGGTTTGTACTCCGTCCATCCGTCAGACTGTCAATCTGTCCGTCTGTCAGTCACACTTTAGTTTTCCGGAGTTTTTTTTTGAAACGCTTCAACGGAATGATTTCATTTTTGGTAAACTACTATAGAACGATGACTTACAGATCAAGTTTGAGTTTCATCCTGATTGCATTATTCTTGTGTGAGTTACGGCCCTTGGAAATATGGGGAAAAGGACCAAAATATCAGTTTTCCAGAGTTTTTTTGGAAACGGTTCAACGGAATGATTTCATTTTTGGTAAACTACTATAGAACGATGACTTACAGATCAAGTTTGAGTTTCATCCTGATTGCATTATTCTTGTGTGAGTTATGGCCCTTGGAAATATGGAAAAGCGCCAAAATATAAGTTTTCCGGACTTTTTTTGGAAACGCTTCAACGGAATGATTTCATTTTTGGTAAACTACTATAGAACGATGACTTATTGCATTATTCTTGTGTGAGTTATGGCCCTTGGAAATATGGAAAAGTGCCAAAATATCAGTTTTTCCAGAGTTTTTTTTGGAAATGCTTCAACGCAATGATTTCATTTTTGGTAAACTACTATAGAACAATGACTTACAGATCAAGTTTGAGTTTCATGCTGATTGCATTATTCTTGTGTGAGTTATGGGCCTCGGAAATATGGAAAAGCGCTAAAATATCAGTTTTCCAGACTTTTTCTGGAAACGCTTCAACGGAATAATTTCATTTTTGGTAACCTACTATAGAACGATGACTTACAGATCAAGTTTGAGTTTCTTGTTGATTGCCTTATTCTTGTGTGAGTTATGGCCCTTGGAAATATGGAAAAGCGCAAAAATATCAGTTTTCCGGACTTTTTCTGGAAACGCTTCAATTGAATGATTTCATTTTTGGTAACCTACTATAGAACGATGACTTACAGATCAAGTGTCATTTACACTCTGTCCATTCATCTGTCAGCCTGTCAGTCAGTCTGTCGGTCATACTTTAGTTTTCCGGACTTTTTTTGGAAACGCTTCAACGGAATGATTTCATTTTTGGTAACCTACTATAGAACGATGACTTACAGATCAAGTTTCATTTGCACTCTGTCCATCCGTCAGTCTGTCAGTCAGTCTGTCAGTCATACTTTAGTTTTCCGGACTTTTTTTGGAAATGCTTCAACCGAATGATTTCATTCTTGGTAACCTACTATAGAACAATGACTTACAGTTCAGGTTTGAGTTTAATGCTGATTGCATTATTCTTGTGTGAGTTATGGCCCTTGGAAATTTGGAAAAGTGCCAAAATATCAGTTTTCTGGACTTTTTTATACCCCACGCAACGAAGTTGCTGGGGTATAATGTTTTTGACTGGTCCGTCCATCAGTCCATCAGTCTGTCAGTCCGTCAGTTCGTCAGTCCATCAGTCCTACTTGTTTTCCGTACTTTTTTTCTACACGCTTCCAGATATTGCGCTGATTTTTGGAATGTGAGTCTAACATGGTGGCCTACAGATCAAGTTTGCATTTTTTTCCGCTCCACTGATTTTTACCGAAATTACGGCCCTTGGACTCTGAAAAATTCATCAAAATTACAGTTTTCCAGACTTTTTTTCTACACGCTTCCAGATATTGAGCTGATTTTTGGTATGTGAGTCTAACATGGTGGCCTACAGATCAAGTTTGCATTTTTTTTTCCGCTCCACTGATTTTTACCAAAATTATGGCCCTTGGACTCTGAAAAATTCATCAAAATTACAGTTTTCCGGACTTTTTTTTCTACACGCTTCCAGATATTGAGCTGATTTTTGGTATGTTAGTCTAACCTGGTGGCTTATAGATCAAGTTTGCATTTTGTTCCGCTCCATTTTTAGCGAATTTACGGCCCTTGAACTTTGAAAAGTTCATCAAAATTACAGTTTTCCAGACTTTTTTCCTACACGCTTCCAGATATTGAGATGACTTTTGGTATGTTAGTCTAACATGGTGGCCTACAGAACAAGTTTGCGTTTTGTTCTGCTCCACTGATTTTTACCGAAATTACGACCCTTGGACTCTGAAAAATGCATTAAAATTACAGTTTTCCGGACTTTTTTTCTACTCGCTTCCAGATATTGAGCTGATGTTTGGTATGTTAGTCGGACATGGTGGCCTACAGATCAAGTTTGTATTTTGTTCCGCTCCACTGATTTTTACCGAAATTACGGCCCTTGAACTTTGAAAAGTTCACAAAAATTACAGTTTTCCGGACTTTTTTCCTACACGCTTCCAGATATTGAGCCAATTTTTGATATGTTAGTCTAACATGGTGGCCTACAGAACAAGTTTGGGTTTTGTTCCGCTCCACTGATTTTTACCAAAATTACGGCCCCATAGACTTTGAAAAATTCATCAAAATTACAGTTTTCCGGGCTTTTTCTCTGCTTGAATTCTTTCAATACCGTAGAAACTACAGAACACTGTTTTCTGCAGTATTCCTAGAATCTATGTTTATTTTTAAAAAATGATTAGAGCTTGAAATATCGGGGCGCGTGGGGTATGTGAGCATGCTCACTAAGGTTCCATATTTTTGGAAATGCTTCAACGGAATTCATGCTGATCACATAGGTTATAACATTTGTATAATTATTAATGCTCATTAGTCTGGTAGTGGACATTGTATTGCTTCAGCGATATGTGCGCTCTTGTTAAAATAGTTGTTTTATTTTAATTTATTGGAGAGTGCCTCTTGGCACTTGTCAATAAACTATAACAAAACAATTCTTATATTCACATTTTATTTTACTTCTATATTCTTTTATCCCTTTACCAAACGTATGGACAAAACCGGCCAGCACTATTCCAAAAAATCGCTAATTAATTTTCATTATGTTTCATTTTTTGTCTCAAAAACATAGGTTATGACCCATTGTTGGAACAAGCTCATCAAGCTCATTCCAATGAGGGGTCATAACTTACGTTTTTGAGACAAAAAATGAAAAAAATTAGTTATTCAAGAATTTTTTTTGCAAGTGTCGTCTGCTTTTCATGTAAGTAAAGGATTATTCTATAGTTGTTATGTAAACAGCAAACTAATACATACAGTGTAAAACAACTAGCACTTTTCAGTGGTACCATAACAGTGGCTTCCAGCAGTCAAACAGTTAAGACAAAGCTTACCAGTCAGTGATACTTACTGTAAAACTGTGTTGAATGGAATTGCTACAGTTAAAACTAAGTAGAAGTCCTGTCACAAACTGTGCGCTTATCTAGGCTTAATTGCGCGAATGAATTGCGTGCAATTGCCATATGGAATGGCATCCAAAGCACGGCAGGTTCTCCTAGTTACTCATAGAAAACACAGGCACTGTTTCTGCCAATGGACCTCTGGGTTACCCGGAGGTCCATTGGCTGAAACAATGCTTGTGCACAGGCCATATGTACAGAATTTGATAGCCTTACTATGGTCATAACGTGTTGATTAACGCGCAGATCGATGTGCTATTTGTGCGCATTTCATGACAGGACTTCTAGTTTTAACTGTATGTTGTCTTTGAAAGATTTTCAATTAACCCTTTACCTAACATGACAGACGACACTTGCAAATAAAATTCTTGAATAACTATTTTTTTTCATTTTTTGCATCAAAAACATAGCGTATGACCCCCTCATTGGAATGAGCTCATTGAGCACATTCCAATGAGGGGTCATGAACTATGTTTTTGAGACAAAATGTGAAAAAAATAATGAAAATTGATGGTGATTTTTGTGAATAGCGCTGACCGGTTTTGGCCTTTACATTGGGTAAAGGGTTAATAGGAAAATTCAATTCAGTTTTTTCAGTGATTCAATGTTGGTGCAGTTGTTCGGAGGTCAAAAACTTTGGAAAAATTGGAATTGCTTCATTAACCCTTTACCTAACGAATCGCTCTCATCCGCCCACGTAATATGCAAATTGAGCAGTTGAAAAAATTAAATTTTTCAAAATATTTCAACAAAACTATATCATGTGACCCCTCATTGGAACGAGCTCATTGGGCTCGTTCCAATGAGGGGTCACATGATATGGTTTTGTTGAATTTTTTTTTTAAACTTTTAAAAAATTATATTTAAAAAGATAAATTTTGATATCGTCTGCGTTGGGTAAAGGGTTAAGAGTTAACAATGATGAACTGAATGTACTTTTTATATATCTCTTTCAGAGCCAGCATTTTATTTTGGTAATTCTGAATATGATGTTGATGAGAGTGACGGGTTTGTTGAAGTCAAAGTGTGGAGGACTGGAACTGACCTAAGTAAACCGTCTAGTGTGACAGTCAGATCTCGTCGGACAGATCCAGTATCTGCAGAAGGTAAGACTTCAGTTTTTATTTTCAGTGCAGGGTTCATACATTGTTTTGAAAGTCTGGAAAAAGTTTAAAATGTGATGTGTGGAAAATATATATTTGTTTTTTATAGTATCAGAATATAGGGATTTTTGTCAGCTTACTTTTAATGCTGATCAGGCCTGTAACTATTTTTTTGGGGGGTGGGGGTGGATGGGGGGGGGGGATGCCGAGTGTGTGGTGGGAGAGAGACCATGTTTCCATGACCATGGCATGATTTTGCTAGTTTGCTAGAATTTGTTAGTTTACATAATTCTATACTAATTGGCAAGCAATTCAGGCAAGAAGTCTGCAAACACTTTCTACCATTTTCTCACCACAATATAACTTTAGAAGCTAATGTGGCATTAAGCGCCAGTAAATAAATATTTTATTATAATTTGAGTTAATCTGTTTGTCGTTTCTGTTTGTTGTTTCTGTTTGTCATGATGTGCCCTGTCTCCTCAGCCTCTACAGGTCAAATCAACTTCAAACTCAGTAGGTGTTTTCATTTCTATCTGATATTACTAAATGGACATGTTTGTTGGAAATGTTTTATGTTATTTACTGAGAATCAGCAATTGTGTTTTAAGATACAGTTCATGGTTAGTGTATTATCACTAAATCACCTACAGAGTGGAAATTCCACCTAAGCAATAATTGCAATTTTGTTGCCAAGCATAACAATCAAAAGCAAAGTTCCAGCCAATGGATCTCCAGGTTAAACCCGGTGGTCCATTGACTGAAATATTGCTTGTGCTTTTGCCCATATGTACAGAATTTGAAAGTGATACTTTGGGCGATAACTCCACTCCATGAGTGATTTAGTTGCAATCCACTTTTCACATACTGCTAGGTGTTGGTAAATTTTTAATTCTGTGCCTTCTATGGTAATAAAAAGGGATGTAACTCCAAATGCTACCCTTCGAAAAACCATGTGTAGCATGTGTCCATCCACTAGTTTTGATGATGCTGAATAGTCTAGGAAGGTGGACTATCCATGTTGCTATCTAAAACAATGTGTTTTAACTTGGGTACAGTTGTTGTGAATTCACAGCACTCCATAGGACATGATTCAGTAAACTAAAGCTACACTCCTTCCAGTGTAGGCAAGCCTGAAAATAAGCAATCTAAAATTTGAAGGATGAGGTTCCCAGAGGGTGAATTTGCTGATGCTATCCCATACAGTGGGCTGGAATCCCCCAGTTTATCCTCTGGGTACCTCTTTCTGTTTAGGCCTGAGACCTTGATTCAGATTGAGGTGAACAGAGGGTATATTTTGTAATGCTACCCTGCTCTGCAGGGTAGCATCACCAAATTCACCCTCTGAGGACCTCATTCTACAGATGACAGTCTGCTTTTTTTCAGGCTTGAGTGCAGGTCATTAGTTATCGTGTACAGTGGACTGGTCACTTTCTGCAGGTGGGTAATTTCCATGAACACAATAATATTAGATTTCTAACACTAATTTTAGGAGCACCAGCACCAACAGGAGGGGGACACACCTGAAAGCAATTCTAGACCCCCACATTTGTGATTTTTACAGTTGTTGAATTTAGTCAGTTGTGAAAAATATAATGTGTGACATTCCAAAATCTGAAGCTGCTTGCTTTTGATAGCTCCTCTCGGAAGCTGGCTCTAAGTATACATATCATGGTTTAGCAATTGTTTTCTGACAGAGTGTGAAAATTTTCAACAGAGATGTTAAATGGGGGGAGGGCAGTTTGCTCCCCCTGCACTCACACAAGCCACAGGCCTAATGTGTTCACTGCATCCAACACTCCTCTTCTCCTCCCTGGAAACTTCAGGAAGGTGCTTTCTTATCAACCTACTCACAATTGTTTACTACAGGCTTGCACTACAGTGGAAGTCCCTAACTCGGATAAAATACTCTCTATTTTTGTCTTTCCCAAGCAAGTTGGGAAAGAAAAGTGGTGCAAAAGCACCAATAAAAATAAGCCAAAACTGGGTCGAGTGCAACCGGCGCAGACCCAGTACGGGACGCTCTCTCCCAAGTACAACTCCACGACTTCCGTTGCCAGTGCGCATATACCGTCTCTAAAGACTCATTCTTTTTATAATCCGCTTCATGTCGAGATGTTTTTGCACGCTTATCAGTGTTCCACCAGCTCGATGTTTGATGATTCCTGATTCATTATACCACAGTGTATCCTTTGTATTCTCAGGAACAGTGTTTTATATTCTCTTTTCTATTATATGTCCATAATGTATATTTATTTGCTCTCTCTCGAGTCGTGCGCGAATTTCGTGTGCCACGCGGTTCAGACGTAGATTTTTCACAATTATTGTTAATGCTTTTTTTGCAAAATTTTCTAATTGTGTTAGAGTTAGGTGTCAGCGGGGTACCACTCCTACAGTGTTTCTTCTTTCTTTTGAGAGTAGTCTTCCTGTTGTGTGGTTCCCGGTCGACCGTCTGGGGTCTTTGTTTCTGTCACCTTTCTCTCTTCTTTGGGGGTGTTCTGTTTTCTGATCTCACCTTCTCTGCTCCTCTCACCTCTATCATGCCCAGGACAATTCCTTGTGGGCAATGTCTGCTGCCAAAGCATGTGGACGATGTACATTCGTCTTGTTCCTCCTGTAATGGGTGTTCGGCCGAGCGGCCGTGTGGTGTCTGTGGAACATGGTCTTCCACCTTCTGGGCGTCAGTAAACCGTGTTGTTCGTTCTCGTGGCCATGCCTTCCGCTCCCGCGGGAAAGGAGAACATGGTCGTTCGGGGCCTCCCGAACCGACTTTGTCTGGTGAGAGTTATTCCTCCTCCGTGGGGGATGTGCAGTCTTTTCCTGTGGTGGATACTGCGGGAGCCGTTGAGTGTTCTGGTGAAGAGATGCCTGGTTCCGGGACTACGGTCCCCCTCCAGTCGACATCTGAGGCTGTCACTAGGGTTGTGACTCCTCCTTCGGAGCCGAGCCGGTGTGCTCTCTCTACTATTTCACCAGCCTCAATGACTCTCGACGTATCTTCTACTGCTGCTGGTCCGTCTGCTTCGTTGTCTGTTTCAGCCGGCCTCGGCTTTTCGCTGCAGGGGACTGCAGGAATGTCCGATACTGTAGACGTGGGATATCGGCCTCAGCCTTCCCTGACTTCAACTTGGCGAAGTCGGAAGGGGCTGCCGGCCGAGCCCATCTCTGTGGTCTCTTCGCCGTCGAGCACCACAGTTGTGTCTTTGGATTCGGATGTTCGTAGTGGAAACACTATGAACTCCGTGGCGTTTCCGTCTACTCACTCTGGTCACACGACCAGTTTTGGGGGACCAACGCCTTTTATGCAGCCTGGACCTTCTGCCCCACAGAGGTCCGTGGTGACTCTCATGAGTTCTCGCACTATTGATCCTCGGGGTGCATCGTACCCCTATACACGTCTGCCTTCAGATGTTTCGGCTGCCGCCCGTCGTCCCGCGTCGGGTGTTTTGGAGGATCGTGACCCTTCGCTGGTTAAGAGGGTCAGAGGTGAAGCCACTTTGCCGGTTCGCTTCCCTGTCGAACCGGTCGGTACGGGCAGTGAGCTTAGGGAGGCCCTCTCCTTACTCACTCAGGTTCTTTCTAAGAGCCTTCCTGTTGCTTCCAGCGAGGCTATGGGTGGTTTCCAGGCGCCTCCTATGGCGCCGCCTCCCGGGATTGGAAACAGGCCGGTTTCCGATTCCTCTGGTGTCCCGACACCATGGGAGGCGTCGGCTGGTTTGCCCATGATGGGCCATGTGTCTTCCGACTCTGGGGAGGAGTCCGACATGCTTGAGGTCGAGGGCCAGCAGTCTTCGGACTTGGGGGCGGCTCTTGACTTTGTGTTTGGGTTTCTGCCTGAGCTCAAACCTGCTAACCAGCCGACAGTGTCAGCCTGGCCGCGATCATCGGTCGCGTGCCAACAGCCTATGGAGCAACCTACTTCTGGGCACCTTCGACCGTGCCAGTCGGTACAGGTGGTTGAAGCTTTTTCAGCATTGGATGCCAAGCTGAATTTCAAGGCTTTGAAGACTTCGTTCTTCACCAGGGTTGACACCTTTTTGCCTCCTGTGCGTTATCGTTCCTACGATTCCGCCAATCCATCAGTCTGCCAGGCTTTGACGGTTCTGGATCAGGACTCCACTTCCCTCGGGCTTTCCAAGCCCAAGTCTGCCGTCATTCCAATGATGACTCTGGAGTCCACGTTGGGCTTATCTAGAGAGATGCTTGGCATGCTTTCTCTCTCAGATCACGTCGTCTCAGCTTTGGCTGCTTATCTGCCTCCAGATAAGTTTGATGAGGTACAGGCTCCTTTGCGTGTGCTGTCCAAGGCGCTTATGCACCTTACTCACACGCATGCCTGTAACACGGCTAATTTGGAATTAGTTCGAAGGGACGCTGTGCTGGACACAGGACGATCCCTTCCCGAGTAGCAGCCTGCTACTCTTCGATCTGCTTCTTTGGCAGGTCCGCAACTTTTCCATGGTTCTGTGTCGACGGTCCGGGATGACGTCCTACGTCATTCCAAAGATCAGCTGCTGTTTCGTCAGCTTGATCAGCCTTCTCGGGGAGGCAAGGGCCATTCCAAGCCTAACAAGTACCCTTCTGTTTCCTCTGTGAAGCAAAAGGCTGGTCCTTCTGCCGCCGCCTCTACTTCTTACTCACGGGGTAAAGGTAGGGGTCGGCAGAATCGAGGGAAGTCTCAGGATTCTTCATTTAGCAGAGGAGGTGGTTTCTCCTCTCGTGGGCCTCGTCGGGGCTCGAAATGAAGGTCCTCACCTCGACTCGTCCCAGGTTGGAGGAAGGATAGCAGAGTTCGCAGACCATTGGACCACCATCACATCCGATCCATGGGTGTTAGATGTTGTTCGGTCCGGGCTGCGCATATCCTTCCGACAGCACCCCACTCTGTCAAGGGTGCCTCTTCCAACCACAGTTCCTTCAGACGTTTTACGTCGGGAACTTTTGTCCATGGAGATTGCCAATCTCCTGGCAAAGGGGGCAATCGGGGTCGTCAAGAACGTTCAGTCAGTGGGTTTCTATTCCCGCCTGTTCTTGGTGCCGAAGAAGGACGGCCGACTCCGACCGGTTATCGATCTGAGTATCCTGAACCAGTCTATCATTGCTCCCAAGTTCAGCATGGAGACTTTCAGGTCGGTCCGCCAATCAATTCACCAGGGAGATTTCTCAGCCAGCATCGACCTGCGAGACGCTTACTTCCACGTTCCGATGCATCGGGCGTCACGGAAGTATCTCAGGTTCACTTTTCTGGGGCGAGTTTACCAGTTCAAGGCCATGCCTTTCGGCCTCAACCTGGCTCCTTGGGCGTCCACCAGACTGATGTCGCATGTGATAGCGTTCCATCGCACACAGTCCAGGGTGACTACTTCGGCATATCTGGACGATATCCCCCAGGGGCATTCCAATGCTGCCTTACTCGAATCGGATGTCGCCACTCTGTTGAGCTTGCTCACGTCGCTAGGATTCAGAGTCAACGAGGAGAAGTCGGACCTGGTCCCTTCTCAGTCGTTTTGTCATCTGGGGATGTCATTCCAAACCAAATTCAATTTGGTGGCTGTTCCCCAGGCCAAGGCTGTGATTCTCTCAGCTTTTGCTCTGACTCTGTCCCAGTCCAGGTCCGCGACCGCTCGGAGTTTTCTCCGGCTGATCGGTCTCTGCGGTTCGGTGACGGATCCCATTCCTCTAGGTCGGCTGCGTGTCAGACCTCTCCAACACTTTCTGCTCAGTCGTTGGAGGCCGAATGTAGATTCTCTGGATCAGGTGCTTCCGTTTCCGGACTCTCTGTATCCTCACCTTCTTCCCTGGACAGATGTTCAGTGGATTACGCAGGGTGTTCCACTGGACTTACCCACGTCCGATCGCGTTCTGACGGCAGATGCCAGCGATCTCGGATGGGGTGCGACGTTGGATCCTCTCGGTCTTTCCCTACACGGGACCAGGATCAAGCAGCTCTACACATCAACCAGAAGGAGCTTCTTGCTCTTCTTCTGAGTTTCAGGCAGTGGATCCCTCACCTGTCGAATCGCCAGGTCCTTCTACTATCCGACAATTCGACAGTGGTTGCTTACATTCGGAACCAGGGCGGCACGCACTCGCTTCCGATGTACGAGTTAGCTCGGGATCTTCTACTGCTCGCTCAGGATGTTCATGTCGGAGTGGTTGTTCGTCACATTCCCGGTCATCTGAACATCCTAGCCGACTCCCTGTCCCGACAGGGTAGGGTTATTTCCACCGAGTGGATGCTTCACAGGGCAGTGTTCCAGTCGCTTTGCGATCTCTAGGGACGTCCCCACATCGACCTCTTTGCGACTCGTTGGAACCATCAGGTGGACACTTTCGTGTCCCCGTGTCCAGATCCTCTGGCTTTTGCCGTGGACGCTCTGTCACTCGATTGGAACGGTCTAGTCGGCTACGCCTTCCCGTCGGTTCCGATTCTTCCTCAGGTTCTTGCCAAAATTCGAACCTGCAGTTGTCGAATCATTCTGATCGCTCCCCTGTCGCCTCAGCGGGTGTGGATCAATCAGCTCCGCTCGCTGATGGCGGCGGTTCCGGCACGTCTCCCGCTACGTCGCAACCTTCTTTGTCAAGGTCGCCCGTGGAGGTTTCATGTCGACCCAACTTCGTTGTGCCTTCACGCATATCTTTTGTCAGGTCCTGTCTCCTCCGTAAAGGTTTTTCTAGACGAGCAGTGGAGTGCATTTTTTCTTCAAGGAGGCACTGCACTGGTTTAGCTTATGCAGCTAAATGGAAGGTCTTCTGTCGATGGTGTGCTGATCACTCTGTTGATTATGCCAATCCTTCGATTTCACAGATTGCGGAGTTTCTGGTATATCTGTTTGATTCTCGGGGTCTCCAGCCTGTTACCATCAAGGGTTACAGGTCTATGCTTTCAGAGACTTTTTCTTATGTGGGGAAGCGTCGTATCGACACTAATCCTTACCTCTCCAAGCTTGTTCGGCACTTTTCTTTGAAAAGGCCTCGGACTTTTCAGCTTACTCCACGATGGAATCTTTCGTGGGTGCTGCTTTGCTTGGGGGGGGGGGGGGGGGGGGGGGGGGGGGCACCGTTCGAACCTTTATCCCAGGTGGATATGCATTTTCTCACATATAAGACGGCTTTTCTGATGGCATTTGCTTCGGCCAGATGGGTTAGTGAGCTTCACACCCTCTCGGTTGACCCGGCCTTTTTTAGGAGCTCTCCCAACATTGTTACTTTTACCACTGATTGCTCCTTTTTGGCTAAGAATCAGTTACCAGATACTACTCCTCCTCCTATCTGTATCAGGGCTCTTCCCTCTGTTGAGGGTACTCACCCTTTGCTCTGTCCGGTCCGTGCTATTCACATTTATCTTGATCGGACACGCTTCGTACGGAAAGGCAGAAAACGTTTTTTTTCTGTCTCTCATTCCGGGTCGACAGAAGATCTCTCCTCAATCCATTTCTCGATGGATTTGTCTTGCTATTCGTATGGCTTATAGTCGTTTAGTAGCTGGCGATTGTATTACCAATCGTATTTCTGCCCATGAGGTGCGGGCACTGTCTACCTCTTGGGCTTATTCTAACTCCGTCAAGTTGTCGGATGTTATGCAGGCAGCCTACTGGAGAAATGCTTCTACTTTCTCCACCTTTTATTTGCGCCAGTTGCAGGAGCAGTCGGAGGACCTTTTTGCCCTGGGTCCTCTTTCTTCTGCTCAGGCTGTTGTCTGCCATAGCCATTAGGCTTCTTGAAGGTCAGTTTCAGCCTTGTGCTGTTACTGCCCTTTTTCTGTCTGTGTGTCACACAGGCTCATATGTCTCTTTTCATTGTCCTTTACCAATGATTGCGACATTATGGTTGATAAGCCTCGGGACCTCTTCCTTCTACTTCACGGTTCCAGTGCACTGGGGTTATGTGGGGGTTGGTTATGCGATTCCCTCCAGCCTTTTGTCTATTCAGCCTGTAGTAAACAATTGTGAGTAGGTTGATAAGAAATCTAAATTTTATAGTAAATTTCCTTTCTTATTATACCTACCACAATTGTTTACATGGAGGCCCTCCCGTCTTCTTTACGGGTAAAGAATCTTTCCTCCCCGCTGATCACATAACTCTACCGTTTACGGATTCAAAAAGAATGAGTCTTTAGAGACGGTATATGCGCACTGGCAACGGAAGTCGTGGAGTTGTACTTGGGAGAGAGCGTCCCGTACTGGGTCTGCGCCGGTTGCACTCGACCCAGTTTTAGCTTATTTTTATTGGTGCTTTTGCACCACTTTTCTTTCCCAACTTGCTTGGGAAAGATAAAAATAGAGAGTATTTTATCCGAGTTAGGGACTTCCACTGTAGTGCAAGCCTGTAGTAAACAATTGTGGTAGGTATAATAAGAAAGGAAATTTACTATAAAATTTAGATTTTAGGCCACACAAAGTAGATCTTCTGTTTCTCGGGCCATTATTTGTGAAATTCCATGCGGGCGAGCGTTTTTTTATTTTATTTTTTATTTCAGTAATTACTTCTTTGCCATCAAAAGTTCATGTTCTTGCTTCAAGTTTTAGGCCTCATAATCTACAGAAGAGCATGGGTAGTGGTGTAGTTCATCCCTTGAGTGCAAGAAGGGACTCAAGGGACAAATTCATCAATTTTTTTAACTTGGGTAAAATATCAGATATAAACCATTTAAATTTAATTTTTTTTAAGTTTAAATTGGTTTTAAAAAGAGAGCATGCGGCAGCCAAAAGGACCATGCGGGAGGGCCTGAGAAACAGATTTTTTTATTTTTTTAGGCCTTAACTACAATATAGTTTACTGAACTTGCACCATCAGGATATTGGGGAGTGTTGTGGGAAAACCTCCATAGGACAGAAAGGGTCATTAAACTCTTAACTGTGCACACATTCGCCAGCCAGACAGTCTGTTAGTTGGAAAGTTTATTTCTAACTGTTCAGCTAGCACATAAAACTACAAAGCATGCAATTTAATGTTCTAAACTGTAATGATAAAATAATCTGATTCCATGTCCCACTGTTGCATAGTTGAACAATAACTGCATGCTTCATTATGTTTTGATAAACACTCCTGTTTTCACATACTTTTCAATAACTTTCAATGATGCCATGCAAGGCAAAAAATTCCAAAATCTTTGATCACTGTACACGCTGACTGTCTGTAGCCACTAAGCTGCAACAAACGGTAATATAATCCAGAACACTATGAACAATCTATGCGTGGAGTCTTTGTAAACATCAACATTAACTTTTATCTAAAGCCATTTACAGATGGCAGTGTTACAAACATTCAATTTTGAATAATTATGAAACTTTATTTTTCTTCCAAAACATTGATTATAACCATTCTAAGCATGGAGCTTAATGAGTTATGTGTCAATAAACCTTTACCTAACAAACCATTTATTTCTGGCAAGTGCCATTCCTTGAAATTGCCATTCAAATGTCATTTGTTTTCAAACTTTTGTACAGGCAATGACTTACATAAGCCCTACACTTGCTGTTGAAATTCTGTCATTATGTTTGTATCTGCAACATTTTGCTATATTTCCAATATTTTGCTGTTTTTAATACTATTTGAAAATGATTTTTATCTTTTTCAAATAAAAGTATTGTTTAGACTTATTGCCTCAAAAATAACTTTGACCTATCATTGGATCAGGCTCATCCCAATGAGGGGTCATAAGCTATGTCTATGGGGCAAAAAATAAAATTTGTTAGTTATTCAGAAAGTTTTGCTCTCAAGTGTCATCTTCTAGTCAGGTTAGGGAAGGGAATAACATGCCATATATTTCTTATAATTTTCTTTGTATATCACACTACCCAATGATCTTAATGGTTGATAATCTTATATATAAATGCAAGTGTGCCTCTCTCTTGCTATCTCTCTCTCTCTCTCTCTCTCTCTCTCTCTCTCTCTCTCTTGCTATCTCTCTCTCTCTCGATCAACCAATCAGTCAGTTGATTGAATGCAGTCAGCATCTTGTTTCATTGATGTGTCTTCAGTTAAAACCAAAGGGCCCAGAGAGAACCAATGAGTACTGACAAGCAACTGTCAGACTCCCCAACGTACTAACTCAGGGTTAGCAATGGTGGAAGGCAAGCACACCATTGACACAAGCATGAAAATAAGTAATCTGTCATTTGCAGAATGCTCGTTGATGCTCAGTGGTTCTCTCAGGGTACTCCGACTTCCTCCACCCGTAACACTGTCATGGTCACAATTAGCCATTGTGCATAAGTATGTGACTGTAAACACCAATAAACAAATAAATAAATCTACTGGGTACCCCTTTATGTTTCAGCTTGAAATCTTGATTCAGATTTGAGGTTTGCAGATCATAAATTTGGTGATGCTACCCTGCACAGCAGGGTAGCATTACCAGATGCACCCTCTGGGGACCTCATTCTGCAGATGACAGTTTGCATATTTTCAGGCTTGCTTTGACATGCAGTACATCTTAGTGCACAGTTCCCTCACATGGCAATCAGGATTAATCCTTTACCCAACATAACGGCCAAAACCGGCCAGTGCTATTCTAAAAAATCGCCAATATATTTTCATTATTTTTTCATTTTTTGTCGCAAAAACATAGGTTATGACCCCTCATTGGAACGAGCTCATTGAGCTCGTTCCAACGAGGGGTCATAACCTATGTTTTTGTGACAAAAAATGAAAAAAATTAGTCATTCAAGAATTTTTTTTGCAAGTGTCGTCTGCTTTTCATGTTAGGTAAAGGGTTAAGCATTTCAAGAGGGGTCATAACCTATGTTTTTTTGTTTTTCATGTTAGGTAAAGGGTTAAACATTGTAATGAGGGGTCATAACCTATGTTTTTTGTTTTTGAGACAAAAAATGAAAAAAATTAGTTATTCAAGAATTTTTTTTGCAAGTGTCATCTGCTTTTCATGTTAGGTAAAGGGTTAAATGCCTTGCGTAAAGTTTGAAGTCTAGTGCCGTAACCACTGAGCCACCACACACTCTCAAGGCCTGATAAAGAAAATGGTGTAAATTAGATATACAATAAGGTAATGAGGTTGTTTTCAAACCGCTGCCATGTTGTGGACTTTATTGTGATATCCACAGAATGAATTTCTCGGCTCACAAAGCATTAAGTATCAGATGTCATCTGAACGAATGTCCTCACCCTAGCATGAGATTTATTCCTCAATTACATCACTCCCACAAATTCATCGATACAACAGATGCTTTGTGTATCAGAGTAAAAGAAATATTTTATAACACTTGGGTCAGATTGTTATTATCTAGACACAAAAATAAGGAATCGCTGAAGCAATATAGACTATACTTCCCAGTAAACCTGCCAACAATTTTCTTGAATAACACGAATAAAACAGACATTATGTAACACAACTACCAGGATATTGTAACAAATCAAGTTATTTGCCAACACTGAATATTTTTTATTGCATTCACAGCCACATAGACATAATTACATAATGAAATTACATCAGCCTACTGATGGTGTAAGCTCTTTGGGCATGACATTGTAATATTGCATACAAAGTAACTCTTTCACAATTCCTTCCACTGATGACTTTCTTGTCTTTTACCAGACCAATAAAAATATATCATTTTCTGTCTTAAGTGAATGTTATCCTTTATAAGACATTTTATTTCTTTTTAATTTTCAAAAACTTTCAACAAAACCTGAGTAGGTGACCCCCAAACCTGAAAATAAGCAGACTGTCATCTGCAGAATGAGATCCTCACAGGGTGAATTCGGTGATGCTACCCTGCAGAGGGTAGCATTACTACATTTTCCCGCTGTGCTCCTCCATCTGAATCAAGGTCTCAGGCTAAACCCTTTACCCAATGAATCGCCAGCATCCGCCCGCGTAATTTGCAAATTCAACAACTGAAAAAATATTATCTTTCGAAAAATTTCAACAAAACCATATTGTGACCCCCCTCTTTGGAACTAGCTCGTTGAGCTCGTTCCAAAGAGGGGTCACATGATATGGTTTTGTTGAAATTTTTAAAAAAAATTATATTTAAAATAATAAATTTTGAAATCGTCTGCGTTGGGTAAAGGGTTAAACTGAAAGAGGTATCTAGAGGATAAATTGGGGGATTCTAGCCCACTGTATGGGATAGCGTCAGCAAATTCATCCTTTGAAGACCTCATTTTCAAATGACAGTTTGCTTATTTTCAGGCTCGATGACCCCTCATTGTAACAAGCTAAATGAGCTCACATTGTTACATAAGAATGTGCTACAATATAGGGCACCTGCGAATCACACATTTTTGCTTTGAATCGAAATGGGTCTATTATTCAAAATCAAATTGAATTCCCAATCGAATTCTGGGCATCTTGAAGATGATTGATAAGGGGAGGGGGACTGTAAACCTAATTGTTCCGACTGTGACAGCTCAAGTCCTGACTGATGAAATATTCCACCTACATCATCAAGGCATGTCTTCCTGAATTCATGCCTTGATGATGTGCTTGGAATATTACCCAGGAACAGGTAGAAGACTTACCAGTACTAAGAACTGCACAGGTCTGGCTGCTATCAACAGCTCATCATCAACTATGTTTGGAAACTTAAACCCTTTGAGACTTTAATTATTCTGACATTCAAACGTCACTGGGAATTCAGTCTCTTCAGCGTTTTTCAAAATGCGACGTCAAATGTCGGCGAGTACAATTAACCCTTTACCCAACGCAGACGATTTCCAAATTTATTATTTTAAATATCATTTTTTAAATTTTTTCAAAAAATTTCAACAAAACCATATCATGTGACCCCTCTTTGGAACGAGCTTGACGAGCTCGTTCCAAAGAGGGGTCACATGATATGGTTTTCTTGAAATTTTTCAAAAAATAAAAAAAATTCAGCTGCTGAATTTGCATATTACGCGGGCGGATGCAGGCGATTCGTTGGGTAAAGGGTTAACAAGATATATTTCACATCAGCGATTATCAGGTTGAGGGCTAGATTATTTTTGGTGGGCTGAATTTGTTATTCAAAACTTGTTTTATTACAAATGATTGGAGAGTGCCCACAGGCACTCTCCAATAATTTGTAATAAAACAAATTTATATAAACAAAATATTATTTGTCTTTGACGGAATATGAAATATAAGCAAGATATGTTGACTTTTGCTCTGGTATCCTCATTTTTTACAAGACCTGATAGTGGCTTCTTGCACTCAACCAGTTAAGAAGTTTCGACAGCAGGCTTATATTAGTTTTTTAAGCTGTGATAACATTTGGCTCAACGGTTGTCACTAAGCACTGTTCAGCAGAAAATAGGAATTGACGTTAAAACGTTAAAGAATCGAAAAATAACAACAAAACAAATGACCACAAAGTATCAAGGCACTGTTTTATTTCGTACGTTATAAGATGTACAAAAGTATCAAGGCACTGTTTAATTTCGTACGTCATAAGATGTACAAAAGTATCAAAGGTTTAACTTTGTTTTCAACAGTGGTAGAGACAAGTGAGACTAGAATTAGCATGGGAGGTGGCATGGGTCAGATGCTGTTTATGTTAATATAGATGAAATTACACTCTGTCTTTATTTTCAGCATTATTTATATACAAATTCCATCTGAGCTGTATGTTTTGTGAGACGATGACAGTGCCTAATACAAAGCTATATTCTCATGTAAAGATTCGAAAGGAAATGAATCGGGCAGCTGATTTCAAATCAAATAGAATATCAACTTAACATTCAAAATATAATCGAATCTCAGAACTTTGCAGGGCCCTACTGCAATCTCAGGTTCAAATTGTTTTTAGCTCACCTGGCCTAAAAGGCCTAAAAGGCCATGTGAGCTTTTCTCATCACTTGGCGTCTGTCGTCGTCTGGCATCCATAAACTTTTCACATTTTCATCTTCTTCTCTGTAACCGTTGAGCCGGTCTGAACCAAACTTGGCAGGAATGGTCTATGGGAGGTCCTCTACAAAAGATCCTCATTTTGTTCCCGTCAGATGAAAAACATGGCTTCCAGAGGCATTCTTTGATTCTGGTTGGTGGATTTTCAAAAATCTTCTCCTCTGAAACTGCCAGGCCAAATGTTTTCAAACTTTATATAAATGATGACTGGGACCCCCTCTACCAATGATCCTCATTTAATGTTGATCGGTTTACAAACATGGCTGCAATTGCGGCTTACAGTTACTATAGAAACCCTATGGGAAATCACATTTTCATCTTCTTCTCTGGAACTACTTAGCAAATGTGAACCAAACTTCGCAGGGATGTTCTATGGGAGGTTCTCTACAAACTTTCCTCATTTTGTTCCCTTGGATTGAAAAACATGGCCGCCAGAGGCATTCTTTGATTCTGATTGGTGGATTTTCAAAAATCTTTTCTTAAATTGCCAGGCCAAATGTTTTGATATTTCACATAAACGATGACTGGGACCCCATCTACCAATGGTCCTCATTTAATGTTGATCGGGTTGTAAACATGGCCACAATTGCAGCTTATAGTTACTATAGAGACCCTATGGGAAATCACTTTTTCCTCTTCTCTGGAACTACTAAGCTGATGTGAACCAAACTTAGCAGGGATGGTCTACGGGAGGTCCTCTACAAACTTTCCTCATTTTGTTCCCATGGGTGGAAAAACATGGCCGCCAGAGGCATTCTTTGATTCTGACTCCTGGATTTTCAAAAATCTCCTCCTATGAAACTACCAGGCCAAATGTTTTGATACTTCACATAAATGATGACTGGGACCCCCTCTACCAATGGTCCTCATTTAACTGGTCGAGTGCTAGAAGCCTCTATCAAGGCTTTCCAAAAAATAAGGGTACCAGAACAAAAGCCAACATTTTCCTTGCTCATTTTTCACATTCAGTGAAATGAAAATAATTTTTTTGTTTATATGAATTTGTTTTATTATAATTTATTGGACAGTGCCAGTGGGCACTATCCAAATTAGTAATAGGACATATATTGAATAACAAATTCAGACCACCAAAAATAATCTAGCCCTCAACCAGTTAATGTTGATCGGGTTGTAAACATGGCCACAATTGCAGCTTATAGTTACTATAGAAACCCTATGGGAAATCACATTTTCATCTTCTCTGGAACTACTAAGGCTACATGAAAACAAACCTGGTAGGGACAGTCTATGGGAGGTCCTCTACAAACCATCCTCATTTTGTTCCCTTGGGTTGAAAAACGTGGCCACGAGAGGCATTCTTTGATTCGGATTGGTGGATTTTCAAAAATCTTCTCCTCTGAAACTGCCAGGCCAAATGTTTTGATACTTCACATAAATGATAACTGGTACTCCCTCTACCAATGATCATCATTTAATGTTCATCGGGTTGTAAACATGGCCACAATTGCGGCTTATAGTTACAATAGAAACCCTATGGGAAATCACATTTTCATCTTCTTCTCTGGAACTACTGAGCGACGTGAAAACAAACCTGGCAGGGATAGTCCTCTACAAACGATCCTCATTTTGTTCCCATGCATTCGAAAACATGGCCACCAGAGGCATTCTTTGATTCTGATTGGTGGATTTTGATAAATCTTCTCTGAAACCACAGGGTCAAATGTTTTGAAACTTTGTATGGTTGATGACTGGGCACCCCCCCTCCCCCACCAACGATCCTCATTTAATGTTGATTGGGCTTTAAACATGGCCACAATTGTGGCTTATATTACTATAGAAGCCGTATAGGAAATCACATTTTAATTTTCTTCTCGGGAACGTCTGAGTAGACGTGAACCAAACCTGGCAGAGATAGTCTATGGGAGGTCTTCTACACATGCTCCTCATTTTTTTGTTACCGTGTATTGAAAAACTTGGCTGCCAGAAGCAATTTTTGATTCCCATTGGTGGATTTTGAAAAATCTTCTCTGAAACCACAGGGCCAAATGTTTTGAAAATTTGCATGGTTGATAACTGGGACACCCTCTAGCAATGATCCTCATTTAATGTTGATTGTGTTGCAACCATGGCCACAGTTGTGGCTTATAGTTACTATAGAAACCCTATGGGAAATCACATTTTCATCTTCTTCTCTGGAACTACTGAGCCGACGTGAACCAAACTTTGCAGGAATGGTCTATAGGATGCCCTCTACAAACAATCTTCTTTATTGTTCCCATTGGTTGGAAAATATGGCCACTAGAGATATTCTCTGATTCTGCCTGATGGACTTTGCAAAAATCTTCCCCTCTGAAACTACAAAAGTCAAATGTTTTGAAACTTCACATGATTGAGGACTGGACACCTTCTACCAATGATCCTCATGTAATGTTGATGTTATGTTGCAAACATGGCCACAATTGCAGCTCATAGTTACGATGGAGAGCCTATGGGAAAGCAATTTTTTTATGTAGTTCCAGGTGAGCGATTACAGGCTCCTTAGAGCCTCTAGTTTATTTCCTATTATTTGTAGTGAAACAAATATTCAATTTTTCAAATATCTGTTCATGGAAGGCAATATTAAAATATTACATTGACATTCAAATATTGCCCTGCCTCTACCAACACTCTTTCCATTGAGTAAACATCAGTTACAATTGTGGATCCTAGTAGTGTAAAAGTAATATAAAGAGAGACATGACTTTACAGAAAAATAGATTTTTTAAAATGACAAATTTTGATTTCATAAGCATTGGGTAAAGGGTTCTTTTACATTGTAACAACTTGCCAGCATGACTGTTATCGATATTGTCATTCAAAGTCAGGGACTGGGCTTATTTACAAAGTGGGGACTTTGAAACTGAAATCTAAAAGTTGATAGGTGGGCTTATTTTGAATTATGGGCTTATTCCCGGGTCAGTAAGGTTATTTGAACATCATCGAAACTCATTTGATTACAAATTTTAAAATATTTTTCACATTGTTATTTGTTAGCCAAAAAACTAAGGGGGTCCCAGCAACCGCCCACCCCAGAACTGTGGACCCAGAAATTGAGTTTCAGAAAGTAACCAATTTCAAACATCATTGGGGATTGAAATAAATGAATAAATCTCTTACTTGACCTTCAATCTAGACTAGTAATCCTTTCATTTGCTTTTTGAGAGCCCTGCTTGTTGTCATTCCAATACTTTTTTTGACCAACCAGATGATAGTTTCTAAATTGGTACTGCTATAAGGTTAACTCTTAACCTGCTGAGTATTTTCAAGATATTTTTCATCAGATCGAGTCATGGCTGCTGTGTAGCAGCCATGACTAAATTTGATGAAAAATTCATCTTAGTTTTACTCAAGATATCATTGGTGAAAACAACTATTCATTTCACAGAGGAAATTTTGATTTAATGTGCCCAAGTTATACTTGTTCCAGTAGCAAGAGAAATTCTATCCTTGGCAGGAATATAAGCCAGCAGCATGTAAGGAGTTAAATGTTTCTTGCCTGTGGCCACTAAACAGGCAAACACTTCAAATTGTGAAAGTCATTTGCTGTATCCTTTAAGGTATGAATATCAGTAGATAATATCCTCTGATAAATCTTGACATGTAAAGTGATATTTTTGTGAAAAAAGTGATTAAATTATGCCTTTAGACATGAAAGTTATAAAAATTGGATAACAACAGCTGCTCGAGTCTTCTATTCCCTAAAATATTTATACAAATTGGTAACTTTTCTTTTTATATGCTGAAATTCATTTTTAGCTTAACTTGACAAAGTCAAGATAAGCTATTGCCATCAAGTGTGCAGAAGTCTGTCTGGAAGTCTGTTCATATTTAGCTTAATTTGACGAAGTCAAGAGAAGCTATTGCCATCATGTGTGCGAAAGTCAGTCTGTTCATATTTTCTTTAGCACAGGCTGCACCCCATAGTTCTTGTCCGATCATCACAAAATTTAATTTGCAGGTTCAAGGTCATGTCTAAATGAGAACATCTTCTTTTGGTCGTGATCAGTCAACCGTGATGGCTACACGAGCCTGAAACCCGAAAACCTTTAGCACAGTCTACAGGTTGTATTTATGAAGAGATTTCATTGTAACTTGGTAGGATGACTCTGTATAATGTCCAGATGAGAACGTCACCTTTTCAATGTGATCAGTCAACCGTGATGGCTTCGCAGGCCTGAAGCCCAATACATTTAGCACAGTCTACAGGTCGTATTTATGAAGGGATTTCATTATAACTTGATTGACTCCGTATAATGTCAAGATGAGAACTTCCCCTTTTGGTCGCTATCGATCAACCGTGATGGCTTTGTGAGCCCAAAACTCGAAAACCTTTAACACAGTCTACAGGTCATTTTTATGAAGGGATTTCATTATAACTTGGTAGGATGACTCTCTATAAGGTCTGGATGAGAACGTCCCCTTGCGGTCATGATCGGTCAACTGTGACAGCTGCGCAGCCCCGAAATCTGAAAACCTTTAGCACAATTTACAGATCATATTTATGAAGGGATTTTATTGTAACTTTGTAGGATGACTGTATAATGTCTGGATGAGAAAAATCCTATTTTGGTCAGGTTCAGTCAACTATGACGGCCGCAGGGGCACATAACCTAGTTTCCATTAAAACAGTCTACAGCTTTCATTATGAAGGGATTTCATTTCAAATTTGTAGGATGACTCAGTATAATGTCCAGATGAGAACGTCCTATTTTGGCCATGATCGGTCAAATGTGATGGCCACACAGACGTGTGGCCTAGATTTGTTTAGCGCAGTCTACAGTTCATATTTATTAAGCGATTTCTTCGTAACTTGGAAGGATAACTCAGTATGATGTCTAGATGAGACTGTCATATTTTGGTCATGATCAGTCTGCTGTTACTGCCTTCTGGTCACTTGACCTAGATTTTTTAGCACTGATCACTGAGATGCAAGGAAGCAGCATTCGTTCAGTTCGAAAAATCAACATTTTCTCCGGGGTCTGCATGGTTCAGTTCCTGGTAACTTTCCTTGGCTTAGTTTGCCCCTGCGGCAAAAAGCCATCATCTTCAATGGTAAAACATTGCAGATGGCATGTTGTTGCCCACAAGGTGATGCCTGAGTGCTTGCTAGAATGCCCTATGTCCCTATGGGACATAGGACATTCTAGCACTGAGGTGACAAAGGGGTGGTTCAATATTTTTTACTAGCAGGCTGCCCCATACCAGGATGGGTATTCTAAGACTGGCACATTTTATACTACTGAAGTGGCATTAAAACTTAACCAGTTCTGTGATCCAGGTTTCTCATCTTTTATAACCAAATAATGAATGGCTTGAAGGACATTCAGTAGCAGATGTCTTCAGACAGTTTAAGTTAGAAGGTTGATGGCTGGTTCACTGCCAATTACCTCTGTACAAGGTTGTAATTATCAATTTATGTGTATGTTAATTGCTTGATTAACCTATTACACTGATATGATATCTAATCGCCCTCTCTACTCAGGGCTATGAACTTTTCATTGGGAATTCCACAGAAAGGAAAATGAAATTTATAGGCTAACAGCTATCATAGAGTTTGCAGTAATTGTATTTTATAGCAGTAAACCCTGATCATAGGTTATATAACATATTTTCTCAACTGTTTATTTGCAAGGAGAAGCAGTACTCTTAACACTTTACCTAACATAATGAGAGGACAACACTTGCAAAAATAATTGTAGAATAACTGAAGTTTCTTTCTTATACATACGCAAGTACAAAGTAGTGATACGGACCGCACTGGACCACCTAGTAGGGTGGTTCCTGGTCCACTGATTAGGTTGTCCAGTCCCTAACAGTCTAGTACATCAGCCTGGGCTTGTCCAAAGCAGTCTGGTCTGTCCAGAAGTGATTAAAATTCAGTTATTCAGCTTCTTGTGTATATATCTATTATATCTTGTTCAAAATGAACCCGAAACTCAGGTATTTTAATTGAATGAAAACTTGTATCCTTTTGAAATGTTCAATGTGAGATTTTGCGAAAGGGCTAACCAAAATTTGGAGGTTCCGAGTGCATTTACTTTCAGAACTGACCACAGCTAAATCATCTGAAATGTAGCCAAAAAAGATGTTTATATTTAGTACAAATACTGATTTTCATTTTGCCCTCAAAATAGGTTATCTATGTACGTGAAAAAAGAAGTGATCTCTTGGGGATCTGATTCAAGCTTGTTCAAAACAAGTCCTAGGGTTCATATTTGGGCTCCCTGTGGGAGTCCGCATTTTACCCTGCTGCAATATGAGAAAAATTCTTTAGAAATCTTCTTCAAAAATAAAGAAAACTTTGTTTGAAGACTTGAAGTGTTTCAAGTCCAGGAACCTAAATAGTGCTATGGTGCCTGACGATTTGTCAGGTACAGTAGAACTATTGTGGTCCATCAAATTATGATGCAGTTTGCTTCAAGTTTGCAGGTTTTGATGACCCTTGTGGTCCTCTCTCCTGAAAAAAAGACTCTTGACAATTTCCATGGATAAAAAAACCTGCTCTTTGGCTTAAGTCACTTACTGTAGTTGGGCAGCTAACAATTCTTAGGAAAAATTAGTTTCCTGGAGTTTGCACAGTCGCAAGCCAACAGTCCAGAAATTAAATTTCTTCTTGCCTCGAACCATGTATACTAAGTTTCTCAACTTCAACTTTTCCTTACTTCTATTTCAACCTACAATTCACAAAGTTGTGAAACTTGGTTTTCTGCAGAACCAGGTAAATGTAAATCTGCCGACTTCAATTTTCTTCTTACTTCCAAATCCTAACTACGACTGTCAAGGCTGACCAGTCATTCCAAAGATATATGGCATGAAAAAATGTCCACTGACTGTTCAACCTAACAAACTAGTCACATGACACTGCCTCTGACAACATCACTTTATTCTCTGCCAGCAGACGATGCAAATTCAAAATTCTCACCACACCCATTCTTGTCACTTGCATCAGGAAACTCCAGAAATGCTGGGACCTGGCTTCTGGCAGGACAGAAGGGAGCAGTCAGTATTAGTAAGAGCTTGCTGACATGGAGATGAAGCTTGATATGTGGTCAGTACACCATGTATAGTTCGGGCTGCAGTTCCATGTACTCATAAAACACAGGTACTGGGCCTCCATTTTTCATCACCTTATAGTTGAATACAAATCATACGAATTACATTTAGAAATATACTTCTCCAGGCTACATGCTGGCAGTTAGACTACCTGCCAACCAAAACAACAATCAATAAATATCATAGTCTTGGCTGTAACTCCTCGTATGCTGCTGGCAGATAGTCCTGGCCAGGGCAGGCTTACTTTTGCCACTGAAATAAGTATATTGGGCACCCTTAACTCTTAACCCACTAAGTATTTTCAAGATATTTTTCATCAGATCTAGTCATGGCTGCTTTGAAGCAGCCATGACTAGATTTAATGAGAAATTCATCTAAAATTAAATCAACAAATCATTGATGACAAAATCCATTCAATTTACAGGGAGAAAAATTGATTAAATGTGGCCAAATTACTTTTATTTCAGTGACAAGATAAATCCTGTTCTGTGCTGAAATATCTGCCTGCAGTATACAAGGAGTTAATCCATTACCCAATTAATTGGCCACATCTCGTCGCATAATGTACGAACTGAGCAGTTGAAAAAAAATTATTTCTCCAAAAATTAAAAAAAAACATAGCATGTAACTGACCCCTCACTGGAACAAGTTTGTCTAGCTCATTCCATTGAGGGGGTCAAATGATATGGTTTTGTTGAATTTTTTTTTTTAAATTTGTGAAAATGAAATTTAAAATAATAAATTTTGATATTGTGTGCACTGGGTAAAGGGTTAACCAGATTCCCCTCTGTAAATTGAAACAACTTATTAACCAATGATTTCTTGAGTTAAATTTGCATGAATTTTTCATCAAAAAGATTTTTTAAATATTTTTAAAATATTAAGCAGGTTAACCCTTTACCCAACGTAACGGCCAAAACCGGCCAGCGCTATTCTCAAAAATCGCCAATTAATTTTCATTATTTTTTTCATTTTTTGTCTCAAAAACATAGGTTATGACCCCTCGTTGGAACGAGCTCGTTGAGCTCGTTCCAACGAGGGGTCATAACCTATGTTTTTGAGACAAAAAATGAAAAAAATTAGTTATTCGAGAATTATTTTTGCAAGTGTCGTCTGCTTTTCAAGTTAGGTAAAGGGTTAAGAGTGAATTGGTCTTGTTTTATCTCACCCTGTAAACTTAAGAGTTTTGACAAATGTGATGCTGGAGAATCATGAATAGCATTTTCCAAGAAATTCTTAGTAATTTGAAGAATATTATCCCCTGCCAGATTTGATTTAGGTTTTGATGGAGATGGAAATGAAATTTATTGACTTCACACAAATTTGTTGGTCTAGTCACTTGGGGAAGTTTAATCATGATTCACTTTTCCAATAATATCAATGATTTTATTATTGGTCTTGGAGCCTTTCAGACAACAGTAAGCTCAAGTGTAGGAATCTACAAAATCTCAACAGTTTACATTAGATGTTGAGTAACAATAAATCATCATCAACGTTTACCCAGCTGAATTAATTTTAAGGCTATGATTTATTCTGGAGTATCAGCTTATGATTTATGCCAATTTGCTTTAGGTTATGAATAATGAGTACCGATACATGACACTGATGGAACATGTATTCTCTACACTCTACCAAGGTTCATTGTGGTCCACGAGAAACCTTACAAGTCCTTGAATTAAAAAATTCATTTTCAAGGCCTCAAAGTACTTGAATAAATTTGTTTACTGACCTTGAAAGTTCTTGTTTTTAAGATTGAAAGTCCCATTTATTTATTTATTGTTTTTTTTTTAATGACACTTTTGACAGCCAGAGTCATCTCATGCCAGACAATGATTTCTTGATTTAATTTTAGATGAATTTCTCATTAAATCTAGTCACGGCTGCTTCAAAGCAGCCATGACTAGATTTGATGAAATCTATCTTGAAAATACTCAGCGAGTTAAGAGTGCCCAGTGTATTTATTTTGGGTACTCTGGTGGAGGAAGCCAGAGTGCCCAGAAAGAATGGCGAGCAACTGCCAGACTCCCCAATGTACTAATTCTGCACAAGAAGGGTTAGCATTGGTTGAAGAAAAGTGCACCTGCGATGTGCAGTACACCTTAGTACACAGAGCCACCATGCGTCTACATGGGCAATTGGGATGAAGTGCCTTGCCCAAAGACACAATACGATAACCAGGGATTGAACCATTGTCCTTTTGATTTAAAGTCCAAGCCATTACCACTGATCCACCATGCCCCCGATTGAAGTCCTTGATTTTCAATAATTAACCCTTTAAGTATGCAGATGATATCAAAATTGATTATTTTCAATACAGTGAAACCCTGTTAATTGAATAGCCACTTTGCCAAAGAAAATGATTCAATTAACAGGAGTATTCAATTAACAGGGATTGTGTCACTTTCCTGTATTCTAGAAATAAACTTAGCATTTATTCTATTATATCTTGTTTGACAGAGCTCCATAAGCTCTGTCAAACAAGATATAATAGATTAAATGCCTGTATTGGATGTACTGAGGCCAAATAGGTCTATAACCAAAGGAAAACTGAGAAGAGTCAGGGTAATTTCTCGAAATGTTACAAGATTTTTTATTCAATTAACAGGAGTTTATTCTATAACCTGTATTCAATTAACAGGTCAAATTTGTACTGGAGGTATGGTAAATGGTTTTGTGTTGGGAATTTATATTCAGTTAACAGGGATATACAATTAAGAGATATCCAATTAAGTGGGCTCCACTGTATTGTTTTTCGAATTTCTCAAACATTTCAACAAAACCACATCATGTGACCCCTCATTGGAACAAGCTCACTGAGCTTATTCCAATGAGGGATCACATCTTATGGTTTTGTTGAGATTTTTTGTAAAATTATATTTTTTTCAACTGCTGTGTTTGCATTTTAGGTGGACGATTCATTAGGTAAAGGGGTAATGCTAAAAAATTTAATTAAAACTTTTAGGCATTCTTAATAATTAAGGATTTTTCCAACTAAAAACTGTTTCAATATTCTCTCAGATATTTTACATGGCTTATAAATACATCCCCTTTTGATTTACTCAAAAGAATGGTAAAATAGCATTGAATAGCACTAAAAAATTATTTATTTATTTATTTTTAGCTTAACTTGACAAAGTCAAGATAAGCTATTGCCGTCACGTGTGCGAACGTCTGTTCGTCTGAGTCTGTTCACATTTTCCTTTAGCACAGGCTACACCCCATAGTTCTTATCTGATCCTCACGAAATTTCATATGCAGGTTTGAAGTCATGTCTAGATGAGAACGTCCCCTTTTGGTCATGATCGGTCAACCGTGGTGGCTTCCTGAGCCCAAAACCCAAAAAACATTTGCACAGTCTACAGGTCGTATTTATGAAGGAATTTCATTGTAACTTGGTAGGATACCTCTGTATAATATCTAGATGAGAACGTCCCCTTTTGGTCATGATCTGTCAACCGTGACGGCTGCCCAAGCCCGAAAACATAAAAACTTTTAGCACAGTCTACAGGTCATATTTAATATGGAGGGATTTCATTGTAACTTGGTAGGATGACTCCGGATGATGTCTAGATGAGAACTTCCCCATTTGGTCGCGATCTGTCAACCGTGACGATTACCCAAGCCCAAAACCCAAAATCCTAAGCACAGTCTAGAGGTCGTATTTATGGAGGGATTTCATTGTAACTTGGTAGGTTGACTCCATATAATGTCTAGATGATAACGTCCCCTTTTGGTCATGATTGGTCAACTGTGATGGCTACAGGGGCCCGAAGCCCAAAAACCTTTAGCACAGTCTGTAGAGCATATTTATGAAGGGATTTCATTGTAACCTGGTAGGTTGACTTCATATAATGTTTAGATGAGAACGTCCCCTTTTGGACATGATTGGGCAACTGTAATGGCTACAGGGGCCTGAAGCCCAAAAACCTTTAGCACAGTCTACAGGTCATATTTATGAAGGGATTTCATTGTAATAGGGTAGGATGACTCCAAATAATGTCTAGATGAGAACGTCCCCTTTTGGTCGCGGTCATTCAGCCTTGATGGCTGCCAGAGCCCAAAAACCTTTAGCATAGTCACTTCACCACATACTACATATACATGGCAGTTGAGACTATGCCCTGCCCTCTGATGATTTTTACACAATTGAACAGGCTTCACAGCAATTGCCATAGAAGCATCAGTCTTCCAGAGCAATTTTTTTGCTGAAGAAACAAGGATGAATTACCAGGAGTGTGGAGGTATGGTAAATGGTTTTGTGTTCAGAAATTATATTCAATTAACAGGGTTATTCAGTAAAGAGATATCCAATTAACTGGGCACCACTGTAACACAGTCAGGTGCCAGTGTGTCATGATTTAAACAACAAATATTGTGAAATGAAGATTGAATCTAAAAAAAATGAATGAAAATAATATCTCAGATTCAGTGTTCTAGCATTTCTTTTCCAATGGGTTGATCCAGAGGGTATGGCACACCTGGCATCCCCCGCTTTCTTCCCTCTGTTTCTTGTAATTCAATTTATTTTTGCAAGCATCAAGGCCAGGGGACATGGTGTTATCAGTGATAACACACTGACAGCTGCTACCAGACCTGTTAACCTCTGAAGGTGACTGTCAGTGAGATTTTGATGAGCTCTCAGTGAGATTTTGATGCTTGTCAGTGAGATTTTTGCACGTGGCCAATACATCAATATTTTCCTTGTTATGCCTCCCACAGTCCCACCCAGGCACCCCCCAACCCAAATGCATTATATATTTCATTTTAATAATTTATTTTAACACTTTTAATGGTATTTGTCAGTAAAATCATACAACAATGGATATCACTGGTCCATGCCTATACCAACACCCCCCCCCCCCCCCCCCCCCGCCTCATCCCCCTCAGTTCGGCCATTTTTCCTTGCTCATACAAGCCCATCCCGGTGCTTCAAAACATGGAGACTGAAACATCTTGGGCCGAAACGCCCCAGGACCAAAACGTCCAAGAACCAACACAAGCATTCTTTCTTCGCTTTCTTCGTTCATGCCATTTATTCATGTCAATTCTTTGTTCAGTCTGTACATTTTTAGTGAGAAAATATTCATTCTTAGTATCTTTTGACAGGTTTTATTGTACAATAAAAATTACTCAATGCTAACAATACATATCGTTTTGTTTAAAAAAAACACATGTTGTTGCCGGTACAATGAAATTGTGTGTGATTGTGGTAATTTCGTTTTCGTTTTTTATTAAAAAAAATATTTGAACTGTGTTTTGTATTGCCGGTACTCACATTTGAGAAGGTGCCCTCAGTATTCATAACTCCCATTGTGATAAAAAAAAACAAACAAAATAATCCTGTTGGTTCAAAATGAAGACAAAATACTCTGCTGGAGCCCGGACATGTTCTTCTAAATCTGTTTGTATATAAGTGAGGGGAGATAACTTAATTCTTGTGATGTCTGACAACAGATTTTTTTCAGTTTTCAACAAACTTTCAATTATATTTTGTTTACACACAACGGATAAATTTGGTATGAACCATAACAATAGTATATATAAAAGGTCAGCTGAAGTTAATTATACCTGAGAGATTATGTTTTTATTTAATTTATATTTTGAGTTTATATAATTTTGTTTGATTTCACGTAACCGCGACAGTATGAGAATATATTTGGCATACAATGCAACTTGTTTAATTTTCAAAACTATTTTTGAAAAGTGTCAAATCGAGAGAAAATAGGATGTGACCGTGAGAGCGTGAGTTGGTGCTTAAAACCGGGAGACTCACAGTGAAACCGGGAGAGTTAACAGGTCTGGCTGCTACCACAGGTAGTGGATATCAATGTATTACTGTGGATAATATGGTGCTCATGGATTCAGCGATAGCTTTTATGTGTATCTCTTGATAAGCCTATAAAAATTTTCTTTACTTTTCAATATTAAAATATATATATTTATCATATGACTTGTCCGTTTTGTTCACTTTAAAACATTTGATATTTTGTTTTCATATTAATCAGTGATAAATAAAGCCTTCCGTCAATTTCATTGGTCAATTTCAAAACTAGATAATTTGATTGGCTGAACAAAATACAACTGGGCCACATTTTTAGCTCAACTTTGACGCAAGTCATATTTAAGCTTATGCCAAGGCCAGTCGGCTGTCTGGCCGTCTGTCCGTCAACAATTCAATACGGCTCGGGCTAGAGGCCGCATTTATGAACCGATCTTTACGAAACTTCTTGGGTACCTTTGTTATCACCGTGGGACGAGAACGAGTGTTTTGGGGTCTGGTCCGAAATTCAAGTTGGCCGCCGGCAGCCATTTTGTACAAAATTAGGTGCAATCAGATTTTTGCGCAGAATTTCCATATGAAAGCTCTGATTTGAATAATTTTTTGTATGAATGTTTAGTACCATGGAATACATCACATATAATACAGGTTTTTTTCTTGTGCGTAAATTATGCAAATTAGACTAACTTTGATGTATTTAGTGTTACTTTCAGCACTGTAACTGCAAATGCCAATACGGCTCGGGCTAGAGGCCGCATTTATGAACCGATCTTTACGAAACTTCTTGGGTACCTTTGTTATCACCTTGGGACGAGAACGAATGTTTTGGGGTCTGGTCTGAAATTCAAGATGGCGGCTGGCAGCCATTTTGTACAAAATTAGGTGCAATCAGATTTTTGCGCAGAACTTCCATATGAAAGCTCTGATTTGAATAACGTTTTGTGTGAATGTTTAGTACCATGGGATACATCACATATAATACGGGTTTTTTTCTTGTGCATAAATTTTGCTAATTAGACTAACTTTGATCTATTTAGTGTTACTTTCAGCACTGTAACTGCAAATGCCAATACAGCTTGGGCTAAAGGCCGTATTTATGAACCGATCTTTACAAAACTTCTTGAGTACCTTTGTTATCACCGTGGGACGAGAACAAGTGGTTTTGGGTGTGGTCCAAAATTCAAGATGTCCACCAGCAGCCATTTTGTACTTTAGTTAGTGCAATCAGTTTTTTGTACAGAAACTTCGGTATGAAAGTTCTGATTTGAATAAATTTTTGTCTGAATGTTTAGTAACATGGAATACACATATAATACGTGTTTTTTTCTTGTGCAGAAATTATTCAAATTAGATGAACTTTGATTTATTCAGTGCTACTTATGCACAGTAAGCGCACATGTCAATACAGCTCGGGCAAGAGTCTGTATTTATGAACCGATCTTCACGAAACTTCTTGGGTACCTTTGTTATCACCTTGGGATGAGAACGAGTGTTTCTGGGTGCGGTCCAAAATTCAAGATGGCTGCCAGTGGCCATTTTGTACTGAAATTAGGTCCAATCAGTTTTTTGTACACAACTTCTATATGGCTCAGGCTAGAGGCTGTATTTATGAACCGATCTTTACACAATACTTTACATGTACCTTTGTTATCAGGTCATTACCTAGATGTTTATCATTGCTGTGTCATATACTATACATGTACATGTCTTAAACAAGTTGAGCTACAGTGTCATTGACACTTTCATCATAATTTGCATGATTAGAGTTGGGAGCTTTCAGTGGTCATATTTCAAAACTGGACAATTTGATTGGCTAAACAAAATACAACTGGGTCACATTTGCATAATTTCAGTTGGGAGAATTTACGTTATCTGTCCTATTTAGGGTGGGTTATATTGTATTAATCTTTTACCTAATGTAACGGCAAAAACTGTCTCGCACAATACAAGAAAAACGCCTTTCATTTTTTTTTATATTTTCACTTTTTGCTTCCAAAACATAGGTTATGACCCCTCATTGGAACTAGCGTGTCACACTCATTCCAATGAAGGGTCATAACCTATGTTTTGGAAGCAAAAAATTAAAATTTTTAGTTATACGAGGATGTTTTTTCCAAGTGCCGTCTGCAACTCAAGTTAGGTGATGGGTTAAAAAGTCATACTAAGTGGCTAATTTGTGCGTGTGTGTGTCATATGATAAATAGAATATGAAATGAATGTTTTTCTCATGTAATATTTATGAAACGAGTCTAAGAATTTTCCGTTTGGGCGAGCCAGAGACTCGCCCAAACGGAAAATTCTTAGACTCGTTTCATAAATATTATATGAGAAAAACACTCATTCCATATCCTCTATATATCAAGCATACACAAACTTGTTCAAATATTTTGGATGGAAAACATAGTAATCAAGTGCAAAGAAGGCATTGTAAGGCTACACTGACCTTCCATTTTCTGCAGTTCCCCCCCCCCTCCCCCTCCCCCCCCCCCCACACTCACCCGACGTCTCTCTCTTGCATACCCAACTCACTGCTACAAATGACAGATGATTGGTTGCATCATGACTCCTAATTGAAATATGGCCCGCAAGTTTAATTATTATATGAAAATTTGGCCACGACATTACCCTGTTTGTTGAAAGTCATGTTTAATCCCAAAGAAATAAATAAACAAATATTAAATGAGATTGAACAGTTTCATAACAGTGATAAAAAATAGAGTAAGATAAAATTATTGCCCCAAACAGACAAAAAAATATACTTGGTATGGTACATATATATATATATATATATTTATTGGTGTTTAAGGTCACATACTTATGCACAGTGCCAAATCATGACTGTGACAGTTTTACGGTTGAAGGAAGTCAGAGTACCCGGAGAGAACCACCGAGAATCGACGAACAACTGTCAGCTCCTGAACATTCTCTGTTAAAGCTCCGCTCAAGCAGGGTTGCAGTGGTTGAAGACATGTGCACCATCGACGTGCAGTACGCCCTAGTACACGGCATCATAATGCCCCATTTAGGCAGCTGGGATAAAGTTCCTTGCCCAAGGATGCAACGCGGGCCATCCCAGACGGGGATCGAACTCAGGACCTCTAGCATAGAAGTCCAAAACTCAGGACCTCTAGCATAGAAGTCCAACAGTCTACCACTGAGCCACTGCGCTCCAGGTATGGCACATATATATCATACAGATTCCAAGATTATCATGTTAACTGGTTGAGGGCAAGATTATTTTTGGTGGTAGAATTTGTTGTTCAAAATTTGTTTCATTACAAATTATTGGAGAGTGCCCAGGCCTGGTCATTTGAGGAGAGCTATAGCTCCTGCCCTCCATGGCTTCTGCAAAATCAGTTTAAGGAGAGCCATAATTGCTCTCCTTAAGAGAGCTGTAATAGCTCTCCTTAAACCTTTAATTCCCTTATTAATGACAGACTAAAGTATAGAATAGCTCTCCTGGCACAGGTTTAGGGGAGCTGTAGTAACTCCCCTAGATTTTTCAAAAGGCCAGGCCTGGGTCCTCACAGGCACTCTCCAGTAATTTGTAACAGAACAAATTTATATAAACAAAATATTATTTGCATTTGACTGAATATGAAACTTGAGAAAGAAAAACGGGGGCCTTTGCTCTGGTACCCTCATTTTCCTGAAAGCCCTGATTGTGGCTACTAGCACTCAATCAGTTAAACATTTTTAGCTGTAATGCCTTCAATGCAAGACTACATACAATGCACTGTGTACTAGCCATATTAACCCTTTACCCAACGAATCGGCTACATCCGCCCGCGTAATATGCAAATTCAGCAGTTGAAAAAATATTATTTTTCATAATATTTCAACAAACCCATATCATGTGACCCCTCGTTGGAACGAGCTCGACGAGCTCGTTCCAACGAGGGGTCACATGATATGGTTTTGTTGAAATTTTTTGAAAATTTGAAAAAAATGGTATTTAAAATAATAAATTTTGATATCGTCTGTGTTGGGTAAAGGGTTAAGTAAATGATGATAAACGCCTCCATTCAGCAAACAAGAATAATTTTCCCTGAGGGCACTGAGCAATAATTAGTTTAGCGAAAATTAAAGACATTATTATTGTATTCTTATTAAAACCTCGTAGCGTCTATGTTTTCCTATGCATCAGAATATGGATGATACACTGACCGACCCCACATATAACTTCAAAATTTTCACAGACAAAAGAGCAGTGCAAATCCTTCTAGTTGCTGTAAATGAGAAAATGCTGAATCCATTTGCAAATAATTGCTAGCAGCTTATTTCGCCAAGTGCTGTATTTGGAACAGGAAACAAAGCAAGTAATTCATCGACAGCAGAATTTGTTATACACTATTTTGCAGTGCCATTGTTCTTATCGGTTTATGTTGGATTTGGTTAACACCCTCACCCTATATCCAAGTGATGAGTGCCAATGAGGAATCGCATGACAATTCACCTTTCTTAGGCTGCGAGTACAGTTACATTGTGCTCTCAACTGTAGTTTTTTCAATACTGTAGATTTATGAAACCTAAAGTATTTTGTATCCAGAATTTATCACTTTTATCAGATGAATAATTTGTGCCACTTTATCCCTTTCATGTTTATCCAAATGGAATTTATCCATCTTGGATGTGACCCTGAGAAGTCTCCATTAAGGATAAATTGTTTAACCCTCTGTATACACACTGATGTCAAAATTTCATACTGTTAATTAGAGTTGGACGCTTTTTGAATATTTCATTTCGGTATCGGTTTCGGTATTTTTAAGGGGGTATACCTTGATATCAGTTAGGTATCTGACTTGACTGAGCTTTGGTGATAGTACCAAAGGGTAATTCACATCAGGAAAATACAGAATAAGTTGTATCATTCTATCTCAGCTCCACAAATGCCACTGCCAATGAACTGAACAGTTGCATTCTTTTATGAACACATATCATATCTACAATAATTTTGTGACTTCTAAACACACCATGACCTTTAAAGGTCTATTGGAGGCATTTGCAATCTCAGAGCATGTGCCCTGACCATGCCATCTTCAGGAGTTCCTGCTAACAATAAACAAAACACCTGGGCAGTGATATAACAGGCTGCCAAGATTTGGCTAGAAATCACTGTTAACCCTTTACCCAACGTAACGGCCAAAACCGGCCAGCGCTATTCTCAAAAATAGCCAATTAATTTTTAAAATATTTTCATTTTTTGTCTCAAAAACATAGGTTATGACCCCTCGTTGGAACGAGCTCGTCGAGCTCGTTCCAACGAGGGGTCATAACCTATGTTTTTGAGACAAAAAATGAAAAAAATTAGTTATTCAAGAATTTTTTTTGCAAGTGTCGTCTGCTTTTCATGTTAGGTAAAGGGTTAAGCAACTAGACATTTACAGGTTGCAGTCTAGTGAAAATTCAGGACAATTGCCCAGGACCCTGAGGGTTAACAAAACTGAAAATAAAATCAGCCACCTCATTGATGAAAATGAAATCTTCAACTGTTATTAAGCTTCAACAAGGCCTTATAAATAATGTGAATGTAGGAAGATTTGAAAATTCAGACAGTTTCGGTATTCAATGATTGGTTCAGTTCGGTTTTTCGGTATCCCCATGATCTCGGTATTGGTTTGGTTAGGCCTGCATGGTATATCGATAAACCAATATATACCGGTATTCAAACCAATATCGATTGAATACCGGTCTAATTACAAAAATATCGGTTTATCGTCATTATTTATTTACCCACAATTTAATTTTCAAGATGTCTTGAATTTTTTACCTGTGGCTCCGAATGAATAATATTATCGCTTTACTCAAGGAATCATCCGCATGTGCCCACATAATATACAATTTCAGCAGTTGAAAAAATAATTTTCAAAAATTTCAGCAAAACTATATCATGTGACCCCTCATTGGAACGAGCTCGTTGAGCTCGTTCTCGTGAAGGGTCACATGATATTGTTCTGTAGAAATTTTGGGGAAAATTTGATAAACTAATATTTAAAATAATAAATTTTGATATTGTCTGCGTTGGGTAAATGTTTTTCGAACCGCATCATCAAGGCATGCTGATTCGTTCCGACTGTGATGCCTCAAGTCTCGATTGTGGTTGTTATATTCAGATATCTGAACAATTTTCGATATACCGGTATACCGCGGTATTTTTTTTAATACTGATACTGGTATTCTGTTTTGAATATCATGCAGCACTATGTTCGGTTTTTTGGTATATTGCTCATCTCTACTATTAACTTACAAAAGTTTTCCGTAATACAACTAGACCTTTATCCAGTTCATTATTGTTTGAAGGAGCTTGCTCTTTATGTGAATATCTGCTACTTGAATTTTTTTTCATGTCAGTCTGCTGAGAGTTAAGATGAAGGGTAAATATTAAGATGATTTATGGGAACTATTTGGTGGTCCCAGCTATAAATACCAGTGAAGTCTTTTTTGTCAAGCTTTGAAAAACCAAGCTAGTATGTAAACATAATTAGAGCTAACTGCTATGAAAGTTTATCGTTGGTTTTATGAGAGAAAAAGTCTGGCTGGGTGATAATTCCCCATATCATGGCACCCCATCCAGACTTCTTATCACAGAAAGAGATTATGATGTAAGCTTATTGCATTAGTGAAATAGTATGTGTCTGTTTTATGCTACAAAGAATGTAAATTTTTGGCTCATGACACTTTTAAAATTTCCAATACATCCTTCTGGTAGATCTTTTACATACAGTGGCAGATTTATAGAAGAGCCATCAGCAGGGTGTTCTGACTTAGCTACAGGCCTGTGAGTTTTCCTCTTTTCAGGGGATTTCCTCTTTTTTGTGTTGCCTGAAAGTATTTTTTTTTTAGCTCCGCTGACAAAGTCAGCAGAGCTTTTCTTATACTGATTCGTCCGTCGTCTGTCGTCCATCGTCTGTCGTCCGTCTGTCTGTCCGTCCGTCCGTCCGTCCGTCCGTCGTCAACATTTTATTTGTCCGAGCCATAATTTCTAAACCGCTGAATATTTTTCCATCAAACTTCATAACAATATGTATTATCAATAGACGGTGTGTCATCAATTATTCTGCGGTCTGTAAATCCACAAGTTCAAGGTCACAGGATCAAGAAAATCTTAAGATATTTTTGATATTTGTTTGTCCAAGCCATAATTTCTGAACCGCTGAATATTTTTCGGCTAAAGTTTGTAACAATATTAGTATTAGAAAACATGCCCATGCGATCAGTGGCCCTCAGCAGAGCTCTCTATACGTGACAGGCCTCTTGTTAATGATTAGCATACAGTTTTCCATGTTAAAATTGAAAATTTTGTTAATTACATCTTGTTCAACAGAGCTCATTGAGCTCTGTTGAACAAGATGCAATTAGCTAAATTTTTAATCTCTGCCCCGAATAATGCTATTGGAATAGAATAACCTTAAAGTACTAGAATTTAATGAATGAGTGATTTCGTGTGAGCTCAAAATATTGCACACTCATATGTTCGGTTGGGAAATTTCTTAAATTTATTCAGTTCCAAGAGTCATGCCCTAATGAAGGCATACTTTTGGTACCATACACATAGTATACCTGTATATTCATATGAAATTTATCCCCTGAGAGTCTTTGCTACAGAAGCATATTACATGTGAATGTCCATCAACCCTTTGGATCACATTAAAATAAATTATAATTTCCTCTTTTTTTACATTTGACTGTTCATATCCCTGTAGCTACAATGACTGATTATTTTAACCCCATGCCTTAACCCAATGACCAAAAATGGCAAGTGCTGTTCACAAAAATCACCTTTCAAATTTCATTATTTTTTCAATGTTGACTGCTTCAAATTTGCTTCTTCACAGCAGCCATGACTAGATTTGATGAAAAATATCTTAAAAGTACTCAGCAGGTTGAGAGTTAAGCTAACTCAGTCTTATTTGACAGAGTTCAATGAGCTCTGTTGAACTAGATTGAATTTCAAATTCCTAGTTGCATTATGGGAAGATATTCAGTCTGAAGTTTTAATATTTTGTATTCTGAAAGTTAATGGATAAAGAATGTTTATTTTCATGCTTTCCTTTTTTGACTTGTTACAGGATACAAAGGCCACACTGTTATTTTGAAAATCTTATAGTGTGTAATAATAAACCTTGAAGCATTTTGTATTATTATTTGCCTGATCTCTTCAAATATGTCACATGTGAATTCTTTAAATCTTGCCAAGTGCCAGACATAAAAAAGTAACTGGAAACAGTCTTCAGTCCAGCAGTTTGTTCTGTATTTTTTTAATCCTTTGGGGTATATCAACATATATGTTGGTCTCTCTCTCTACCAATACATTCTGATCCATCCTTTGTTGTGTGTGTAATGTCTTTGAATGTAAAACTCTGTCTGTCTGTCTGTCTGTCTGTCTGTCTGTCTGTCTGTCTGTCTGTCTGTCTGTCTGTCTGTCTGTCTGTCTGTCTCTCTCTCTCTGTCTCTCTCTCTCTCTCTCTCTCTCTCTCTCTCTCTCTCTCTCTCTCTCTCTCTTTCTTTCTCTCTCTCTCTCTCTCTTTGTTTTCATCAATCTGTACATGTGGTTTTGCATCACCCCATCATTTCATCAATTCCATTTTCCATGTGGGAAGTGTTGACTGTGGTAAACAAGCACTGTTTTAATGGCAAACGGTAATATAGGACCAGGCCAGAATTCCTGGGGTGGAAATCCTCTAAAATGGGCAGTGTGGTTATAAATTATTGGCTGAACTTGACTTTATATCATAGTCGTGATTAGCCAATGTGCTGAAATATGTGACCTTAAACACCAATAAATAAATAACATCAATCCACTTTTTTGTGCCTGACTTCCTGTTTGTGTCTTTGTCCATTAGTGTGTCCACTGAAATGGGTTCACATTATCTTGCCCCGATATTTCGGTCATTTTGCTCTAGTTAGGCCTTTACTTTCTCTGTACTTACAGTATGGTCACCGTGGATTGGTCACTTTGCACCATTGGGCAATAATTCCACAGATGCAATAATATTAGATTCCAAACACTAATTATAGGAATAATCATCAAAAATTTAATTAATGAAGCTCCTGGTTAATTCAATTTTGCTACTGATGATTTTTATTACCTGGTAAACGCATGCATGGACATCACTGCCCATGCTTGGATTATGACTAGTCCACAGCGACTGTACTGTAAACAATAAAGAAGTAATCAAAGTGCTCAAACTGGTGTAAAAAATCATTTTTGGAGGGCTAGAAAGTAGGGCTGAAACGGTTGGCTCATTTTCACAACCGATTAACTGAGAGCTATAACCGGATAATATCCGGTTAACCGTTGCCATTATTCACTGAATCTGGGATCAAAACTATAGGAATTGGAAAGCTGTATTCTCAGAAACTATTCCGTACTCGACAAAGTTAATTTGTATACATACTGCGGAATAGTTTCTGTGGTTACTCAGAACTCACGGAAATTGCCAATCATTAATGAAGTCTTGAAGGCCGACTTGGAGTATTTATCGATATACACAGCGCTGCTTCAAGGTGTAATCTATCCCAAAAGGTCAAGTGGCAGATTTACTACATTTCAACTATGGATGACGATCACTATCGATATTTTGGATAACCGGTTGACATTTTTTAATCGGTTAGGTAGCTAACCGGTTATCTGGTTAACCATTTCAGTACTACTAGAAAGACACTAGACCTTTACCTGTGGGTGATATGCACTCTTCACCCAGTTTGATTTCAATTGAAGTGGGACACCAAATTGGCAGCAGAAAAATATTTTGTCTTCCACTTCATTTAGCCTGGGTACACCCCTGTCTGTACCTTATCACAAGTGAAGTGTTAATTAAATATGAATCATGAGTTTTCCAAAGAGATTAAGACACCACTTGTCTGCTATCATAATATTTTTCGTATATTAATAACCTGGCAAGTATGCACGTTTAATGATAAAAATCTTCTTGATAATAACGGATTCACAACTCATTGCATACAATCAATGCAGTATTACCTGGAATTAAATTATACAAACATCTGTGCAACAGAATTTATCCTTCATGTGCTTCAGAAAATTTGTGTTTATTTTCTATTTTTAATAAGATTCATCGAATGTAATTATTATTACATGTATTATATAACTGGCTTGGAGTAACCATACTATTTCTTTTAACTAGTAGAGTGCTGGAAGCCCATATTTGGGCTTTATTCTGAAGTGCAGGTACTGCAACTTAAAGGCTTCAAATTCGTTGGCTGCTCTTCATATTATCTTTGAAGTGATATTATTTAGTCTGTTAAGATTTGCCTTGTTAAAATTTATAGGAGAGTGCCCATAGGCACTCTCCTATAAATTGTAACAAGGCAAAGACATGTGAACAGACTTTAGTGGCCAAAAATAATTTAGCACTCTACCAGTTAACTCTTTTTCTAGCATGACTGGATTACAACACTTGCACAAAGATTTCCTAACCTAATGTGTCCATTTTTTTAATAGAAAAAATTGACATACTAATTCCAGTGAGGCGTCTTAAACTATATTTCGGGGGAAAATTGAAAAAATTGAGAAATTTGAATGGCGTTGAATAGTGTAGATCAAATATGGTCCTTACATCAGGTAAAGGGTGAACTTATTAGCAGGGCTGGGGAGAGTGTGCTGGGGCAGGGTAGTAACCACATGGCCCAGAACTTGGGGGTCTAGGCTTGGCCCAGGAGTCCAGGATTCTTTGGTCTTTGGTCAGGCCTGCCCCCCCCCCCCACCCCCCCCCCCCACCCTCCAATGTTCTGACTCATGTTCCAAGCCTGGGCTCCCCAATCCCTGAGTGAGAACCAGCAAGATAAGTTGCCCTGACTTCTACACAACAGAACTAGTGGGTCTTACTATTAACGCATCACAACAAAGAACCACTAGATCTATTGTTGCATAGAACTAAATGTTAAGAAGGGGCCTGTATCGAAAATGTAGCTCTGCACTTGAGCATTGGTTGTAATATTTTGGCCTGCATGATTCTTGAAGTGATATGTTTATTAAATCAACTTGATGTAATAAAGTTAACACTTCAAGAATTTTGCACTGGATACTCAGTGATTTGATGAACTTGCAAATTTGAAACATGCTGCTAAAAAATGTCATTTTGTCGGCCAGGTGACCTCCTTCCCATCCTAAAGTAATTTTACTTTCAAGATAATATTAAGCACATCCACAGAATATGAAGCCTTTAACTTTAGGTACCAGAAGTTCAGAATAAAGCCCAAAAATGGGCTTCTAGCATGTTACCAGTTAACCAGCCTTTTTGTGTCTTGATAGATTCTTAGACTTTTGCCTTGAAAGGATATATATATATTTCAATTCCACGCAATATATGAACACTTGTTAATGATAAAGAAACAGTTTCCCTAAGAATTTTTACATAGCTAAACGTTTGGTTAGCCATCCCCAAACTACGTGAATGTTCAATCGGTTCGAGTCATTTTTTAAATTTTGCACACTGCATGTACTTGATTTATTCCCCACAAACTTTTCTTCATCCCCATGTGAATCCCAGGAGCTAAAAGTACATAAAAATTCAAATGCCCATATTTTCCAAACTGCATGAGACAAAGATTTGTTATTTTGTATACAGTAACTCCTCGGACCAGTAGAATCGATTTGGTATTCAGCATTCTCAGTGGGGTCAGATTCAGATTTGATCAGACCGAGTCCCGGGGTTCATGTTTGTGCTCCCTGCAGTTCAGTATGAGGAATTTTCTTAAGATCTACCATTCAGAATCTTTTGATATTTGATATACAGCAATCTTATGGAGTTCAGATTCAAGTTTATTCAAATTAAGACCCTATTTTTATATTTGGGGTCCTTATGCAAACATAAATTTTAACTTAGTACCATATGAGGCAAATTATTTAAAATTCTCCTACTTCAGACCCACCAACCAGAATCTTTTCATATCTGTTATACAGCATTCTTAGGGTGGTCAGATTTAAGTTTGTTCAAATAAAGTTCATGAGTTCATATTGGGGCTCCCTATGGGAGCCTGAATTGTAACCTAGTGCAAAATGAGGAACATTCTTTAAAACTTCTTTATCAGCTCACCAGTCACTATCTTCTGACAGTTCATATACAGCTTCCTCACAGGGGATCAGATTCAAGTTTATAAAAGTCTAGTCTCAGGGTTCATATTTGGAATTCTTATGGGAATCAGTATTTTAACTCGGTGAAATATGATGAAAATGCTTTGAAAATCTTCTTCAGATCCACCTGGCAGAAACTTTTCATATTTGGTATACACGATACTTTTGAAAGCAGATTCAGGTATGTCCAAATGAAGTTCACTCTTTGAACACTGGTGGTATCTTCTATGCCAGTTAAATGGCAGAAAAGGGAAGAGTCCATATCCATTATTTGGGGGTGGAACAATTAATATAGAAAATATTAATTGTTCTACCACACACGTTCACTTAGTAGCCATCCTACTTAATGAAAGTATGACACATCGTGTTACTGGACCGGAAAAGTCGTTTCTTGTGTTGAAAGAGTTAATGGGTTCATTTTTTGGCTTCTTATGGAGCCCAGATTTTAATGAATACATTCCTTAAAGATCATCTTCAGATCCACCAGTCCACAAGACACAATCTTTTGATATACACAAACCAGAAAGCCCTATTTCTGAAAAAGCCTTATCTCGATGATATTCTTGTTGACTGCCATTACACTCCATTTCTTCACACAACTGGAGGCTTCTAGGAATATTTCACTGAATTTCAACCCAAAATTTTAACCCTTTACGAAACCCGAAAAGCAGATGATACTTGTAAACAAAATTCTTGAATAACATTTTCAGCATAATTTCAAGTCTAATGTAGGTTGTGTGTGGGGAGTGGGGGTTAAAACAGAGTTTTTCAAAGCTTTTTTTCCTCCATCTTTCTGATCCCTCAGCACTCAGCACTACACTTATTCCTTGCAGACAACTTGATCCAGGTAAGTGATTTAGGCTCACTTGAACCTCTGATTGTTATCATCAGAGCATCAAGGACTTGTGATTTTACACTGAATATCTCAAAACAAGAAAAAGTTATTCTACATGTGTTCTGTAATTTTTAGCACAAACTGATACCCTCCTGTGAGATTGGTAACTACCCTGATTTCAAAGATTCTCCCAGTCTTTCCAAGAGAGTTAACATGTCTGCCATTTGAAGAGTTAACTCAGCATACACTGACAGATATTCCTCTCTAGGGCAGGATTTCTCTAGACATTGAATTACATATACTTTGGCCACATTTAATCCAATTTTTCCCATTGTCAATTTACTGGATTTTTTCACCGATAATTTCTCAAGTTAATTTAGAAGAATTTTTCATAAAATCTAGTCATGGCTGCTTCACAGGGCCGAAGCCAGCAGGGTTGCAATGGGGGGGGGGGGGGGGGGGGGTGGCAGGGGGGGAGGGGGGGCAATATAACAGTCTGCATTGAAAATTTTCATGGGGGGTTGGGGAAGGGGGGGGGGGGCAATATAACAGTCTGCATTGAAAATTTTCATGGAAAAAATTCTGACCGACAAAGCCTAGTCATACAGATGTCCATTTCTGATAGATTCTCTTGATCATTCGACAATATTCTGAATATTGCCAAAAGATCGAGAGAATCTGTTGGAAATGAACATTGGCACGACATTATATTCCTCTTCTACATTACAGTGTAGCTACCAATTCCTTGCTCATTCTCAGAGGCACCGAAAAACCACCTTATCTTAACCATACCCTATTGAGCTGCGATAGAAAAGCCGGATATCATAAGGTTAAGATACTCTAGAATCGTTATCAGAGGCTTGTCTTTAAAAAATTTCATGGGGAAGGTCCCCCCTCCCCCCCCCCCTGAAGCTCCACCAATGGGAAGGAGTAATGACCCTAGGTGGGGAAGAGTATGGGAGGGTATTGACCCTGAGGGGTGACCCCCTCCCATACTCTCCTGCAGGTCCCACCTTGATGTTACGCACCTTGGGTATGACTTTGGCATACAGCTGCCACTTCCCCCCCCCCCCCCATGTTAGGTGATTTAATGCTCGTAGCTTCAGGCCTGCTGCTTCAGAGCAGCCATGTCTATATTTGATGAAAAATAGCTTTGAAATACTCAGCGGGTTAATAGTTAATACTCCATTTCAACAGATCTAATTTACTGCATGCTTCAGTGTTGACAACTTTACACAGCTTATGCAGAAAAGAAATTAGTAGTAATTTTAATGTTTTAGATGATGAAAGAAAAGATTCTGTTTCATACTTCATTTATGCAGTCATATAATAGTTTACTTACAGCAACTGATTGTGTGCATATGGCATCAAACGTTTAAACAACCAAAAACATTCCTCAAAATGTTTGTTTTTGTGTTACAAGTAGACATTGTGTTAATGACTTATTTGTTGTTCCTTTTGATACTATCAAGCATTATTATTGATATTCAAAACAGCTGATTCTTCTCTTCCTTACAAAAATATCAATGAACTGAAACAAGTATTTACAGGCCTGGCATTCCGAAAAATGCAGGAGGGCAAAAAATCGCTCTCCTCAATCAGCTCAGGAGAGCAATTAGCTTTACACAGCATTTTAAGTATCCAGTTGAACAAACTCATTGAAACTGAAACCAACAGACTATTACATCAGTGATTTTATTAACTTTACTAAGGTAAAGCGAAATCTCTTAGACATCTAGATGTCTCACTCAACAACCGAACACACACTTGACAAGACCTGTGCGTGTACCCAGACCTGTTGTCCAAGAAAGTCATACTCCTACCACTACCACCTTCAACCCCCCTTGGGGGGTTGAAGGTGGTAGTGGTAGGGGTATGACTTTCTTGGACAACAGGTCTGCTTGAATCCACAGTCACATCCTGGTGCAAGTGCTTCAAGTGACAGGATAGTAGTAATGGTAGTATATTATAGTGTCAATATTCCTTGAATAATTACCCCTCAAACTGTGATGTCAGTTGTTGAACTTGAAACTGACAAAAAAAAAAATATTGCTGTGACCCATTTTGCTTCAAATGATTGCAACTGTGTTTGGGTATGGTTGCAGCCATTACCTTTTACCACTAAACCACTTTCAAAATGAAATTACATGATGTTATGTGACTTCGAAGTTAAATTACATTTTTGCTTTACAACAAAATTTAATGTGAGCATAATACATGTAATCTCAATCATCCCAGACCAAAATATTTAGGAGGGCAATTTTTCGCTCTCCTTAATTCTTTCAGGAGGGCAGTAAGGAGAGCTAAAAAATCACTCTCCTGAAATTGCCAAGTCTGTATTTATAAGAAATAACTGTGAAAGAAAAACTTCAGTACACTAAGGGCTGCACGGTATATCGATAAACCGATATATACCGGTATTCAAGCCAATATCGATTCAATACCGGTGTAATTACAAAAATATCGGTTTATCGTCATTATTTATTTACCCACAATTTAATTTTCAAGATGTCTCGAGTTTTTTTAACTGTAGCCCCGAATGAATAATATTATCCCTTTATCCAAGGAATCTTCTGCTTGTGCCCTCGTAATATACAAATTCAGCAGTTGAAAAACTAATTTTTAGAAATTTCAGCAAAACTATATCATGTGACCCCTCATTGGAACGGGCTCATTGAGCTCGTTCCAATGAGGGGTCACATGATATAATTTTGTTGAAATCTTTGGTGAAAATCTGATAAACTAATTTTTAAAATAATAAATTGTGATATCGTCCATCTATATATGAGTCCATCTACTATATTATACCCCCTTTTTGTGTAAATTTATGAATGACCCTGGGAGATGACTAACATGAGCTCCCAGCTTTCTGTCAGATCCCCCATTACATACTAATATGGTATTTTGTTAGTATATGTTATCTATATGTTACTGTCACTTTTCTTGGTGTTCAATATTGTAACATATAGCATACTTATTAAATAAATATTGTTGAAACAAAATGTTTGTATTGGATCTACTGAGGCCAAAAGGAAAGCTGGGGAGAGTCAGGGTAATTTCCCGACAGGTTACAAGATTTTTAGCTCAACTTTGGCGACAATTCAATATGGCTCGGGCTAGAGGCTGTATTTATGAACCGATCTATACGAAACTTCTTGGGTACCTTTGTTATCACCGTGGAATGAGAACGAGTTTTTTTGGGTGTGGTCCAGAATTCAAGATGGCCACCGGCAGTCATTTTGTACTAAAATTAGTGCAATCAGTTTTTTTGTACAGAACTTCTGTATGAAAGTTTTGATTTGAATAAATGTTTGTATGAATGTTTAGTAACATGGAATACATCACATATAATACAGGTTTTTTTCTCATGCAGAAATTATGCAAATTAGATGAACTTTGATTTATTCAGTGCTGCTTATACACAGTAAGTACACATGTCAATACGGCTTGGGCTAGGGGCTGTATTTATGAACCGATCTTCACGAAACTTCTTGGGTACCTTTGCTATCATCTTGGGATGAGAACCAGTGGTTTTGGGTGCGGTGTGAAATTCAAGATGGCTGCTGGTGGCCATTTTGTACCGAAATTAGGTACAATCAGTTTTTTGTACAGAACTTCTATATGAAGGATCTGATTTGAATAAATGTTCGTATGAATGTTTAGTAACATGGAATACATCACATATAATACAGGTTTTTTTCTCATGCAGAAATTATGCAAATTAGATGAACTTTGATTTATTCAGTGCTGCTTATACACAGTAAGTGCACATGTCAATACCGCTTGGGCTAGAGGCTGTATTTATGAACCGATCTTCACGAAACCTCTTGGGTACCTTTGTTATCATCTTGGGATGAGAACGAGTGGTTTTGGGTATGGTCCAAAATTCATGATGGCTGCCAGCAGCCATTTTATACCGAAATTAGGTGCAATCAGTTTTTTGTTAATTATATTCAATTAACAGGGTTATTCATTTAAGAGATATCCAATTAAGTGGCCTCCACTGTATACTATAATACTCTGAGATGAACTGCTTGATGACATCGCATACCTCATTCTTCTAATTCTCTCCGATAAGCATGCTAACCCTCTCCTTTGTGTCTTCCACTAACCACATGCCCTTTATTCTCCCATCCTACTTCTTCATCATATTCCCTGTGAATCTTATTCTGTTCAACGGCTATTTTGGACATTCTAATAGAAAATGTTCCAGGGTCTTGCCATGCCTAAACTACACATTTGGCACTCCTTTTTATTGTCTTTCCCAGTTTTTCCCCAAAGCTCTGGCGACCATGACCTCATCTTGAACAGTAGTGAACACCCAAGGTGCTATCAAGTTACTCTTCAAAACATGGCTTCTCTTTATCATGCAGGCCACCCAAAGACCTCTTTGCTTTGATCGCCTCTCACCAATTCAGGTTACAATGAACCATGACTCTTTCTCTGACAGTTTTTGTCACCCTGGGTTGTGCCCACTTCCAAGTGGCACGCCCTGTCATGAAAAAATATATGGCACACAAAATTTGTCATGATATCTTTAGAAATTCCTGTCAGTTTCTGCTTCATAGTGCATTCCATTGCAGACGAGTTGGATTTACAAACCAGTACAACACACCTCAATCCTGTGTGTCCAAATAACCCAGTGTGTGTTTTGTTGATACAGTAAAGTCCACTTAATTATACCCCCCACAAACAAAGTTTGGGGGGGGGGGGGTATATAGGAATCACCCTGTCCGTCTGTCTGGCCATCTGTCCATCTGTCCATCCTCATAAGCGCAACTCCTCCTAAACCGTTAGAAGAATTTTCATGAAACTGTACACAATGGAAGAACTCCATATGGAGATGTGCATGAAACAATATAATTCCGTTCTGACATTTCCAAGGGGAGATAATCTGTCCGTCTGACCATCCTTGTAAGTGCAACTCCTCCTAAACCATTTAAAGAATTTTCATGAAACTTTACACAATGGAAGAACTCCATATGAAGATGTGCATGAAGCAACATAATTCCATTCTGACATTTCCAAGGGGAGATAATCTAACTTATACCGTCTGTCCATCCTTGTAAGTGCAACTCCTCCTAAACCGTTTGAAGAATTTTCATGAAACTTTACACAATGGAAGAACTCCATATGAAGATGTGCATGAAGCAATATAATTCCGTTCTGACATTTCCAAGGGGAGATAATCTAACTTATACTGTCTGTCCATCCATGTAAGTGCAACTCCTCCTAAACCGTTTGAAGAATTTTCATGAAACTTTACACAATGGAAGAACTCCATATGAAGATGTGCATGAAGCAATATAATTCCGTTCTGACATTTCCAAGGGGAGATAATCTAACTTATACCATCTGTCCATCCTTGTAAGCACAACTCCTCCTAAACCATTTGAAGAATTTTCATGAAACTTTACATAATGGAAGAACTCCATATGAAGATGTGCATGAAGCAATATAATTCCGTTCTGACATTTCCAAGGGGAGATAATCTAACTTATGCATTTCAGGCGCGGGGGGTATCACTTTGTGAGTTTGCTCACAGTACCTCTAGTTCTTAATTGAATACACTGTTAATTGAATATAACTTCCAAACACAAAATTATTTATCATAACATTCCCAGTGGGAATTCCGTGAAGTGAAGCAATGCTTGTATACTGTGGTAAACAAGCTCTGTTTATCTGGTAAAATAGGATGTGGTAACCAATGCCAGAGGTAGAAATTCTCAGAAATGGGCAGCAGGGGTATAAATAATTTGGCAGGACTTGATTTTATATCCATGTTGCAGTCATGATTAACCACTGCGCAGAAATATGTGACCTTAAATGACAGTAAATAAATTAATCCTAACCTGTTAATTGCATATAAGTTATAGAGTAAACTCACTATTTGAATAAAAATCTTGTGATACAGTAAAACCTGTCTTCAGAGACCACTGTCTTCAGAGACCACCTGTCTTGAGAGACCACATCTGCAGGCACCGATTGGTTTTACTCTATAATAGACCTGCTATGGGACACCACCTGTCTTGAGAGACCACATGTCTTGAGAGACCACTGTGACCTGGTACCAATTTGTTTTTTTATGCCATAATGGACCTGTCTTGAGAGACCGCCCCTTTGAAAACTGAAACTATGACAAAAACTTTTTACCTGTTCTGGAATTGTAAAATCCATTGTGGTTATACTAACATAATTAAAAGTATTAAAAGCTCTTAATTGGGTTTCAATTGCTATTCAGTTACATAACTCATTAAAGATTGAGATGTTTTTATAAGACCCCTGTGAAAAGATTAGGATTATTGCTGAATAAACAATTTCATACATACCTGAAATGTGACAGATAGGATTATAAAAATAAATTTGTGTTGAAAATCTTCAATGAAGATTTTCAACACTAATTTATTTTTATAACAGTCCATTTCAATTTGCTACAAAAACTTCATAAAAAGAACAACTACAACTTGGGTCCCGACCCAAGGATAATAGCAGGCCTGTTACCTGAACCAGGAATGCTCAGGTTGGTGGTACCTTGTCAAGGTCCGTTTTCTTTCTTCAATCGTCAATCGCCAAACACACCAGCCAAGAGCCAAAGGCAGAGTATACTTGCCGATGAAGGCCTGTCTTCAACTCCAAATCACAAGCAGCAGACTATACTTGCCTGAAGAACAACAACCAGAATCATCAACTCCAATCCTCCTCCTCCTTTACACCGACCAGACGTGATGCGGGTGATGATGACTCAAAAATTACGGAAACTATATTATACAGTAATTGAGGGTCGAAAGGGTATGCCCCAAATCGTCCCAGCGCGCCTTTGGCGTGCGAAACTATTCTCTAACCAACTACAAAGTAATTACAAAAATCCCTCTTCTCCACTTCTGAATTTTGTGGTTGGTTATTCACTGACTTGAGAAACCTGAAACCTGTTATGAGAGACCACCTGGCTTGAGAGACCACTTTTGTGTGGCCCAAAGGGCGGTCTCTCAAGACAGGTTCTACTGTATGTTGTAACAAGACAACCACTGAATTCCTCTTGTTCATAGACCTTTTTGGCCTTGATACATCAATTACAAGCACTAAAATTACTCAGCAGGTTAAGAGTTAAAAGTTTTCTTCTAGGAAGTGTTTTCTTTTCCAAATATATATATCTTTTTTATGCTTCACAAAAAAAAATTTTGAAGGAGCAAAATTTGCCACATTGTTCATCCATCTGCCCATCCATCTGTCTGACCATCCATCTGTATGTCCGTCCATCTGTAGCAATATCTCATCATTGAGTGGATGGATTTCAATTAAATTTGGTATGAGCGGTCCTTGTGAGAAGCCACACCTGCACATGTTATAAATGAGTTCCCTGCATATTTTTTACCAGAGTTGCAGTTACATTTCAAAGACATGAAAAAGATTTGTGTAGCGGGGGCCACAATTTTACTAACTAAGTTGACTGTGGAAACATCCATCAGTTTATCTGATTTTCTTGTTTTTATATTTGCAGCTGGACTAGATTACATTGCTGTGAATAATCTTCTTGACTTCGCCCCTGGAGTAACAAGACAGACAGTCAAAATATCAATACTTGATGATCTGGGAAGACCACAGTTGGAAGGAGAAGAAAAGCTGGAAGTTGTGTTGAGATTACCAACTGGAGCGACATTAGGGGAGCCCAGCAAGGCATCAATAACTATAACAGATTCTGAGTCTGATTGTAAGTATACAACTTTAGTGCTGAAACGATATTCAAATATCCAGTCATAGAAGGCAAGATTGAAATATTAAATCAACATTTAAATATTATAAGAATAAAGAAAAATTAAAAATCTTTCCTGTTCAGCCCAAATGGTAGCAATGTCCGTAGGCGATATATCCAATTTATTTCAGCTTCTTTCCTGTGCCCTGTTGTTCGTATGGAGTCGGGGTCCGAGTGCAGGATTTGTATAATGCGGAAGTGTAGATCATGAATGTTATGATCTCCAAAATGTCTGCATTTGTTTTGGTAAGTATGTCATTAATTCGGGCGCTCACCATAATCATGCTGGGTATATAAAAATATACCCGCCGGGTACTAAAATATAACCGACGGGTACAAACATATACCCGCCGGGTACAAAACATACCCGCCGGGTATAAAAACATACCCGCTGGATATAATAATATACCCGCCGGGTATAAAATATACCTGTCGGGTACACTATTATGATGTCACGCACAAAAAGTATATAAAGGGAGAGAGTCTGTGGCTCTAACGCCTCTGATGAGTCTAAAAATAGACGAAACCGGTCAGACTACTATTTATTCATTCACTACCTAACAATAGAGGAACGTGTGTGCCACCTCTTGGATCGAATGTAGGAAAAAAAGTAACAGGAAAAAAAGTAACAGGAAAAAAAGAAACGGAAAAAAAGAAACAGGAAAAAAAGTAACAATTATAATAATACAACAGGAAAAAAAGTAACAGTGTTTTTTCATTATTTCATTTTTCATTATAATAATTATAATAATAATTTTATTTTTTATTTTTTTAATTATTTTGTAATTGGAGATCATGTGTGCTATGACAATGTTGTTACAAGGATATCCATCATGCTTTCTTTGATGTACAACAATGTTCTTGAAACAAATGAACACACATTGTAATAAACACACAGAAAGTGTGGTTACTTTCAAGTATTCTCTTCTTTGATGTACAACAATGTTCTTGAAAAAATAAACACAAGCAAGTGTGGCTACTTTCATGAATTCTCTTCTTTGATGTACAACAATGTTCTTGAAAAAATAAACACACAGCAAACTATATATTGGACAGCAGTTTGAATTAGTCATTAAATGTTCTTGAGTCATCATGGAAGTCATTGAGAGTAATAAGAGGGGCAAAAAACTTTGTCATGAAGGTTTCATGTACACTGTATCTGTAAGAAGGAAGAACAAGGTCTGGTGGAAATGCACTAAATGTGCTAAATCAGACTGCCGTGCAAGTCTCTGTACTACTACAGATTTCAACAACCCAGAAATAGTTAGACAACACAACCATCCTCCAGAAAATGTCAGTAACGCATATACCAAATTGAGAAATGAAATGCGAAAACAAGCAGCTTCTTCCTTAGATAAGCCATCACAGATCCTCGCAACAGCTGTTTCAAATGCTGAAAGTGAAGTCAAGTTGATGCTGCCAGACTTAGATAATGCCAAACAGAGTCTGAGATACCACAGAAGAAGTCCTCCTGTCCCCAAAAGTCTGTCTGAGCTGACCATTCCAGAAGAGTTTCAGAAAATATCAGACTCTGCACAATTCCTTTTCTTTGATAATGGACCTGATGTAAGTGAGCGTGTGGTTGCATTTGTAATATTGCTGTTATAATTACAGCTTGATTGGATGATGTGGGTATTATAAAGTTGAAAGCATCATTTGGAATATTCTGTATTTATTTCGTATCCGACCTGGTCTTGCATTACATCACACACGTACCTCGGAGATGGACAAACCGGGAATGCTTAATATGGATACTACAACCCTCCTTTTCTCTAAAGGAAAACAAAAAGAAAGAAAAAAAAAAAAACCCTTTCCAAATGGAATCATGTTACAAAGTCGTTTACAATGTTTGTGGTTATAAGTCTGCTTTTAAGTTTTAACTTTTCACTTAACTGGCCATGTCACACAGTCCTGCATGCAAAAACAGTTACTTTTAACATGTCTGACTATGTTACGTAGTCATTCAAGTAGTTTGGACGGGCTCTCTGTCGAGATGGGTACACATGGGAGTCTGAAACAGAGGGTGGTTTTGTATGTATGGGCGTAAAATCATCATCAAAATCACTGTCATCTCTTGAACTATGGAATTTGGGTATGTAACCATGTCCCTTGAATATTTTGAATCTGGACGTATTTCGAGTTATGTCCCTTCCTCTACCACTTGCTGTGATCATTGACCCTTTCTTGGAAGTTACAATTAGTGGTTCAGTGTAGTAGGGGGTGTCTTTCTTTGTAACATAACCATCGCGCTTCAGGAGAACAGTGTCTCCCACATTTGGACTTTGGTGTTTGGTGTTTTCGTTATTGTCAGCATATGATTTCATTTTGAGTTTTTGTTCATTATCCTGTTGTTTGACACTTTGATGTAGTTCTGAATGGCTGGAGTTCAGTTTTATTTCAGGTAATCGTGTTTTCATTGGGCGATTGAAAAGTAATTCAAATGGTGTTTTACCAGTTGTTGAATGTGGTGTTGCCCGATAATTTCGAAGAAATTTGTAGAGCTCTTGCTTCCAGACTTTGTGCTCAACATAGCATGTTCTATACAGTTTCTTTAAGGTTTTCATGAAACGTTCTACTTCTCCGTTGGCACGAGGCCAGTAAGGAGTTATTTTCCTGTGATGAAATCCGAGATACTCGGAAAATAATTTAAAGTCACTGCTATTGAATGGTGGGCCAGTGTCAGATTTGCAAACAAGTGGTACACCGTATGTCGAGAAAATTTTATCTAGCACTGGTAAAACAGTTTTTGCAGATGTTGAAGAAATTAGTTCAACTACTGGATAACGTGTGTAGTCGTCTACAATAACTAAAGCATAATGTCCATCAGATAATTCTGCAAAATCCATGCTGACTTCTTGCCATGGTGTATCAGGAAGATTTGTCATATGTAGTGGTTGGCGACTATTGTCGATAATTGTAGTCTGACAAGCAAGACATGTGGATATTGTTTGTTCCACCATTTTATCAATGAAAGGGAACCAGACTTTCTCACGAAGTAAAGCTTTAGTCTTTGATATGCCTTGGTGCCCTTCATGAGCAATGTCAATTATTTTATGTTGCAGTTCCAAGGGTACAACTATTCTGTTGCCCTAAGGAGGATACTATTATCATGAGTTAGTGAAAGTTCATCTTTGACATTATTCAAGCTTTTCAGCTGTTTCTGAACACTAGAATTCGGTTCTATATCTTGGAGAATTTTGTTCCACGAATTGTTATGGATAGCAGAAGTGCACATTTGTAGAGCCGAATCACTTTTAGTTGCTTTAATAATATCATCTATTACGACAGACTTGGGAATAGCATATTTGGCAATGAAGTTTATGTAGTCTTCAGCAATTTTCTCACCTCTAGTCGAGTAATCTAAACATTTCAATGGATGTCTTGACAAATAGTCAGCAGGGTTAGTATTCCCAGGAGAGTATTTAACTATAAAGTCATAACCTTGGAGTTTGAATCTCCAGCGTTCAATTCTGGGTGGTGCCGTTGAAGTCGGTTTATTGAAAATGCTTTCAAGTGGTCGGTGATCAGTAATTACCTGAAATATGTTCCCAAACAAGTAAAGATGAAAATGGGTGATGGCCCATGTTATGGCAAGTGCTTCTCTTTCTGTTTGACTATATCTTGACTCAACTGGTGAGAGTGAATGACTTGCAAATGATACTACATATAAGTTGTTATCTTTGTCAGTCTGGACCAAAATTGCACCTAGTCCAACAGGACTAGCATCTACAACTAACTTGGTCGATCTTTGAATATCAAAATAGTCGAGGTTACCATCTTCAGAAAGTGCATTTTTGATAGTATCAAAAGAGTCTTGCTCAATTTTCGTCCATTTCCATTTCACAGTTTTTTTGGTTAGGTTGCGAAGTGGTTGAGAGATAGTTGCTAAGTGAGGAATGAATCTTCCACACTAGTTTGCTAAACCGAGAAATGAACGAACATTTTCTTTGGATTCTGGAGTGTTCATATTTTTTATTGTTTCAACTTTTCTTGGGTCAACCAATATGCCTTCACTGGAGAATGTGTAGCCATAAAATTCAATGTTTGTCTTGTTAAATTCACACTTGTTTTCATTTAGAGTGAGATTTTTCTCACGTAGTCGGCGCATAACAGCTTCTAGTCGTTGATCAAGTTCCGCTTGATCTGTTGCAAAAACTAAAATGTCATCACTGAGATTAAGTGTCCCATCTAAACCATGCAGGGTTTCTGTAATTAAGTTTTGAAATAATTCAGCTGCAGAAGAAATGCCGAAGTTTAGTCTTTTGTAGCGAAACAGACCCATGTGAGTTGTGAAAACAGTAAGATGTCGAGACTCTTCATCAAGTTCAATCTGGTGATATGCTTGATTGAGGTCTAGCTTGCAGAATAGCTTTGCCCCATTTAAAGTTGTAATGATGTCATCAATGGTAGGCGTGATGTGTCGTTCGCGTTGAATTGCTTGATTGACTGCTCTCATATCAACACATATTCGGACATCATCAGGATTTTTGGATTTGGGAACAACTGTTATGGGTGAGACCCATGGAGTGGGACAGTCTTCTACTGGCTCAATAATGTCTAAACCAAGTAGTCGTTGCAACTCACTTTCAGTCTTTTTACGAATGTGGAAAGGTATGCGACGGTGAGGTTGAATTACTGGTTTAACAGACTTGTTTTCATGTATCTTTGCCTTGACGCCTTTCAATTTGCCAATCCCGGTGAATCTGTCTTGGTACGTTTGTAAAATTTTCTCAGTATTGGAAGAGTTTGGGTTGAAATTATGCACTGTATTTGCAACATGAACAAGCTTTAAGGCATTTGCTGTTGCATAACTAAGAAGAGTTTTGCCAGTGCCACGGATAATAAAGAAATCGGCATCGACAGATCGATTGTTGTATGTGACTTGAGTTGTTATTTTACCACATACTTTGAGGCTTTCGTCTGATCCATAGGGAAAAATATTTGGTAAATTGTCCTTACATAATTTTACAGTTTTTGTCATTTTGTTGAATGTAGATTCACTGAGAATATTGACAGATGCACCAGTATCGATCAGTGCTTAAATATTCATGCCACATATTAAAAGTTGTACCAAAGGCTGCTTTCTATTTACATTATGTAAGTAAAGATGATCACCAGTTTTTGTACCGAAAACATATTCGTCATCTTCAGAACTTGATAAGACTGTGGTATTCTTTTCTTTGAAACCAGTGTCTAAATGTTGTACACGTTTGTCATGTGATTTTTGCTGACTTTGTTTAAGACGTGCGCGACAAACTGAATAGAAATGACCAATTTTTTTACAAAAATTGCACTATTTGTCTCTAGCGGGGCATGATTTCAGACCGTCTTTATGTGGGTACGCTTCGCCACAGTTCCAACATTTGTTGCTATTTTGTTTATTGTTCTGGTGCTGATCGCGACTATTTGCTGGTTTGTAATGGGGCTTTTGACGAAAATTATTTTGTTTACGTTGTGTGGTATTTACAGTCTCATCTTGTGTAGGCTGTGATGAAGTTTCTCCTTCAATTTCGTCAGCCTGGAGATTTGCAGTCTCGATAGCACGAGCCAAGTCTAAAATGTTGCTTAGTGTCATTTCAGATTCGCGTAGTATTCGGCGGCGAAGACGGGTAGACAGACATCCCTGAATTATTTGGGACTTAATTTCTTTCTCCCTATCAGGAAACTGGCAATATGCACTTAACTTGCGTAAGTGTGTGTGATAATTGTCTAAAGATTCACCCTTGCTTTGCTTGTACTGTCTGAATTTATATATTTCGTATTCTACATTTCTTTTGGGAGAGAAATGCTCTGTAAGCTTATCAATTGCAGGCTGTAGCTCTGTGCCTGTGTCTGAAAGAGTTTCAAAAATATCGTTTACATCGTCACCGGCGTAATGTAGAAGAAGTGCCCGCTTACGACTTTCATCTGTTATGTCCATAGCAACCAGTAAATTGTTGAATTTTTTTACGTATTTTTCCCATCTCTGCCCTATGCTGGCTGGTTCTGAGTGTATATTAAACTCGGGAAACGACGGTAGGGAGCTTGCTACTGCCATATTGTATAATATTTAATATTTATTTATCGACGTTGACTTCAGACGCAATCACTGGGTATGCGGGAACGAAAAGGAAACGAAAATAGGAAAGTCTATCTATTCTTTGAGCAAAATGCCTGCTTGAGGTCTTATATTCACACTGTAAAAAGCATCCTTGTCGCCAGTGTAATATTGCTGTTATAATTACAGCTTGATTGGATGATGTGGGTATTATAAAGTTGAAAGCATCATTTGGAATATTCTGTATTTATTTCGTATCCGACCTGGTCTTGCATTACATCACACACGTACCTCGGAGATGGACAAACCGGGAATGCTTAATATGGATACTACAGCATTTGCAACAAATAGTGGACTCAATTATCTTGGCAGTGCAAGTACTTTATTTATGGACGGTAATTTTGCAATGGCTCCTCCACTATTTCAGCAAATTTATGTTGTTAGGGTTAAGTTTCATGACAGTTTTTTATCTTGTGTATACGCTATATTACAGAGGAAGACATGTACTTCCTATGAGACTCTGTTTCAAGCTATTGTAGATAAACTGACTGAGCTAAATATTGACTTGAATGTAAATACTGTTGTGACTGATTTTGAAGATGGTGTGTTACGAGCTGTGAATGCTGTGTTTGGTAGACATGTACAGAGTAGAGGTTGTTTCTACCATCTGACACAAAGCACTTGGCGCAGAGTGCAGAGTTTAGGTTTAGTGCAGTTGTATCGGGATGATGCAGACTTCAGACTGTTTTGTGGGAAACTGGATGCACTTGCATTCTTGCCAGTTTCAGATGTGCGTGATGGTATGAATCACCTCAAAGACATTGTTCCAGAAGAAGCCGAGGAACTGTTGAGGTATTTTGATGAAAATTATGTCACTGGTAGATACAGGCAACCTCGCGCCGCACCTTCAGATGTGTTGGCACCATTACGACTTAGATTAACTCCTCCAGCCTAACCTCCAGCTACATGGAATGTTAATAGTGCTACGCTGGATGGCGAATCTCGTACAAATAATGCATGTGAAGGCTGGAACAACAAGTTCTACAATCTTGTTGGCCACCAGCACCCATCAGTCTGGAAAACTATCCAATGGTTTCAAAAAGAGCAAGCTCTGACCAATACAATTATTCAACAGGTGTCAGTTGGTTTGCTGCCTGTTATCCGCAAACAGAAGTCAGCTGAATCCCTGAATAGAAAACTGAAAAATCTGTGTGGTTTATATTCCCGAGGTTCACTTACTATTTCAGCTTTTCTTACTGGCATTGGCCAGAATATTAGATTACACAAGGTGTGATATGTAATAATCTAACTAAATCATAATTAAGTTTGTTAAATTATTTTATAACTATGTACTATACTGATATGTAATAATCCAACTAGTTTCAAGGTGTGATATGTAATAATCTAACTAAATCATAATTAAGTTTGTTAAATTATTTTATAACTATGTACTATGTAGTACTTATACTGATATGTAATAATCTAACTAGTTTCAGTAATATAAATAAATCATAATTAAGTAATCTATCACTTTTATGAAATAAAAATAAGAAAGTGTGACTCTTTTTCCTGTTTTTTTTTTCCTACCCAAATCTGTTACTTTTTTTCCTGTTACTTTTTTACCTTATAAAAATAAGAAAGTGTTACTTTTTTTCCTGTTTCTTTTTTTCCTACCCAAATCTGTTACTTTTTTTCCTGTTACTTTTTTTCCTGTTACTTTTTTTCCGATTACCCTTGGATCATATAAAGTTTATTTCAACATTTAAATATTCATGCCCCATGCCCTCATCTCCATATAGAACAAATCCTAGTTACAGTACAAGTTAAAATAAGTTGTAGGATAACCACTATAAACTATGTATCTTTCTCCTCCTGCACTGATAAGATCAGAAGCTGACATCATTTTCTGGAAAGCTCTCAGCGAGAGCTTTCCAGAAAATGATGTCAGATTCTGATCTTATCAGTGCTGGAGCAGCAGTATACTTAGTTTATTGCAGTTATGCTTCAACTTATTTTGACTTGTACTGTATATCTGCCATGTGTGTGTTAGTAATGGTTCTGTAACAGAAAGAAATCTGAGATCCAACAACAATAGCTTTAATTTATCTATTCTAGAGTTTAATAAAAAAAAAATACCTTGAAAAGAAAATGGAACAAAATCTTAAATTTACTCTTTGATTATTATTGATTATTGATGTTTAAGGTCACATATTTATGCACAATGGCTAATCATGACCGTGACAGTTTTACGGGTGGAGGAAGCCGGAGTACCCGGAGAGAACCACCGAGCAACGACGAGCAGCTGTCAGCTCCCCAACATCGTAACTCGCGTTAGATTGGTTGGAGACATGCGCACCATCGACGTGCAGTACGCCTTAGTACACGGCGTCATCGTGCCCCCACGTGGGCAATGGGGATGAAGTGTCTTGCCCAAGGACACAACGCGGTTGCCGCAGGTGGGATTCGAACCGAGGACCTCTCGGCTTGCAGCCTGCACCTCTACCTACTGAGCTACCGCGCTCTCCAATTTACTCTTTATGGCTTAAAGAAAAATAAAATAGAAATGCTAATAAGTTGATCCAATATAAAGTTCAGTAGAATCCAGTAACAGGTATGATGAAGAAGTTTTCCAGCTGGTATTATTATAGAATGTTCAATGGAGACAGTATCCAATAAATTATAATGAAATGTTCACTCAAAAATCCAGCAATATCCAATAAATTCCATTGAAGCACCCATCAAAATTCAAATATAAATAATATCCAAGAAGTATTAGCTCCACAGGTAGTTTGAAAATAATTCAAATAAATCCTGGTTTTTCACAAGAGTAAATCCTGGATGACAAGAAGAATAAATTCTTCTCAAATTTTGGAAAAACTTTTCCAATTCAAAATGATGCCCAGATCTTGAAAAATAATATTCCTATAATATATAATAATCTCAGCTGCAATCTAAAACAATGCACTGCCCTGTAATAAAAATCTCTTGTGTTCAATGAATGCTGATGTATAAACAGTTGTCACTTCTCAATGCTGTGTATGTGGGATGAAACCATCATATGAATGACTGAGATGAAATGAGTGGATATAGTCATGATGTTTATATAGTCATCAAATGGAAAGTTCCAGAAAGAGAAATTTCTCCAGTGTTCTTTTCTTCCACTAATTGCTGATTAGCTGAATTAATTACCTCATTCAATTTCTAGATGATTCTTTCTTATTTCAAGTAAACAATTGTGACCCAATTAAACAATCAGTGAACTAAAAATAGATTCTCTGTAATGGTATCTGTTAACATGTTGATAGATACATTCAAAGTTCACCTAGTGAAAATAAGTGATCAGTCCATCTGAATTCTGCTTACTCTAATTCAAAATTTAGAAAATATTAATTATTAATTAATAACCAAGGACATATCAATCTATTATCATAACAGGGAACTCTTATGATATTAGATTGATATGTCCATGGTTATTAATTATGGAACTTTTTTACCCTTTACCAGCAAATCGGCTATATCCGCCCACCTAATTTGTGAATTGAGCAGTTGAAATTTTGTTTTTTTTAAATTTTAACAAAACCGTATCGTGATCCCGCCTTGGAACGATCTCAAGCTCGTTCTAATGAGGGAGTCACAAGATATGATTTTATTTATATTTCTGGAAACATTTGAAAAAGCAATAATTAAAATAAAATAATCAATTTTGACATCCTGTGCTTTTGGTAAATTCGTCTAATTCAACATGTAAACATCGTTATGTGTTTCAGATACAAGACCAAACTATGAGTGGAATATTGCTAAACATGACATAAATATTTTTAACCCTTTACCCAATGCAGACTATATCAGAATTTATTATTTTAAATATCATTTTTTTAATTTTTTCCTAACATTTCAACAAAACCATATCATGTGACCCCTCACTGGAACGAGCTTGCTGAGCACATTCCAATGAGGGGTCACATGGTATGGTTTTGTTGAAAGTTTTTGAAAAATAATATTTTTTCCACTTGCTGAATTTGCATATTAGTGGGTGGAAGCGGCCGATTAATTGGGTAAAGGGTTCAACACAACATAATTTTGGCACAGTTATCAAAATTTGGGCAAAGATATTATCCTTACTATTTTGGGAGAATTTGAAGGCAAGTGGGAATGCTTTCTGGTTAAATCTTAAAGATTGTTCCAACTTTGATAACTTTTTATTGCAATGCAGTGTTTTGGTAAGCTTGAAAGTTATATTCCTAGTACAGTGGAACCCTGTTAATTGAATATACACTCTGCCAATGAAAATTATTCAACTAACAGGAGTATTCAATTAACAGGGATTGTGTCACTTTCCTGTATTCTAGAGATAAACTTAGCATTTATTCTATTATATCTTGTTTGACAGAGCTCCATGAGCTCTGTCAAACAAGATATAAGAGATTAAATGCCTATATTGGAGTACTGAGACCAACTAGGTCTATAACCAAAGGAAAACTGGGGAGACTCAGGGTAATTTCTCGACATGTTACAAGATTTTTTTATTCAATTAACAGGAGTTTACTCTATAACCTCTATTCAATTAACAGGTAAAATTTGTTCTGGAGGTATGGTAAATGGTTTTGTGTTGCGAAAATTATATTCAATTAACAGGGATATACCATTAAGAGATATCCAATTAAGTGGGCTCCACTGTACCTTTGAAATTTCTAGACAAGTCTTCACTGCTCAGAAACACTGGAAGGTTCCAGGTATAAGGTATAGACTGTGAAAGTGATGCAGAAATGGTTAAAAATGTTCTAGCCTTTAAGGATTAATATTTACGGGCCTAATTCTGACTTGGATCACTTTTACTGCAATAGAACAGGTGCCCCAACATGCAGTTTCAGGGTTAACTCACAAGTTAAATTCTAAATCTTTTGGCATTTGTTTTTTTGGCAAGTCTTAGCTGCCTATATCAGCAGCCAAGACCTGCCTAAAACAACTGCAAAGCCTCGGGATGTAGGCTGTCAGGGTGTAGCGAAATATTTATAAAAATCTCCAGGCCCTAAGGGTTGATGTAATTTTCCTACATGTATTAACCCTTTGAACCCGAGAGGCATCTTTTCGTTCCCAGGAACATGGTACTTCATAATTTTATTAAGAATGGTGGCTGCTAAGTGAATGTGTGATGTAGACCAATCAATATTTTCAACGTGCTGCATTAGGCTGCACGGTATTCGGATTTTAGTACCGGAGATGGTATTGAAAACAATACCGTGGTATACCGGTATACCGCGAAACAGTTCAGATTGAAAACAAAATAAAACTGAAATACATGTACCTCCTTACTTTTCTGAAAGTACTTGATAAAAATGTTATGTACAAGGTCCCAGGTGAAAAACAACTCATGTAATTCAGTACATTCTAAGTTTTGAGTTTACTTTGGATGAAACTGAAGGGTGATCACGTCTTGGAGGTGTGCTTAATATCAACAGACCAACTGGCCTGGCATGTGACAGATGACATTTGACATTGTCATCTGAAGAAGTTTACTGCTGGAAGATAGAAGGGGATGAGCTACTACTGGTTCTTTGTGTAACCAGGACCTCGGAATTCCATCAACTGGACACCCGTTGTTTTGATAAAAAAGTTTTGTTTGCCACTGTTTTTCATGAAGCCACACATACGCAATTAACACAATGTGACAATTGACTGGCTCAGTAATTAAACGCTTATCAGTCAAGAGAGGTTGGTCATGTTTTTACAGGAATTAAATTGACAAAGACTAATTTACTTGTATCCCAGATTCAGATGAAAGCCAGTAAACCCATGATAGTTTTATGGCTTATTTTAGTATTAAACAATAGGTTCAATAACTTTGTAGACATGGATTATTGTCATCTTCCATTCAGATCACTCATTTTCCCAGAGCAGTAAGTGATACTTCTATCTTTTGCTCCAAAAATATCTTTCTTATTCATGATATCCCTTACATTTAATATGTGTTTGTCATATTTTTGCGCATTATTTATATTTTTATTTCAAATCATAATACCGGACCCCAAAATTGTATACCGTTACCGTTACTCACGGTATACCGGTATTCATTTTTGATGGACAGTTTTGAACCAGTGATGATTTCAAACTGGTACCAACCGGTATACCTAATACCGTGTAGACCTAGTGCTGCACGTTGAAAGTGTTAATTGGTCTACCCCCAAATAATTAACATGGACTCTTCCAATTGCTGCCATTGAACTGACATGGAAGATCCCACCATGGTTCAAAGGGTTAATTAAATATTTTCACTGGCAGATTTCATGTTATTATCCATATCTTCTAAAAATAATTTCATTTTGATACAGTACCAAGAATGCAGTTCAAAGATACAGAATATGAGGTAATGGAGAGTGACGGCAAAGTGACAGCATATATAGTGAGATATGGTGACATAGCACTTATCTCCACTGTGAGGTGTTATACAAGACAGGCTTCGGCTTTAGTTGAAGAGGATTATACAGAGCGACCCAATACTGATGATTCAATAATAACCTTCCAGCCTGGTAAGTCTCTGCAAACAAAGTGAGCTCTTGATAATAATTAATCCTTAGCACTCTGGTAGCGCAACCAAATTTTCTCCAATCACTCTGTTTTTGTCTTGTTTAACTCTGAATTTAACCAATTATATCTTGTTTCACAGAGCTCATTGGGCTCTGTCAAGCAATGGATATTTGGTTAAATATCAAACTGCATTATGGGAAATATTTGCTGCTGAAAACTTAATTTTGACGTTAGAGTGCAAAGGGTTAATAGCTTAATTGGAGCAGCACTTAACACCGAAGATCCTGTCAAACACTGGAGGTCCCTTAAAAATGCAATTTTATGCATAAAAAAGTTATAGAATATGATTAACCCTTTACCCAATGTAACTGTCCAAAACCAACCAGCACTATTCTCAAAAATCGTCAATTAATTTTCATTACTTTTTAATTTTTTGACTGAAAAACATAGGTTATGACCCCTCGTTGGAACGAGCTCATCGAGCTCGTTCCAATGAGGGGTCATAACTATGTTTTTGAGACAAAAAATGAAAAAGATCAGCTATTCAAGAATTTTTTTCAAGTGTTGTCTGCTTTTCATGTTAGGTAAATGCCTCATCCAACTTGTGCGAGCCAACCACCTGTGATTGTCAGACACTTCACACTTCATCCCACACAAACCACAAGGATATTTAATTTTTGAGTTGAGCCACACTTTGCAAGTGATACTTTGACCTGTCTAAACTTATTTAGCCTGGGTACTAATCAAGATGTTGGAAGATGCCGTCATCTATTTAAGTTGACTTGATTTCCATTTCATTTTTGTCTCTTGGTCAGTAAGAAAATGATGATTGGACAGTGAACAATCAGGTTTACTTTCATGCTTCTTTTCATTAAAATGGATTTTGTAAAACCGTAAGTACTGAGTGCAAAATTGTATTCATACAAACAGATTTAAGGAGGATTTCTTGTTTATTCATCAAGACTTTGAGGAGGAATTCTTGTTTATTGTTGGAATTTTTGTTTTCATGGGTAATGTACAGATTGATCGGTAAAGAGTAATTAAAATGATTAAAAACCCTTTATTTTATATATTTTAAGTAAGGCCTAGAAAAGATAAAAATCTGTTTCTCAGGCCCTCCTGCTTGCACCCTTTTTAAAAACAATGCAAACTTTAAAAAATGAAAATTAAATTGTTTATGTCTGATATTTTACCCAAGTTAATAAAATTGATACATTTTTCCCTTGAGAGCAACAAGGCTTCTTCGAGTGCAGCAGGGCTTCTTGCACTCAAGGGTGGAAATACACCACCACCCATGCTAGTCTGTAGATTATGAGGTCTTAAACATAAAACAAACAAAGAACATGAACTTTTGATGGAAAAGAAATAATTACAAAAATAAAAAATAAAATTAAAAAAAGCAATTTTACAAAAAATGGCCTGAGAAACAGAAGATCTACTTTGTGGGGCCTAACCTCTGGTGTTAATTGCGAACATTATTAGCATATCCCTGTTAACGTCAGAGCATAACCATCGAGAACTATTCACAGAAGTTACCTTTCAAATTTTTTTTTTACATTTTTTGCCTTGAAGCCACCATCATGGCTCTGCAGGAAAATGCTGAAAGCCACTTTCCACTCCATGCATTAGTTTGTTGTTTGCTAAGGAACAGAAAAGAAATGATTAAATGATTAAATGAACTTGTCTAGTTACAATTTATCGGAGAGTGCCAAAAGGCATTCACCAATAAATTGTAATAAAACAATTATCAGTGAACAATGCCTTGCTCAGCAAAGGCTCCTCTTGCTGGTAGCATGGTATCTGAATAAAAAATATTTGTGGGAAAAATTTCTTTCATAAAATAATTTAGAACTCTGTCACTTAAAGCTTTAGATTGTTCTGTATAAAATGCGAGGGGAAGTTTTAAGTATGCAAAAGATATTTTACTGAGATTTGAGGAATACTAATTCAAGTTTGATCATTCTGTTGAGAGCAGTGGGTTCGAAAGTCCAAGATTATTCTAAAAACTGAAGTGAAACATATCAGGGTAGGTAATAAACTGTTATTTCATGTACATCAAGGGAGGTAATTTATGTTTCAGTGATATTGGAAAAGAAATGCTGTGGTTTTCCATTAATAGTTTTTTCAAACTCATTTTTGGCTTAAATTTGATAGTAAATTGACAAATGGCTGTTACAAAGCAGCCTTGTCTTCTCTTCAGCACAAACTGACATTCAAGGAAAAACTATTAATTTTGAAAGTGAATATTTGGGTGGGATCATCATCAGGAATGGATGTGCAAAACTCACCGAGAAAAATTTACCAACACACACAGGTGTTTGAGTCAACTTGTGGAACCAATGAAATGGTCTGGACCAGGGGCCATTTTTCAGAATTGTATTTTTGACCTGAGAATAGAAAATAATTGACATGACTCAATAAGATTTTGAAAAAAGTGACAGTTTACTAAATGTTAAATTGTCCTCAATCTCAATCCAGCCAGAATATAAGCAGACTGTCATCTGCAAAATGAGGTCCCCAGAGGGTGAATGTAGTGATGCTACCCTGCACAGCAGGGTAGCATCACCAAATTTACCCTCTGTGAACCTCAATCTGAATCAAGGTTTCAAAACTAAACAGAAAGAGGTACCCAGAGGCTACCATGGTTGAACGAACCCCTGTTGTATACTGATAACACATGTTAACCCTTTATCCAACACAGCTTTTTAATTTTTAAAACATCAACTTAATTTTTAAAAAATAAACAATATTTACCAATAAAACCTTACAAATATGTAGGTCATTGGAACCGGCTTATTGAGTCGGTTCCTATGACACCCATATTTGTACAATTTTATTGACAAAGTGTCAGGATATTTCAGGTCATGTTAGCCTTGTTTTGGTTAATTTGCTGCCATTATGTTAGGTAAAGGGTTAAATTGACTCAATTCTTTTCACGTGAATCCAAGCAGGGGTGCAGCAAGAATTTTCATGGATTCTCGCTTGAATCATTATGTGAATCGATTCTCAGATTTTTGTTGAAATATAAGCCCTGCACTAATGCTTTAGAGACCTTTCTAATTGATCTTCCCACGAGACCCCCCACCCCATCCCTCCTTACGACATTCTCAAGATCAGTTTTGTATATACTACAACACTACACAAATATCCATTGTTTGAACCAATTTTTTAAAATCTTTTTTTTAGGTGAACGAGAAAAAGCATGCATTGTTGAACTCAAAGATGACAATATCTTTGAAGAGGAAGAGGAATTTAAATTGTATCTTGGCACTCCAATGAGTCCTAAACTTGGCAAAGCAAAAGTAGGAGAGAATGAGCACACAGTTATCAAGATAAAAGACCCTGAAGACAGTGAGTAGGCCCAGTTCATTATCTCTAAAATTGGGCGGTTTTTCTTTGTGAAAAACTTAGATGGTTTTCTTCCTGTTTTTCGTTTGAAATAAGGCACCATTTTTAGCTTACCTGACTGTAAGTCAGGATGAGCTATTGTGATCACTCACCATCCGTTGTCCACAAACATGGCATTTGCACCTTCTTCTCCAAAACTGCTGAACCATTTTCAGTTAAATTTGAAGTGATTGTTTGTTCAGACTTTGCATTTTGTTTTTGTTCAAAGCAGTTTGGGAGCAGGTGGGGGAAAATGCTTTAAATCTTCTTCTCATGAACCAGTGGGTACAGTAACTTGATATTTGGTATGGAGCTTCCTTTTGAGGTGTAGAATCAAAGTTTGTTCAAACAAAGTTTGTGGAGCAATATTTTCCTTTGTAATGGGAGGGCAAGATTTTTGGCCCTGCCCAAAATTGAACAGAATCTTTTCATAATTGCTATACAGCATCCATAGGGAGTCAGATACACATTTGTTAAAATTAAGCCCATTGGTTCTTATTTGGGTGTTTCAAAGAGGGGTCACAAGATATCGTTTTGTTGAAATGTTTTGAAAAATAATATTTTTTCAGCTGCTGAATTTGCATATTACGTGGGCAGATGTGGCCGATTTGTTGGGTAAAGAGTTTATCTTCAGTTCTATAGTATGTTATATTTGTGTGTTATTTTTATTTTGCAGAGCCCCAGATTAAGTTTGAAGAGCTGAGGTACACAGTAAAAGAACCTATGTTTGAAGGTGATGTTGCAACTGTTAGAATATCTGTCATAAGAACAGGTGACTTGTCAGAAGAAGCTATAGTCACAGTTTATACAAAAGATGGATCTGCAAGTGCTGGAAAGGATTATAATGGAATTTCAAAAGGTACATTTTGGTGAATATAGGTTTGCAAAACAAGGGTTAATGAAACATAATTCAAGAATTGAGTATGTTTACAGCATTCCATTTAGTTCTACAATAATTTCTTTGGTTTCCAAGATCCCTTTCCAACAGTGTATCAAAAAGTAGCTTTGCATGAGCAGTGAATACACACAGATGATAAGCAGGGATGTGGCAACAAGGGGAGTGTGTGTGTGTGTGTGTGTGTGTGGGGGGGGGGGGGGGGGGTCTCACCCCCACCCCCTCCCCCCCAGCTAGAAGTATTTTTTTTCAATAGTTGGAAATTCCGAGGTCAAAAATCAAATAGTTGGAAATTCAATAAATTAACATTGTTCATGAAAAATATTAAAATTCCAACTAATGTTGAGAAGTTTTGATCTTTTATTTCCAACTGGAAACTTCAGTTTCAAATTTCCTACTCTAAAATTGACATGGCCTCAAAATTTCGACTCTGACATCAATCCAGTAAATTTTCTGACCCAGACACATTATAAATGATGCTTCTTCCATTTCAGGACTAGTGAAAATTTTCAGAAGGGTTCATAACCCTTTACCCAATGCAGACGATTTCAAAATTCATTATTTTAAATATCATTTTTTTTAAATTTTTTAAAAAAATTTCAACAAAACCATATCATGTGACCTCTCTTTGGAACGAGCTCATTCCAAAGAGGGGTCACATGATATGGTTTTGTTGAAATTTTTCGAAAAATAATATTTTTTCAGTAGCTGTATTTGCATTTTACGTGGGCGGATGCGGGCGATTCGTTGGGTAAAGGGTTACAAGATATCACCCAGCGCTGCAGTGCAACCACCTATCGAAACCACTCACAGTTGGAATTTACACCGGTGGCACCCCCCCCCCCCCCCCCCCCCCCCCCCCCAGCTGAAACCCTCTAGCCACATTCCTGATGATAAGCTGTTATTCATGCAAAATATTCAAGAAGCCCCCACAAAGTAGATCTTTTGTTTCTTCGTCCATTTTTTGTAAAATTGCATCTGGGCGGGCAGTTTTTTAATTTTATTTTTGCAATTATTTCTAGCATAGGTGGTGGTGTATTATGTCCCTTGAGTGCTAAAGCATTGCAAAGCCTTGTTGCATTCAAGGGATAAATTTATCAACTTAGGTAAAATATAAGACATAAACCATTTAATTTTAATTTTTTTTAAGTTTGCATTGGTTATAAAAAGAGAGCATGCGGCAGTCAAAAGGACCATGTGGGAGGGCCTGAGAAACAGATTTTTAACCTTTTCAGGTCTGAATAGAGTACTCAGTTTGTAGGAAATTTGTTATTACATGAATGTTAATTAAATAATAGCTTCTGACGCGATGTGATCCTGGCTGTTTAAAATGTCAGTTAACCCCAATAAACAAAGACTTGAATATCCCCTTGGCCGGTGAAAAATATTCAATGGACAAAAATTTGGCCATTTTCCATATACCAGTAATAAAATGAGTATTTATCCTGTTTTATCAGCTGCTCTGTCAAACAAGATATAATAGTTAAAAGGCCGATATTGGATGAAAGAAGGCCAAAAAGGCCAGGGTAATTCAGTTGTAATTAGGGTAATTCTTTCTTTGATAGATCACAAGGCTTTTTTATTCAATTAACAGGGATTCAATCTATAACCCAAATGCAATTAACAGGGCAAATTTATACTAAAGGAATGATAAATGGTTTGCTGTTTGAAAATTCCATGCAGTTAAGAGGGTTATCCAATTAGACATTATCCAATTTTTTAGTGGGACCTGCTATACCATGTATTTAAGTCATAATTTAAAGTTTAAACTTATTTTATTTGCGAACAAATTCACAAAAGGAATTGGAGTACAAGAACTTACCACTTAGAAATACTCCTCTCCCATACATAAATTATCATATGTGTTTGTTTTTGCATGACAGCAAAACAACAACAATGCAATTAATAACTAAAGAAAAAATTAATAATTGGGAAAAAAAAAATTGGGAAAAAATGATGACAACAAAAGCACAAAACAAGAAAAATATTTAAGTGATAAACTCTGCATTCATTCTATTATATCTTGTTTGACAGAGCTCATGGAGCTCTGTTGAACAAGATATAATAGGTTAAATGCTTATATTAAAAGTACTGAGGCTAAATAAACATAGAGAATGCAGTGATTGTCAGAGTAATTCTCTGATAGAACATAAGATTTTTTTTATTCAGTTAACAGGAGCTCACTCTATAACCTATATCAATTAACACTTCAAATTTGTACTGAAGGTATTGTAAATTGGTATTTATCACACACCCATTAATGCCAAACCAGGGATTTCCACTTTTCTGTCTGTATGATAAAAATAAAGTTGTATCGCATATGTGGTGATACAAAACACATTCGATTTCATTTCCAATGTAAACAGAGAAGAAACCCGTCTAAATAAATCAAGTCATCATTGGTCGAATGTACTGCAATCAAGATCGCTTGGAAATTCCATGTTCCTCATTCAGATTTGTTTACCCGGAATATTTAAACAATCAGATTCGAGTCAAAAAATTTCAAAATAAAAATAACATTCTGACTGATTGTTCCTTGACAAATACTTTCCACATCTGGTCATATAATGAATGAGTGTGCTAAACTTATTAGCTATTTAAAAACTTTTTGTTGTGTTATTCCCCGCAGTTTAGCCAGTATTTCAAGTTTGATCATCATGAGCGTGACACAGATCGATGTCAATTGATTTCAAGCAATTGAATGCCATAAAAATTAAAAAGCAAATTAGAGTTGGTGCTCTGCCCATTAATAATGATGTCTTCTTGGCAACAAAGGAAAAGCAGCAATTATCAACTTAGAAAGTGCTTTTAGTTCAATTTTTGTGTTGACTGATTGTTACGTGGGAGGTGTGTTATAAATACAGAATCGCACATACGTTTGAGTGGGTTATGAATTATCACACTCGATTGATTTGACCCAGGATATCACTTGAGCCTTCGGCTCTCATGATATCCTGGGCCAAAGCAATCTCATGCGATAATTCTTAACCCATTCAAACGTAAGTTCAGTTCTGTTGTACCTTTAGAAGTTGTATATGCATTTAAAAAGGTTAATCAATCAGGAAATCAATCAGGAAGTATATGATTAACTGGGTTCCATTGTATATAAAAACCATTTATTGGAACAGACCCTGTGAACAGCGAGAAAGGGATGACACCAGCAGCGAGCTAGTTTGCTCTACTAAGGAGGGGCATGTTAAATGATGGAGTACGAACACTGTTTGCGTAATTCGACACACTGCCATTTTTATTTGATAACAAGGAAAAATAATGATACAAATTGTTTTTTCGTTGTGATAAAGAGCAGTGTGCCCTAATTAATATGATACATAAATCTGAAACAAAGCCTAGGCAGAGCAAAGGTAGGTGATGATCTGCCAAAGATGGAGTCCACATGGCATTGAAGCAAACCTCAATATAATGGCTCAATTGAATTGCCGACAGTTTCAGCTGGAATACCAGTGAGATCATTGGATGTAATTTGTAATACCACCAAATCAGGCTTAAGCTCATTGAGTATATGAAAGTCCAGAGATCTCAATTTTTGCACTGTCGAACCACCCCTGCCCTGAAAGTGGCACACCACCAGTCGACCCTTGAATGTGGTCAGTCTGAGGGGATGGGGCGAAGTCGCCCCAGGACGGAAAATGCACCTCCGGTCATAAATAATTGCCCAGCTTGGCGATAAAGGAACTATCCATCACTAAAACCTTGACTAGAGTGGCGTTCCCGTCCATAATAAAAATGTGTTAGGAGATACTAAAATTGAAAAAGTAACTCACCTGCAAACTGGAAGGAACGTACAACTGCAAAAAATTTTTCTTGCGTAAACTGAACAGACTTAAAGAGCGGTGAAGCCATTACCAGATGAAGTAAGATGGCAAAAGGACACGACTTGCTGGCGCTGGACAATATATATTACAGTGATTTGGCTGACCGCATCTGCGAGTGTTACCAATTATAGACCAAAAACAAAGAAAGTTGCAGAAAGCACTAATTATTTGATAGAAATATGATCCCCTCCGGTATTCGTGCACTGGAGAACATGTGGAAAAGTTGACCGGAAGTATGCGTTGGTTTGTGCGGTTCGCGAATAGTGCAGGGCTTTGTGATAGAAATAAACTGCACACATGTCGAGTAACCTGCTGAATACTCGATGTTACGAGGAAAATTATTTTAAGGCTTGGTTCGTTCCCATAAATGTGGCTTATCATTAAAATTCTCAGCCCTTTTTTATGATCCCTAAATTCAGAAAAAAGAATTTTAAAGTATATATTTATTGAAAATTGTAATCTGCCAGCATTGAATGTAGTAACATATTTCTTTTTAGCTTTGGTGTTCAGTAAAGATATCTCTCGCCATGTTGTGGAAATAGATGTACTCTATGATGGCATAGCAGAGAACACCAGAGAAACCTTTAATGTATATCTTAGACAAGATGTTAATATGGTAGCAGAAGTAAAGGTTTGTACTGTAAAATAATTGAACAAGATTTTAACCTAACTTTGTAGAATCTTCATGATTAACTGAAAATGCTATTAATAGAATTGGGCTACATTGAATTTTTTGGCTCAGTATCGGTGTTTTGGGTGTGATTCCCCCTGTATTGGTATGGTATTAGGTATTGACATGTACAGTACCAATACTTGATGGTATTTTTAACAGGCAGGTACCCTTCCTATAGTCGCCAGAAACTCAGATTACTATAAGTTATCTCCGTCAAGCCAATATGTATGGTATATGGAGATTTAATACCTGGATGCCGGTTTTTAAACACCGAGCCACAAGCGAGTTGTTTAAATAAGACATCCAAGTATTAAATCTCCATATACCATACATGTTGGTGGAGATAACGTTTTTGTCCCATTTGAAACACTATAGAAACATAGTGAAAATAAATTTGGGGATGCGTTTCTCACCCTCCGCTAATTGTTTTGTTTTTACATATGCAGAAGGCAACAGAAAGAGTTACATCCTTGTGTCGTTAAGGAAATGAGTAAACAGTATTTTGTTGACATATCATCCCCTGAGTTCCAATGTGTTTTATGTGTCTACTGGCACATAGAACACATTGGTACTCAGGAGACGAATTATTTGCTCTTATTTTATTTTTCTCAAGTTGTTTCTATTCAACTATTTAATTTATAACGACAAAATATGACCGAATTGTCGAAAATCTGCTGATATTTGTGACTATTTTCAGGTTTTTTAGTTTGTTTTATATGTCGAGGCGAGCAAACTCAGAAAGCTTTCGTTTAGACCATATACCCTCGATGTTTCGTCTGCGTTTATACCCTAGATGTTGCACACTCTCACATACCTTGGATGTTGGGTGCACCCTTTGTCATGGCTATTTGTCCAAGGCATTCTGACCAATCAAAAGACAGAATTTATTGGGATATAGGGACAATAAAATTTCAATCTCCAGTAAATAGTCACAACACAGTTGATGAACATATTCTCATGCATTATATTACTTTGGATGAAAAGTTCATCCAGTCAAAATTATTTGACCAAAATGTTCTGGATTGAAAAATACGAGGCAGTAAACCTTGTTATTATATGACAGAGAAAATCTTGTAACCTAATTGGCTAAAACACTCGTCAGAAGTGTTGATATACTCCAGTATTGCTGATCTATTCTATTTTTATCAAAATTGAGTTGATATTTCACCACTCTCTCATTGTTGTCTATAAATAGTGCAGATAGACTGATACGATGATTCCAAATACCTGTTTGCAATAAAAAGAGAAATTGTATTTCCAACATGCTCCTTCCTTAATTTCTCTGTTCCAGTGTTTAAGAACCATTCAGATATAACAACTTCAATATGAACAAATAATTTAATGCACATTGTGTCTTATGTAAATATATATGTTGAAATTAAATTTACTTTGTTGTATATGAATGTACTGTTTTTCTTCGAACATATGTAATAAAGAAAGGAATTTGCAAACAATTTTTTTCTGTCATACCGGGTAATAATAAAACAATAATTGACTTTCCATGAGGTTGATTAAAGGAATTATCAACCCGAGAAAAGTAATATTCACTGAGGCCATAGGCCTCGGTGAATATTACTTTTCTCAGGTTTATAATTCCTTGTATCAACCTCACGGAAAGCCAATAATTGTATAATGCTATTGTCCATGGCTGAAATGTTTGTTGGCTGAGCTGATTGTCTACCTGAAAGAATAGCTTAGAGCCAGAGCCTTAGTATGCTGTTTTATTTCAAAGGCACTCTGTGTTGATCTTGGGGTACGTTTTCTTCATTGAATAGCATATATAACTTTGTCAAACTGCTTTCTTGCTCTGGAGTTTACTTCCTTCAGAGCCACATTCATTTTTTACTAATATCAATTCTGCGACATACCAAAATATGCTGCATCACTGGCATGTTAAAATTATATGTCATGCCAATTATTCATAAGCTCAGCGACTAATAGTGGGTTTTCACAGTAGTCTACTGTCCAACAACATTATATCCTTGGTACATGACTTAATATACAAAGAAAATCTGTCTAGTATCTTTCTTGGATAGCAACAAGTGAAGATAGCTACACCTATCCCATTACAGTTTATTATCAACTATGGTATGCTTTATTTTGTCTAAGAACTCCCCCTTGTAACTGAGACAAGTATATTGCCTATTTACAAGAGCCTGGAATGTTTTTATGTCAGAACTGCCACTTGTAGCAGAGCATTAATTTGTATGCATTGACTAAAGATTTCATGTTTTGAAAGCATATCTTTCTTGGGTTCCAACAAGTGAACAGGCCTGAAAATAAGCAGTCTCACATTTGCAGAAAGAGGTCCCTAGAGGCTGAATTTGATGATGCTATCCCATACAGTGGGCCAATTTACCCTCTCTGTACCTCTTTCTGTTTAGTTTTGAGACCCTGATTCAGAATGAGGTTCGCAGAGGGTGAATTTAGTGATGCTACCCTGCTGTGCAGGGTAGCATCACTTAATTCACCATCTGGGGAGCTCATTTTACAGATGACAGTCTGCTTATTTTCTGGCTTGCAGGTGAAAATATGATCCATGACTCTTGTTTACTTTAAGAACTCACACTCATAACAGAAGCAAATTCATGTGCTGGACGTTTTTATAAACAAGTACTAGAAGCCTATATCCGAACTCCCACTAGTAACAGGTGGCAAGTTCATATGCTACAATTAAGGGTGAATTTTATACAATATTTTTTTAGTGAAGAGCTCATTTTGAAGGTTTGTTTTTCAGAAAAGAACCAGTAAAGTGACAGTATTTATAGAAGAAATGAACCAGCTTGCTGATGTAACGTTCCCAGAGAGGCCCATCGTTGTATCTTTACGTGATTATGACAGTGTGGAGGATGGTGAAGAACAACCAATCCAGGGATATCCTCTAATTTGTATAACAGTAAGTGCCTCAATTAGCTGAAGCCCATTTTTGTTCCCTTATGATTTTCTGATTCTTATATCCTCATGGCCTAATCCTGAATTTGATCATTTTTATTGTCCCAGCATACAGTCGCTGTGTAAACTCACCAGTTATATTCCAAGAACCTTGTCCAGTAAATTCTAGGCAAGTCTTGGTGGCTACCTATATAGCCTAGAAGCAGCTGTAAAATGAAAGGATGCTGACTGTCAGCATGTAGCAAAAATGCTACATGCTGACAGTCAGCATCCTGTCATTTTACAGTTGCTTCTAGGCTACATGGGTCTAATTCCTACTTTGATCACTTTTACTGCAACAGCAGGTGCCCCAACATGCTGTCTCTGGATTAATCACAAGTTAAATTATAAATTTTTTGGCAGTTGGTTTTTGGCAAGTCTTGATTGCGTATATGCAGCCAAGACCCACCTAAAACAAATGCAAAGCCACAAGATGTAGAGTGTCAGAGTGTAGTGAAACACTTATAAAGATCTCCAGGACTTTGAGGGTTAAGGCATACATGTGATCCATATATGTTTATTATCCCCCACCCCCAAAACGTTTGGTGGAGATATAGAAATGGGTTACATCCTTGCCTCCATCATCTGTCTGTGTAACCATCTACTCATTTTGTGAATGCAAGAACTTGAACAAATGTAATCGGGTTTTCACAAAATGTGCCATAGACATACCTGGTGAGAAGATCCCGGTCATGTTTGATATTCATCAAATGTCCTTGACTTTCATAGGAGTTATGCCCCTTTTGGTTGAAAATTCTATGTTTTCTGATAATGACTTTGTGCATGTGATAACTTGAAAAAATGGGATCAGATTTTCATGAAACTTGCTATGGGCATCCACTGTTAGAAGATTTTTGGGGTTTATTTTCATGAACATTTAGATCCACTTCTCTCTCCTGAGGGATCTTGCCATCCAGTTTGTTCTGTTTCAATGTATATGCTGAAAAGCACTCCTCATTCATGCTTCTTTCAGTGTAATGCTGTGGAGGTGGCTTTCAGCAAAAAAACATGATGATAGTGGCTTCTAGAAGTTGGCCACTTAATAAACACTAAACTTCAAGACTGCATCTTCCCTCTCATTATTCATTACTTCAGTGTTGTTTTTGTTTTTCTATAGTCTTTCCCTGATTAGTTTTGAGAATGAACATGAAAAATGTGTTCCACAACAAATGGGGCATACAAAAATGAGCTGGTAAAGGTGTTGATTAGTCCTTGGCAGTCAAATATTAAAGGTAATCGATATCTAGTCCAATCACTACGGGAACCTGGGAAGTGAAGCAGTGCTTGTTTACCATGGTAAATAATCTCTGTGTTACTAGTAAGATAGGACCCAGTCATCAGTCCTTGGAGTGGAAGTCCTCTAAAACATGGGTATAAACAATTGACAAAACTTATACTTTATCTCCATGTAGCAGTCACGACAAACTGGTTGAGTGCTAGAAGCCATTATCAGGGCTCTTTTGAAAAGTGCTGAAAGACACTTCAGTGGCTTTGCACTGTATTCATTACTTCATTTACTCAGCAGTTGAAAACAAAAAATGTACGAACAAATTTGTTTTATTACAATTTATTGGAGAGTGCTGAGAGGCACTCTCCAACAAATTGTAATAAAACAATTGTTTATGAACAAAATCTTACTAAACTTGGGGTTCTTTTGCTCGTCGTATGACATCCTTGAAAAAAATACTCACGTTAAAAATCACCTTTGAGAAATAATTTAGCACTCTACCAGTTAACCCTTTACCCAATGAATCGGCCGCATCCGCCCGCGTAATATGCATATTCAGCAGTTGAAAAAATATTATTTTTCAAAAAATGTCAACAAAACCATATCATGTGACCCCCTCCTTGGAATGAGCTCGTCAAGCTCATTCCAATGAGGGGTCACATGATACGGTTTTGTTAAAAATTTTTGAAAAATTTCAAAAAAGGATATTTAAAATAATAAATTTTGATATCATCTGTGTTGGGTAAAGGGTTAAGCATTGTGACCTTAAACACCAATAAATAAACAAATAATATCTTCACTGATCTGAAGGTTATTCTTGAAACTGGGCATAACAGAGAACAAATACAGTAATGTATGGAAAATTAATTTTCTGTATTTTTTTTAATTCATTTTAACAGTCATGTAACCCAAAACATCCTCAGTTCCATGAAACCAGTTCCATATGTGGTTCTCAAGGTGTCAATGATACAGCAACAAGATTTAGATGGAGAGTTTCAGCACCAAATGGTCAAGATGGAATAACAAGTGAACTGAGAGATTCATCCTCCAACACATTCTTTACGGATACAAAAAGCATAACTTTAGATAGTATATACTTTGGATCAGGTAAAAATTTAGTTTCTTCATTTACTTAACAAATCTATGGTCCATCAGCACAGCCACAAGGGGGGGGAGGGGAGAATTGGGGGAACTTGTCATTCCCCTCCCCTGGAAAACACTGGATTTTCACGTTGTTGGGATACTCACTCTTTACCAAGTACCTTGTCAAATGAAGGGGGAAAATATCCATGTTACGAAACAAAAATTTTTTGCTTTTATTTCATAAATTTTGAGACTTTATTGAAATGTGTTCATTGAATGAGGGATCACCGTATCTTTATTTTTTAAATAAAAAAATTATATTTTTAAATTTTCAAGAAAAAATTATGATCTAAGAATATTTTGTCTCCCCACCCCCACTTCATTTACCCTGAATGTGTCTAATCTGTCAAAATTATCATAAATTTTTTAGGCTTTTTTTAAATGAGCTCAATGAATTAATTGAAATGAGTGATCACAATCTTTATTTTTTAAATTAAAAATTAAATTTTTTAAGTTTTTGCAAAAAAATATTGCTATTGTCAATTTGTCATCAGTGTGTTTATAAAGAGTTACTCCCATGTAACAAGGAAGTCAATGACAATAGTAGTTCTTTATTCTCACCATACGCCCTAAAAAATTAAAAATCTGTTTCTCAGGCCCTCCCACACGGACCTTTTGGCTACTGCATACTCTCTTTATAGCCAATGCAAACTTAAAAAACTAAAAATTAATTGGTTTTTGTCTGATATTTTACCCAAGTTAATAATATTCATAAATTTGTCCCTTAAGTGCAACAAGGCTTTGCAATGCTAAAAGCATTGCAAAGCCGTCTTGCACTCAAGAGTTAAAATATACCACCACCCATGCTATTCTGTAGATTATGAGGCCTTAGACATAAAACAATCCCAAAACATGAACTTTTGATGGCAAAGAAATAATTAGAAAAGTAAAATAAAAAACTGCCTTCCCAGATGCAATTTTACCAAAAAAATGGCCTGAGAAACAAGATTTACTTTGTGGGACCTAAGTAGGATTTTGTTGCATGCTGGTTAGGCCAAAAAAAATAAAAATCTGTTTCTCAGGCCCTCCCACATGGTCCTTTTGACTGCCACATGCTCTCTTTTTATAACCTATCCAAACTTTAAAAAATCAAAATCGAATGGATTATGTCTGATATTTTACCCAAGTTAATAAAATTGTCCCTTGAGTGCAAGAAGGCTTTGCAATGCTATAGCATTGCAAGGCCTTCTTGCACTCAAGGGATGTAATACACCACCACCCATGCTATTCTGTAGAGTATGGGGCCTAAATCATAAAACAAACCAAGAACATGAACTTTTTAATGGCAAAGAAATAATTACAAAAATAAAAAATAAAATAAAAAGCCGCCCGCACGCATGCAGTTTTACAAAAAATGGCCTGAGAAACAGAGGATCTACTTTATGAGGCCTTAACCAACTTAGTGTTGTCAGTATATCATAACTTGAGATTCAAGACATTAAGTTTGGGAGAAGAATTGTTTCTTTGCTGTTCCAGCTTGCTCCTTGGATTCCTTGCATACTTTTGGAAAATCGCTTATTGATCTGGAACGTCATTGAATATTGGAATCTACTTTGAAAACCCTTGCAAATTAAAATATTAGTTGATCTAAGGAATTGAATTCAACCTGCTGACTATTTTCAAGATATTTTTTATCCAATCTAGTCATGGCTGTTGGTAAGCAGCCATGACTAGATTTGATGAAAAACATTTACATTTAACTCAAAAATAATCTGTGAAAAAATGCATGCAGTTTACTGGATTTGATTAGATGTGCCCAATTTATACAGGGTTTGTACAGGTCCCTGAGGGTGCTTGAAAGTTCTTGAATTAAAAAATTGAAATTCCAGGGCCTGGAAAGTGCTTGAAAATCATATCTCCAGTAGTAAAGTCCTGGAAAGTGCTTGAAAAATATGTAATTTAATAATCTAGCGTGTTATGAAAAATAATTGCTGTAATAATGTGCATAATTGCATAGATTGACAGTGCATAAAATTGGTGGGGTTTTTTATATAAAAAAACAGCGTGCCCTCCTTAACCCTTTACCTTAAGTTAAAAGCAGATGACACTTGCAAACAAAATTCTTGAATAACTATTTTTTTTATTTTTCTGTCTCAAAAACATAGGTTATGACCCCTCTTTGAAACGAGCTCGTCGAGCTCATTCCAAAGAGGGGTCGTAACCTATGTTTTTGAGACAAATTTTTTTTTTTTTAAATGAAAATTAATTGCCGATTTTTGTGAATAGCTTGACTGGTTTTGGCTGTTATGTTGGGTAAAGGGTTAATCATGCATCAGGTATTATTATGTTATAAACAGGTACGCAGGTATGAAATAGGGTCAGCATTATTTTTTCAGAAGGTCCTGGAATATGCTTGGAAAAAGTCCTGGAATTTTTATTTCTGAAGGGTGTACAAACCCTGTTTATACTTATTTCTCTGGTAAGGGAAATCCTATCATGGGCAGGATCCACCAGCAGCATACAAGGAGTTAATTTCAGCAGTGCTGGAATGGATCATCACTGCCTGGTATAGTGCCAAAATAGAAACAAAATCCAGGCATCAGATTGCAAATATTATTGTGATAAGACCTTAACTCCTAAATCCCTGCATGCTACTCGCAGATATTCCTGCCAGACACCAATACTCTTGCCAAGAAAGGGATATAATTTGGCTTTTGTTCAACAGAATACATCACTGTTAATTGGACCAATCATATCAATAATGATAGCTGGGCATCATTTGTTTTGAATTTTTCCTCAAATCCAGTCATGGCTGGATTTCATGAAAATTCAGGAAAATACTCAACAGGCTAAGAGTTTAAGGCCTAATTCTGACTTTGTAAACTTTTACTGCAATAGAACAGGTGCCCTAATGTTCACTTTTACTGCAACCAAACAGGTGCCTTAATGTTCACTATTACTGCAACAGAACCTGTGCTCCAGCATGTAGTCTCCAGGTAAATTTACAAGTTATATTCCAAATTTCTTGGCAGTTGTTTGTAGGCAAATCTTAATATAGGCAGCCAACATTTGCTTAGAAACTACTGGAACACCACATGATCTATTAACTGGTAGAGTGCTGAAAGCCCATATTTGGGCTTTATTTTGAAGTGCTGGTACTACAACTTGGAGGCTTCATATTCTGTGGATGTGCTTCATATTATCTTTGAAGTATATTATTTTATCTGTTAGGATTTGCCTTGTTACAATTTATGGGAGAGTGCCTACTGGCACTCTCCCATAAATTGTAACAAGGCAAAGATGCACAAAGAAATTTTAAGAACTGAAAATAATTTGCACTCTATCAGTTAATGTCAAAGTGTAGCAAAAATGTCTATAAAGTCACCAGCCCTACAGGGGTTAAATCAAGAAATATTGAATTGACATTCCCTCAGTGTACAGGTTCATGTAATTATCTGTATCTTTTGGAGAGCATATATGTGATTTTTCAGTTTTTCATCTGATTTCAGTTTTTTTCTTGCTGATCTACAAAGTTCCTATTTCTTTAAATTTACATGAAAATTGTCTTTCTGACCATTTTCATGTAAATTCAAAGAACTAAACTGCCACCACAAGCATTATTTCTAGAGGATATTTGTTATATGTGGACATGCTTTTGAAAGCTTTTCCTCATGCAGACATGATTTCAGTTTATTTTATAAGAGTGTAATCACATCCCCTGGGGAGAGGTGGGGGGGGGGGGGGGGCTCCCTTGTTTTTAACCTGAAAATTCTTGAATTTCTAGCTCCTTGAAAATGACAGTTTCAAGGAAGGTGCTGGATAGTCCTTGAATTGTTGGCTCATTCAAGTGCTGGAACCTTCTCTCAGGCTCTGACATTTGAACAGATTTTATTTCTTGTGAGCCAATATAAATTTTCAGTGAGGGGCGGTTCAATTCCAATGAGGGATTACCTGAGAACCCAAACCCTTTTTTTGTCCTTACATTCACATTTGAAAGGATCAAATATGAGGAGTGAAATGTGCACAGAATAATTAATACATTTTTATTTTCTATATTTTATATCAGGTAGTCGAGTACAGTGTGTTGCCAGGGCTGTAAACACTGAAGGTCTTCCTGGTAAAGAATTGGCTAGTCCTGTAGTAACAGTTAGTAAAACTGATGGAATCTGTGTTCCAAGAGTTGCAGAATCAGTTGGTGCTGAGCCATTCACTACAAAATTGAGATATACTGGTGTGTATTTGAATTAATGAACATTATTACAGCTTTTAGATCTGGCCCCGCAAAGTAAATCTTCTGTTTCTCTGGCCATTTTTTTGTAAATTCCTCATGGGCAGGTGTTTTTTTATTCTTGTAATTATTTCTTTGCCACCAAAAGTTCATATTCTTGGTCTGTTCTGTTTTAGGCCTCATAATCTACATAATAGCATGGGTAGTGGTGTATTTCATCCCTTGAGTGCAAGAAGACTTTGCAATGCTAAAGCATTACAAAGCCTTGTTGCACTGGAGGGACAAATTTATCAATTTTATTAACTTGGGTAAAATATCAGACATTAGGCCTAAAAAAATAAAAAAATTGTTTCTCAGGCCCTCCCGCATGGTCCTTTTGGCTGCCGCATGCTCTCTTTTTATAAAAAATTTAAACTTAAAAAAAATTAAAATTAAATGGTTTATGTCTGAAATTTTACCCAAGTTAAAAAAATTCATGAATTTGTCCCTTGAGTGCAAGAAGGCTTTGCAATGCTTTAGCATTGCAAAGCCTTCTTGCACTCAAGGGATGAAGTACACCACCACCCATGCTATTCTGTAGATTATGAAGCCTAAAACTCGAACAAAGAACATGAACTTTTGATGGCAAAGAAGTAATTACAGAAATAAAAAATAAAATAAAAAAACGCTCGCCCGCATGCAATTTCACAAATAATGGCCTGAGAAACAGAAGATCTACTTTCTGTGGCCTTAACCATTTGATTTTGATTTTTTTAAGTTTGCACTGGTTATAAAAAGAGAGCATGTGGCAGGCAAAAGGACCATGTGGGATGGCCTGAGAAACAGGTTTTTTACATTTTTAGACCATAACAATATTCAACTCCCACGCACATATACATCAAGGGAGAGGGAAGGGGGTGGGGGGGGGGAGGGGGACTCCAAGTAACTTACACTAATCTACTTTTCGGAAAATAAGTCAAGTTTCCATGTACCATCCCCAAAAAACAATTCATGCCCCAGATTTCTCTACATTTTTTCATAGGTTTACCAAAGTTTAGATCCATATACATCTTGGGAAGGCCATGTTGGTGTATATTTAAGAAAATAGATCACCTTGTTCATGTTGCATGTTATTCCATCCCATACACAATTCACGTTCATGATTCCTATATGATGGGTTTTGAATTACTACACTTCATATGCATAATAGATCGAGAAGGCTCAATTAGCTCTGTCAAATAAGATTTAAGGCCTACAAACAAATTTTTTTGTTTCTCAGGCAAATTTCCCTCAATTTTTTGATAAAGGGAGGCTTTTTTTTGTTTGCTTGTTCACAAAACTGTTCTGAAAATAGTTGGAATCAGAAATTTAACTACTTGTGGCAAACCATTGTTTTCAGCAGTGAAAATTTCCCGTAATGTAGTTGAAAATTTAACCAACTATATTTTGTTTGTCACAGCTCTGTGAGCTCTGTCAAGCAAGGAAAAGTTGGTTAAATATTTGTCCTACAAGTGCAAAATAATGTCATAGAAGAGATTTCCAGGTGAAAAAAAAGTGATGAAGCAGATTTTCTGTGACAGGGAGGTTCCTAAGAAACAAGAATTTTTATTTTAATAGCCTAATTGTGTTTTTCTTCCAAGAAGGAATAAGTTGTGGGGAAGAAAATCTACCTTGTGGTATTGGGGATGGGGTACTTACCCCATTTACCTGACAAATCAACAGCATGTGTCTATGTAATTTACAAATCGAGCAGTTGAAAATTTTTTTTAAAAAAATTCAAAATCTTCAACAAAACCATATCATGCCCAAACCATGCAATGTGTTCCAATGAGGGGTCACATGATATGGTTTTATTGAATTTTTTTTTTAAATTTGAAAACAATATAAGTAAAACAAAACATTGGCTAAAGGGTTAATTGGAAACTTCATGATGAATAATTATTTCACTTCAAAATTCTTCCAAATGACGGTGTATGAAAGGAGTATATCAATATTGTTTTAAACAGGTAAAAATTTGCCTTGTTACAATTTATGGAAGAGTGCCTATAGGCACTCTTCCATAAATTGTAACAAGACAAAGACATATGAACAAATTTTGAAGACCAAAAAGAAGAATTTTTTTAATAGCCTTATTGGTTACATTTTCTTGATGATTATGGGAAAAATCTGCAGCTTGCGAGTTTGATATTTCAACATCTGTGGACAGAAGGTTAATATTTCATTTGTAATGTTTTTTCTCATAGGTACTGAAGATCCAGATTATCCAAATAAAGTGAGAATTTCAGTCACCATACCTCATCGAGATGGTATGCTTCCCGTCATCTCGACTCGACAGCTGTCCAATTTTGAACTAACTTTGAGTCCTGATGGAATAAGAGTAGGAATACACAGATGTTCTAATTTATTAGATTATGATGAAGTTGTTACAGAAAATGGATTTCTTAATAATGAGACCAAAAATGAACATATTTTAGGAGAATCAGAACCATACCAATATAGCAGTGAACTGAGATCAGACAAAACACTCAGATTCTACAGGTGAGGGGAATGTTTGCTTCTCGTAGTCAATATTTCTCAATATTTTACTGTTCTTAGAGTACTGTGTTTCGTTAATATAGTTAGTGCTTGAAGCCCATATTAGGTGACAATTAACCTTTAAGATCCTGATGGTATATTCCATGCCAGTTCAGAGCCATCAGCTGGTAGAGTCTGTATTCATTAACCCTTTACCCAATGCAGACAATATAAAAATTTATTATGTTAAATATCATTTTTTTTCAAAAAATAATAAAAAATCAAATTATAAAATAATAAAATAAAAATGTTTTCAAAAATAAATTTTTTCCGAAAGTTTCAACAAACCCATATCATGTGACCCCTCTTTGGTACGAGCTTCCAAAGAGGGGTCACATGATATGGTGTTGTTGAAATTTTTTGAAAATTTTTTTTTTTTTCATATTACGTGGGCAGATGCAGGCGATTCATTGGGTAAAGGGTTAATTGCAGGGTGGGGGGGGGGGGGGGGGGGGGCTTCAACCAATTAATATTTTCAACAAGCAACCTTTGAGCCATTGCATCTAAATGCATTCTTTATTAGCCCTTTATCCAATACACATTATATAAATATTTAATATTTTAATTATAGTTTTTTTTCAATTTTCAAATACAAAATCTCATGCCATTTATGGCGCCTGATGCATGTGATGCTGTGCCTCACTATTTTATGACAGAAATTGTACAATCCCTCCCCACATTCTGAAAAAGGCTGGCCTACTTCACTATTTTTTGTCCATATAACACATTCTAATACCACATTCAGGCATTGTGTCAAGGAGAGCTCTTTTAGAGAATATCGGAATCAAAGAACAAGCCTGTAAATAACCAGAATGTCATCTGCTGAATGAGGTCCACAGAGGGTGAATTTGGTGATGCTACTGTACATAGAAGGGTAGCATTACTAAATTTACCCTCTGTGAACCTCAGTCTGAATCAAGGTCTCATGCCTAAACAGAAAGGGGTACCCATGGGATAAATTGGGGGATACTAGCCCACTGTATGGACCACATTCTGCAAATGACAGATTGCTTATTTCCAGGCTTGTCAAAGAACAAAATCTTTCATTGTCATGATTATCATAAAACTTGGGTGGAGGAGGATGGATGGAAGGTGAGAAAGCACTTGTTGAAAAAAGGGTTTAAGAAAAACACAAATGGAAAGCTAGACAAAAGGGAAAATGTAATTTTTACATAAAATTAAATTTTTAATATTAAATGAAACTAATTAATTTCTAAAATATATTTTAGGGCTCTGGTCCACCTTCATGTTTCTGTGGGTATTTTGTCATCCCCTCCCAAAGGCAGCAAGTAGATAGCCTTTTTGCATGTCAGTGTAGGGGAGGAAGAGGGCTAGCCTAAAATTTTACAACAGACCAAACAATTTTTCATCAGATTTGAATTTCGGCAACCAAATTCTTTAAAAAATTAATTCTACAACTTAGGATTTAGACAAAATATCAATAATTTTTCTTTTATTTTACCAAGGTCTACTCAGAAAGAAATTTTTTGGAGTTGGGTAGTTGACCCAACTCCCAACCAATCCCTCCCCCAACCACCTCACACTCCCTGTATCAACGCCACTGGATACAAGGATGTTTAATACTCAAACCAACTAATCGTGGAAGAGGGCATGTTATATCTGGGAGATGTCGGAAAGTGGTGAATATTGTTCGACTCGGCTATAAACTTGTGCATCTCTCTTCAAAACAAGTTTATTTTGGAAACAATCGGCCCAATTTTTCAAGATTATCAACCTGAAATAATTAACTCTTAACCCTTTACCCAATGTAACAGCCAAAACTGGCCAGCACTATTCTAAAAAATTGTTCCAATGAGGGGTCATAACCTATGTTTTTGAGACAAAAAATGAAAAAAAATAGTTGTTAAAGAATTTTGTTTGCAAGTGTCGTCTGCTTTTCATGTTAGGTAAAAGGTTAACCCACTGAGTATTTTCAAGATATTTTTCATCAACTCTAGTCATGGCTGCTTCAGATTTCGGACTAGATTTGTTGAAAAATTCATTAAAATAAAAAATTCATTCAGTTTATGGGTGTAAAATTGGATTAAATGTGCCAAAATTATATTTATTTCAGTGGCAAAAAAAATCCTGTCCTGAGCAGGAATATTCGCTGTTAGCATGTAAGGGGTTAATGTTCAATCCGAGAACTCTGCCTTGAGCAAAATTGAGCCATTTAGACTTGTTTTATGCCACATGTGTGTTACAAATTTCAAGGTTGTTTTTTAAAATAAAACTCATTTATGAAGTTGTAGTCAGTTTGAATTGTACTGAACTGATACAGTCCTACCTACTCATTCACACACAGAATCAGTTTGTTTCATGCTGATTGCAAATCCTATTTTTCTGCCACATAAAATCTACTAGCTGGAATATTTTCAGAAACAAAAAGGAGGAAGTGTATTTGTTCACTATTTCACTGATTTGTCTGTGTTAAAATAAATATATCTTTAACACTTAAGGGCCTAATTCTGACTTTGATAACCTTTTAATGCAAAGGAACATGTGCCCCAACATGCATTTTTTTCGGTAAACTCAAAACTTGTTTTCCAAGTGCCTTGTCATTTGTTTGTAGGCAAGTCTTGGCTGCCTCTGTAGGCAGCCAAGACTTGAATTGAAACAACTGCAAAGCCACAGGATGTAGACTTTTAAAGTGTAGCGAAAATGTATAAAAATCTCCAGACCTTTAAGGTTCAATACAATTCTCTGCCAGGGAAATAATTTTTAAATGCTACATAACCTACAGAAGCAAATATATAAAAAGTTTTTCCTCTTAGGGCATTAAAAAAAATGTCTCAGGCAATTGTGCCTCAAATTTTTTATGAGGGCGGGAGGCTTTTTTATTTTTTATTCTGAAATCTGAAAAAGAAACCCTAAAAAATATATTCACATTGGAAGAAATCTTTTACAAACTCCGGACTGGTGTTATCTTATCGCATATATTGCAAAATGCTTCAGTCAACTTGGCTGTTGATGACATGCCAAAGACAGTCCATTGCAGGATTATGTTCAGTCCAGTACTTATTTGAAAAGGTAAAAGGGGCATTTTTCTCCAAAGTTCTTACATGTACCAACATATAGAAACCGTAAATTAGCGAATGGAGAAATCCAAAGCAAAATAGGGAGGAAAACATGAACAGGAAGTTGAAATACTGTGGGAAATGTGTACTGGTGCCGGTGCTCAAAATTCTGATTCGAAAATACTGAAGAAAAAAAGTTTTTACATGGCAGAAATTTAATGATGTGGGCGGTGCCTGAGAACATAGACTTTTTTTTAATGGCCTTATTTGGGGGTGGGGGGTGGGGGGTGTAGAACTGAATTTGTGATTTACATGTATAGACTGCGACTAGATTGTGTGATTGAAGTATTATCTCTGATCTGACAAGGTCTTGAGTGATGCCACCTTTGAAGTGTGGACTGTCTCACATTCTATAATTAGCATTACAAACTAGGTTCTGCACCCCACTATAACAGTGTATTCAAAGGGGGTGATGGAACCAGATTTTAAATGTAAGTTACACATAATGAGCAAACCTACACAATTAATTTATCAAACATAACTTGGAGAATTTCATCCTTTTATCCAAGTGAAAGTTATTTTGATTAATTTTATTTGTGTATCCAACAAAATAAATTTCCATTTCTTTAAATATGCTAAAATAATGAGTATACTTTTTATTACAGAAATCTTGATTTGGAATCTTGCATGTGGGAATTTGTGGCATATTTTGATATGTCAGAGCTTGTGTCAGAATGTGGTGGTAAAATTCAGACTGACGGACAAGTAAGTATCATGTTATTCATGTGTTTTTTTACAGTGAATTCTTTGATATCCTGTCTTTCTTTCGTTTGCATCAAATTATAAGTTTTTTGGGTGGGTGCCTGATAACATTCCCTGCATCGAAATTATATTCAGTGAAGACTAATTTTCAACGCTCATCTCTTTAACCCTTTACTCAATGAATTGGCCACATCCACCTGCGTAATATGCAAATTCCGCAGCTGAAAAAATACTATTTTTAAAACAATTTCAATAAAACCATATCATGTGACCCCTCACTGGAACGAGCTGGTTCCAGTGAGGGTGTCACATGATATAGTTTTGTTGAAATTTTTGAAAAATTTTTAAAAATTTATATTTAAAATAATAAATTTTGATATCATCTGCTTTGGGTAAAGGGTTAATGCTCATCTCTTCAGATTTTTGGGTGGGTGCCCGGTAACATGGGCTAACATTCCCTGCATGGAAATTATATTCAGTGAAGACTAATTTTCAATGCTTATCTCTTCAAGTCTTCTATACTGGTAAAATAAGACCTAGTAACCACCATCTCAGGTCGAAGTCCTCTAAAAAGTGCAGCATAGCTGTGAATGATTGGCTGAACTTGACTTCACACTTATGTTGCTGTCATGATATAGCTATAGATGCGCAAAAGAAACCTTTACCCCTTTCCTAACATGAAAGGCAGACGACTCTTGCAAATATAATTCTTGAATAACTAATTTTTTTTATTTTTTGCATCAAAACATAGCTTATGACCCCTCATTGGCACATTATAAGCTATGTTTTTGAGACAAAAATGAAAAAAGTATTGAAAATTCAATGGTGATTTTTAGCTTAACTTGACAGTCAAGATAAGCTGTTGCCATCACGCGTGCTGAAGTATGTGAGTCAGTAAGTCTGTAAGTCTGTTCACATTTTCTTTAGCACAGGCTACACCTCATAGTTCTTGTCTGATCATCACTAAATTTCATGTGCAGGTTCGAGGTCATGTCTAGATGAGCATAACCCATTTTGGTGGTGATCGGTCAACTATGATGGTTGCGTGGGTTCAAAACCCAAAAACCTTTAGCACAGTCTACAGGTTGTATTTATGAAGGGACTTCATTGTAACTTGGTAGGATGACTCCGTATAATGTATAATAGATGAGAATGTCCCATAATATTTTGGTTGGGTTCTGTCAGCCATGATGGCGGCAGGGGCACGTGACATAGATTCCTTTAGCACAGTCTACAGGTCGTATTTATGAAGGGATTTCATTGTAACTTGGTAGCTGACTCCATATAATGTATAATAGATGAGAACGTCCTATTTTGGTTGGGTTCTGTCAAGATGATGGCCGCAGGGGCATGTGACATAGATTCCTTTAGCCCAGTCTGCAGGTTGCATTTATGAAGGGATTTCATTGTAAATTGGTAGGATGACTCAGTATAATGTCTAGATGAGAATGTCATATTTTGATCGTGATCGGTCAACCGTGATGGCTGCATGAGCATGTGACCTAGGTTTGTTTAGCACAGTTTACAGTTCATATTTATGAAGTGATTTCATTGTAAAAATCATTCACAAAAGATTCCCACATCAGTGGTTCAAAGAGAATATGTTCACTAGCATCTTTAACCTCTTTTGATTTCAGGTTTTGAATTTGAAACAATCATATGTGTCACTAACAGTACCTCTGTATGTGTCGTATATATTTCATTCTCCTGTTGCTGATGGAGGTTGGCAGAACAATAATATGCAGACCAAACTGAAATTAACTTTTGTGTATGACACAGCCATTCTGTGGCAGGATGGTATATCTGGTATTTCTAAAGCAACCACTGATGGTCAAACAGCTTTGAAAGGTAAGTGGACATCTCCTTAAAATGAGATTTCTTCACTTCAAAAACAATAACTCTATTCCTAGAATGCTTTTAGAAAGCACAGTCAGTATTTTTACCTTTTTAGCCCTAAAAAGTTCAAAATCTGTTTCTTGGCCCCTCCCGCATGGTCATTTGGGCTGCTGCATGTTCTCTTTTTATAACCAATGCAAAGTTAAAAAAATTTAAAATTGAATGGTTTATGTTTGATATTTTACTCAAGTTGATAAAACTTATAAATTTGTACCATAAGTGTAACAAAGCTTTGCAATACTTTTAGGGATGAAATACACCACCACCCATGCTTTTTTGTAGATTATGAGGCCTAAAACATAAAACAAACCAAGAATATGAACTTTGGATGGCATAGAGAGTAATCGCTTGACTGGACTTGTTACGGGAAATAATTCATGAGAGGTGAGGGATGTTGTACAAACACGAGTGCGCGAATGCGCACAGGTGTTTTACAATATAGTCCCTCGCCTCGAATGAATTATCTCACATAACCAGTCCAGTCAAGCGATTACTCTGTTTATTACTTTTCATTATTAACGATAATTATATTATTTAACCCTTTACCTAATGTACTGGCCAGTGCTGTTCTCAAAAATCTCCAATTAATTTTCATTATTTTTTCATTTTTTGTCTCTAAAACATAGGTTATGACCCCTTATTGGAACGAACTCATTGAGCTTGTTCCAATGAGGGGTCATAACCTATGGTTTTGAAACAAAAAATGAAAATAATAGCTATTCAAGAATTTTTTTTTGCAAGTGTTGTCTGCTTTTCATATTAGGTAAAGGGTTAAAAAAAACAAAAAACAATTAAGTTTCCATTACATCCACGGCAAAGCATCTTCGTTTGCGGGCACGGATACATGACCCAATTGTTGATTGCATAATTCACTTGTGATGTTATCGTTTATAATCAAACCTGGAAATCCCAGTAAATCACACTTTGGAAAGAAATAAAAAGAAATAATTACAAAAATAAAAAATGAAATAAAAAAATAACTGCCCACATGCAGAAGATTTACTTTTTGGGGCCTTACCTGCCCACATGCAGAAGATTTAGTTTGTGGGGCCTTACCTAACATAGTTGGATAACAGTGCCATTGTTTAATTATTCCCCAACTCTCTAAGATATTGGAGGGGGGTATACTGGATTACATGCATTTGTCCTATCCATCTGTCAGTCTATCTGTCTATGTTGGGCAGTGCCTGAGAACAGTTTCCTCCTTCCATCCATCCGGATCCATATATCAGCATTGAGTGGATGGATTTCAATGACGCCGTATGTAACAGTTGGGGTATGCACTGGGTTGTGGCCCAGGTCTTGTTTTTTATGCCCCCGCCTACTTTGGAAACTTACACAAAGACTGCATGTTGAGGCACCTGTTCTCAAGTAGACAAAATACGGAAACAGGCCTTTAGAGGTTAACCCTTAAGGGCCTAGGGATTTTTGTACATTTTTATACCATGCTCACCTATGTCACCACCTGCAAGGGGGCACAGTGGCTCAGTTGGTAGAGGTGCAGGCTGCAAGCCGAGAGGTTCTCAGTTCAAATCACACATGCGGCAACCGCGTTGTGTCCTTGGGCAAGACACTTCACCCCCATAGCCCACGTGGGGGCACAGTGATGTTGTGTACTAAGGCGTACTGTACATCGATGGTGCACCTGTCTTCAACCAATGCTAACCCTGCGTGTGTGGAGTTGGTATGTTGGGGAGCTGACAGTTGCTCGCCGTTGCTCGGTGGTTCTCTCCGGGTACTCCGGCTTCCTCCACCCGTAAAACTGTTGTGGTCATGGTTAGCCATTGTGCAGAAATATGTGACCTTAAACACTAATAAATAAATAAATACCACCTGCAAAAAGCCTGTATGTTAAATTTCAGATTTTAACCCCACTACCGGTGTAAAGCTTATACTGCAGTTAAAACTTTTTCAATGGAATTCCATTACAAAAATTTACACCTGTAGTGGTAACTACATCCAACTTGACCTTTGACATGATCCAATTTGCCAACTTTGATACATTCACACTTCACGATGTTTCATTCAAACATACAATGTTTTGCCTTACTATCTACTATGTGCAATGACTTATTAAGTTTATAAATATTTAAAATAAAATTTAAGAATTGTTAATAATAATTTGACTGAAAAGGCAAGGTACATTTAATCAACTTTCATGATGTGTCTAGTTCTTAATCAAGCATTCATGTGCAGCCAGAAGTACTGCCCACCAGTGCAGATGTAAACAAAACAAATCCATGTGTTCACTCATCTGCTAATCCAAAATATCATTTTTTCTCCATTTTAAGTGACAAAGTCAATTATTTATTAAGAGCATGGTCTAAATAAAACAAATAGGCACTAGAGCCGGTAATCGGATTCAAACCAATGGCAGAGCATCGTGGTTAAAACCCTTATCCTACTTATGGTTTAAATCTGATTACCGGCCATAGTACCTATTCATTCCATATTTCTAGACTTTGACATTGTACATCCTGTGACTTTGCAGTTGTTTCTAGGCAAGTCTTGGCTGCCTATGTAGGTGTTCAAAACTTGCCAAGAAACAACTGCCCAAGCACTTTGAATGCAACTTGCAAGTTTATCCAAATACTGGATGTTGGACATCTGCTTTGTTGAAGAAAATACACAGAACGACACACGCATGTGAATGGGTTAATCAATATGGCACGAGTGCCAGCACAGAAGGATAGAACGAGAGGCTGCACTGTGTTTATTACATTCCTTCACGTCTATAAAACAACTATTAGAAGGACACTTGGCAATTCATTTGACAACTATTAAAACAGACAACACATTTTATCGCCAACCAAATATGCGAGGGGAACCAGTGTTACTTTTTCGTCCTCTGAGTTCCAATGTGTTCTATGTGCCTAATGGCACATAGAACACATTGGAACTCAGGGGACAATTTTTAGCTATCGCTAGCGATTCAAACTGTAATTGCAGTGCACAATTTGTAGAAAATTCCAGTGAAATTTCGCTTCTATTTAAAAATAGTCTGTCAATGATTTTCGTTCCACAGATATGTGCAGAACAGATTTTTATTTTCCGCACGGTTTAGTGTTGCTGTAGATGGGAATTTCATAGAACAGGCATGTAATAAAAGGGGATACAAGCTGGAAATAGGCCTTTAAGGATTAAAACAATTTTGACACAGTTGTAACTGTCCTCACGAGAAGAATATTACATTGTCATGAATTTATATGTTGCAGGGCTGCTTTATCCCACCAGTATGAGAATACAAGATGATGGAAAATTAGCTGTGGACTTTAGGACTGTTGCTGGATTTAGAGGTCAATTTGTTGTGAGTCATCCAGGTAAGTATGGTTAGAAGCAAGCCTGCAAATAATTTTGCACAGTGTGTCTGTCATCATGATCAGTACAAATGTTTTGGTGCAGGACACTGTGATGATGCTTTAGGTCATGAAAGGTTTTTTGAGTTATTCTTGCATAAAAAGTCAGAGAAAACAGTAATACAATTGATAACAAACAAGACTGTAATATCTCCAGTGTCTATTGCCATTGGAAAAACTCGCTGGAGATCTCCCAGCCTTGTTTTTATTTTAATCTTTGAGTAATGTGATTGTCAATCACCAACAAACATGGCATTAGACCTTGGGACATGATGACCTGCACCAATCTATTTTCTTAGGACATTTAGGGTATTTGCTTAGGTTTTTGTCCTTGACCTAAAGCTTATTTACAGGCTTGGTCAGAAGATAAATAAATGTTGACAGTTTGCAATAAATTTGTCAAGAAGAAATGAGGTTGTTTTTGCACATCGTTATATTGTTGTGGACAGTCTGTTTTCCAATTTCTTCAGTTCTGATCACCTGTTCCTTTCCATTTCTGGACATTGAAAACTTTGTTATATAAATGGATAAAGTTCACCATTTTGTGATAAAAGTAGTTTGATTGACTCTTTATTCCATAGAACACATTAGCCAAGTGTACATTGTTTGTTAGAAACTTGTGTCCCAGCAAAGAGGCTCTTGGAAAGATGCTTTTAGTTAGAATTTTATCAATTCAAGTTGTCATTCAGCTTTGTCATACAACAATGAATTGGTTAAATTCCAAGTTGCATTATGGGAAAAATTTGCAGCTTGAATTTTGATATTTCAACATCTCTGTACAGGGGATGAAACAATTTGTTATCTGTTATTGGAAAGAACTACTTTCTACAAGGGTCATAAAATATGGTATATAATTTAAAAGTGAATTGGGAAAAATATTGTATGGTTAATATGTAAATTTTTGTGTGAATTTGGCAAACTTATGAGGTAAAGATTTACTGATGTCATTTTGGAGGAATCCTAAATGAGCTATATGAGTAATGAGTCAGTCATTTTACCATATATATTATAAGTAACATTCCAAGACAAGATTATATGGAAACTTGAAGAAGAAATTGTACAAAACAGGACTAGTTTGAAAGAATATTAATTCACTCAGAACCCCACTTATGTTTGGTAATATACCTCAATGATGTGACTTGACACTATAAGATGTCAACAAATCTGGAAATAAGCAATCTGTTATTTTCAGAATGAGGTCCCCAGAGTGTGAATTTGCTGATGCTATCCCATACAGTGGGCTAGAATGCCCCAGTTTATACTCTTTCTGTTTGGGCATGAGACCTTGATTCAGTTTGAGGTTCACAGAGGATAAATTTCTTCCGAGGGGACCTCATTTTGCAGATGAAAGGATGCCAACTGATATCTGTATTCCTAATCAGAAGTCTTTCTCAAATCTACCAAAACTGACTAAAGGGTCCTTGAAAATGCCTTGAAAGTGTCTTTGAAAATTCTTAAATTAACCTCATCCTTAAGACAATGAATCCTGACACTTATAGGCTGTGGTAGTGGTGGTCATCTGTTTCTGTAATCACATTTGTTAACCTTTTACCTAACGAATCATCTACATCTACCCACATAATTTATAAACTGAGTATTTTAAAAAAATTTCAACAAAGCCATATCATGTTAGCCCTCATTGGAGCAATCTCATCAAATGATAAGGTTTAGTTGAAATCTTTGGAAAAAATAGAAAAAAACTATATTTGAAATAATAAATTTTGATATCCTCATCGATCTCATTCCAATGAGAGGTCACGTGATATGGTTTTGTTGAAATCTTTTTAAAATATTTAAAAAATAATATTTAAAGTAATAATTTTCATATCCTGTGTATTGGTTAAGGGGCTAAACGATGGGAATATTAATATGATTCAATTTTCGTATTGTAGGAATGGATAGTGAATCCCTTGTGATGGCTCCAGATAACAAAGAACTACCATTTGAAATAAAGTTGGTGAGAAGTGAACCAACATTTGAACAACCAGAACAAACTTGGCAGATTGTCTCAAAATATGCTGTAAGATTTTTATTTTGTACTGGGAGAAATAGATCACTCTATTAGTTATATTTATCCATACAATATATAATGTTCTCAAAAATACACACTCTGTGTGCTCTGTATGATTAAATATACTTTTTAAACTTAGTACAGTGGGACTTTGTTAATTGAATAGCCACTTTGCCAATGAAAATTATTCAATTAATAGGAGTATTCAATTAACAGGAATTGTGACACTTTCCTGTATTCTAGAGATAAACTTAGCATTTATTCTATTATATCTTGTTTGACAGAGCTCTATGAGCTCTGTCAAACAAGATATAATAGATTAAATGCCTGTAGTATTGGATGTACCAAGGCCAAATAGGTCTATAAACAAAGGAAAATTGGGGAGAATCAAGGTAATTTCTTGACAGGTTACAAGATTTTTATACCCCCCACTTTCGAAGAAAATGGGCGGTTATACTGGATTACATGCGACCGTACATCTGTGTGTCCATGTGTCCATCCGTCCTTGTGTGAGTCTGTCCGAGAATATTCATAACTTTCATAAATTAAGTAAATTATTATGGAACTTGTTTTCTATAATATTTGGTCATAGGTATGCCCACACTAGGTGGTACACCACGTGGGGGGTATGTACCGGACGACACTCCAGCTCTTGTTTAATCAATTAACAGGAGTTTACTCTATAACTTATATTCAATTAACAGGTCAGATTTGTACTGGAGGTATGGCAAATGGTTTTGTGTTGGGAAATTATATTCTTTTAACAGGGTTATTCAGTTAACAGATATCCAATGAAGTGGGCTCCACTGTTCATACTGTGTAAAACAACTAGCACTTTTCAATGTTGCCATGACAGGTGCTTCCAGCACTCAACCAGTTGAGTCAAAGCTTATCAGTCTGAGTCAAAGCTTATCAGTCAGTGATACTGTAAAACCATGTTGAATGGAATAGCCATGTTGTCTTTGATAGAATTTCGATTCTGATGGGAAATTATATTCAATTATCTGGTAGAATGCTAAATTATTTTTGGCCATCAAATCTTGTGCACATGTCTTTGCCTTGTTACAATTTATGGGAGAGTGCCTATGGGCACTCTCCCATAAATTGTAACAAGACAAACCTTTACGTACTAAATAATATCACTTCAAAGATAATACAAAGCACATTCACTGAATATGAGCCTTCAAGCTGTGGTACCCACAGAATAAAGCCCAAATATGGGCTTCCAGCACTCTACCAGTTAACAGGGTTATTCAGTTAAGAGATATCCAATTGAGTGGGCTCCACTGTATTTTCCACTAAGGCCTATAAAAACAATTCTTTCTTCTCAGGCAATTTTTCCTCAATTTTGTGATGAGGGAGGGAGTTTTTTTGTTTGTTTATTCACAAAACAGTTCTGAAAATAGATGGAATCAGAAATTTAACTACATGTGCTATTTTGTGGCAAAGCAATGTTTCAGCTGTGAAAATATCCCATAATGTAGTTGAAAATTTAATCAACTATATCTTGTTTGACCAAACTTACAGAGCTCTATAAAACAAGGTATTCTTGGTTAAATATTCGTCCTACAAGTGCAAAATAGTATCATAGAAGATATTTCCACGTGAAAAAAAGGTGATGAGGTAGATTTTCTATGACTAGGAAGGTTCCTGAGAAAACAAGAATTTTTTTTTTAATAGCTTAACCTTTGTGAAGGGTAAATATTTATGAAGATTCAGTATTTTCTCATGATACATTATGTGGAGAGTGAATTGTAACTAAATCACCCGCAGAGTGAAGATATCACCGAAGCTATAACTTTCAAATTTTGTACATATTGACAAAAAACACAAGCAATGTTTCAGCCAATGGACCTCCGGGTTTAACCCGGAGGTCCATTGTCTGAAACTTTGCTGGATCTGATTATGCTTTGCAACAAATTTGCAATTATTCCTCAGGTGGAATCTCCACTCTGTGGGTGATTTAGTGATAATACACTTTCCACGTACTGTATGTACAATTTTAAAGTGGGATTTATCTGTAGGGGTGTCACAGGAGCATAGCAATACATTGTTCATGGGCTATCATCCCAAAAAGGCTTCATCATTATCAGATCTAAAAGATGTTGGTCATCGCTTAAAATAGCTTTTGATACCAGAGCAACTGAATGAATTTGTAAAGTATTTGTTAGGAAAGAACACCTCTTTTTGCCCCACAAAGTAGATCTTCTGTTTCTCAGGCAATTTTTTTGTAAAATTGCATGTGGGCAGGCGTTTTTGGTTGAGTTGTGTTAACAACTGAGACCTATGGTTTGTCAACAGTCGGTGGGCATCCAGGTGGGCATGTGGGCATCTTTGCACTGTTAGTGAAATAACTTGAACAAACATTCTCCGATTTGACTAATATTTGCCATACTGGTCTTTTGCAAAAATATCTCAAGCGAGTTCGAAAACTGGCCTGCCCCAATTTTTCATTGCAGAGTTATGGGCCTTACATAATTTGTCGCTTTTTACAAATTTTGAACATGTTAGCATAATAACTTGAACAAACATTCTACGCTTTGACTAATATTTGCCATACAGGTCTTGTGCAATAATGTCTCAAGCAAGTTCGAAAACTGGCGCAGTCCAATTTTTCTTTACAGAGTTATGGGCCTTAATTCGTCAATTTTTATGAATTTTGAGCTTGTTAGCACAGTAACTTGTACAAACGTTATCCAGTTTGACTAATATTTGCCATACAAGTTTTTTGCAGTAATATCTCAAGTGAGTTCGAAAACTGGCCCGCTCCAAATTTTGAGCTCAACGTGATGATGTTTCTGATTTTCAATAGAGAGTGCATGAAGAAAGTAACCACAACTCGATGCCTGCATCTCCGATGCACACCTCTTTTTTATTTTATTTTTTATTTTTGTAATTACCTCTTTGCCATTAAAAGTTCATGTTCTTGGTTTGTTACAGAATAGCATGGGTGGTGGTGTATTTTATCCCTTGAATGCAAGAAGGCTTTGCAACGCTAAAGCATTGCAAAGCCTTTGTGCTATTAAGGGACAAATTTATAAATTTTATTAACTTGGGTAAAATATCAGATATAAACCGTTTGATTTTCATTTTTGTAAGTTTGCATTGGTTATAAAAAGATATCATGCGGCAGCCAAAAGGACCATGCAGGAGGGCCTGAGAAACAGATTTTTAGTTTTTGTTAGGCCTTTCTTATGTATTTTAGATTCTACATCTATATTTTTTTTTTTTTTATTTCTAATAGGTAAGAGACTATTCTGGAACATATACCATTAAACTTATACCTTGTATGTCATCATTGGATCAAGAATTTGTGTCCACTGGTGACTGCACTCCTCAGGATCCTGTTACATTTGAACTGCCAATCAGATTTCAACAAATCAGCGATCCAGTTGCAACTGAATTCAGTTTAAACACAGACTTTAATCTGATGAGGAAAAAAGAATTGTATACTGCAGAGAGATCTGGAGCATTGACTTCTTCAGATGTAGCATTTACAGAAGGTAGGCCATGTTAATCAAAAATGTGTCTGTTAATATATTTAGCATCTTTTTTGTGCACAAAATGTAACAAAAGTACTGTTGGAAAGATTATTTCATTTGGTCCTGCAACAAGCCTGAAAATAAACAGACTGTCATCTGCAAAATGAGATCCCCAGAGGGTGAATTTGGTGATGATACCCTGCACAGCAGGGTAGCATCACAAAATTTACCCTCTGTGAACCTTAATCTGAATCAAGGTCGCAAGCCAAAACAGAAAGATGTACCTAGAGGATAAATTGGCCCACTGTATAGGATAGCACCAGCAAATTTGCCCTCTGGGGACCTGATTTTGCAAATGACCTGGTGCTTATATTCAGGCTTGTCCTGCAATAAAGCATTTTAAAACCATTGTTAGCTCACCTGACTGAAAGTAAGGTTAAGCTATACTGATCATTCTTCGTCTTTCGTTGTTCATTGTAAAGGTGATGTTTGAGTCTTCTTCTCCCAAACTGCTTTACCGATTCCAATAAAATTTCACATGAATGATGACTGGGGATGGGCTATTCAGTTTTGTTAAAATTAATATGCTACCCCCTCCCCATGGGAAGTGGGGGAAATTACCTCCAATTTAACAAAAATTCTTCTCATGATCCCAAGGTTAAATAACTTGATGTGTTATTCAGCTTCCTTTTGAGATGTACACAAAAGTTTGTTGAAGAGACATTTGAGGGGCAATATTTTCAGATTTAAATTTGATCAAATCAAGTCCCTTTGTTCATATTTGAACGCCCTATGGCAGCCAAGATTTTAATTTGGGGCAATATAAGGAGTAATTCTTCAAAAATCTTCTGATTCACCAATCAGAATCATTTGATATTTGGATACAGCATCTTTGTGGAGGTCAGATTGAAATTTGTTTAAATCAGCTCCCCAAGTTCACATTGGGGATCCCTATGGGAGCCTGAATTTGAATTTAATGCAGTGTGAGTATAATTCTTTCAAAATCTTTTTATCTAGATCCACCACTCAGAACATGTTGATATTTGGTATATGAAATCCTTAGTGAACTTTGTGAAGTCAGATTCAAGTTTGTTCAAATCAAGTTTATACTAATCAGGCTCCCAGTTATTTTAACCCATTCAACTTAATTACTCTGTATTCTGTATAATTTTGTCATGTTAACTCTTTTAACTTTATTATTCTGTATTCTGGTGGAATTTGTTAAAAATAACCATTCAATTTTCATTATTTTTTTCATTTTTTTGTCTCAGAAACATAGCTTATGACCCCTCATTGGAACGAGCTTGTTGAGCTCGTTCCAATGGGAGGTCATAAACTATGTTTTTGACACAAAAAATGAAAAAAATTAGTTATTCCGGAATTTTATTTGCAAGTGTCGTCTGCCTTTCGTGTTAGGTAAATGGTTAAATGGGTCAGTGAAAAAAAAAAGTAAATAATAAGTGAAACATTTTAAAAACCTTGGATCACTTTGTTAAGGATCTATGGGTCTTTGTCAGGTGAGCACTTCAGTCCTTTGAGGCCTCTTATTTGTTTTTGGTGTCAGTGATGCAGTTTTCTGATAACAAAAGTGGTCTCAATCAGATCACAATCTGGTCACAACACACTTACATCAGTGGGGTGAGCTCAGTCAAGCAAGATATAATAGATTAAATGCTTACATTTGGTGCACTGAGGCTGAATAGGTCTATAATTAGAGATTACTACTTGGTTAGTTTTATATCAGCCAAGGTAACTTCATATCAGCCTGAGACCAAAGTTACAGAGGGATTAGTTCCTTGAATCCTGCACCCTACGTAACATGTAACTAAACAAAATCCAAAATTTGGTGTGTATTTGTGGGAGGGCACAAGTACAATATGAAGTTGCCAGGTCAGTATGCTGTGGAGTTATCCTCATGGGCAAGGGATTGGGCTGAGGATAATATGGGGGAAGAATTTGAGATTACGATTAGGCATCATCCAGAAAATTCGGCAAATTTGAAAATTTTGAGAGTGATACTCAAGCCTCCAGACGTCATGAACATGATAGGGTAGATGAGGGCTGGAAATCATACTTGGCAATTTGAATTGTGTGTGTGGGGTGGCCATGACTCATTAGCACCCCTGCCTCCCCCACTACCACTGGTGTATGGGGTAAGTGTGTCACAATCGATTTGCGATCTGATATGAAAAAGATTACTTTTGTAATCACTGTACACTAAGCAATCAAATTTGAACATTTAGCTCATCGTGACACATGATAATATAATTTAACCCCTAATGGCCCATTTCTGACTTTTACAACCTCAGAACAGGTGCCCTTAACATGCCAACACATGGAGGCCCTGTTGACAAGACAGATTAGGTAGGCAGTGGTTTCTAGTCAAGTCTTGGCCAAGGACCTTAAGGTTAAGAGAGCATGGTGGCTCATTGATTACAGCTTGGACTTCAAACTGAAGGGTCCACAGTTCGAGCCCCACCAGGGGTTACTATGTTGTGTCCTTGGGCAAGGCACTTCATCCCAATTGCAGATGTGGGGGGCAAGAGGGTGCTGTGAACTAAGGCACATTGATGGTGCACTTGTCTTCAACCAATGCTAACCCTGTTTGTGTGCAGTTATTACATTGGGGAGTCTGTCAGTTGCTCATGTTTGCTCAGTGGTTCTCTCCAAGTACTCCAGTTTCCTCCTCCCATAAAACTATCTGACACAAGGTGGCCTTAGTTGTTGAAAGTGTCATTAAACCCCAATAAATAAATAAATACACACTGAATGCAATGTGAGCAATGCACATGATGCGATAAAATAATAACAGGCTATTAAATCTGAGGCATGCAATAACATGTGTGCTTCACCACACTTCCATACAAAGACTGGGTGTGTTGTTAACTCTTTACCTAACATGAAAAGCAGACAACACTTGCAAACAAAATTCTTGAGTAACTCATTTTTTGTCTCAAAAACATAGATTATGACCCCTTATTGGAACGAGCTTGATGAGCTCAATCCAACGAGGGGTGATAACCTATGTTTTCGAGACAAAAAAAATGAAAAAATAATGAAAATTAATTGACGATTTTTTAGAATAGCGCTGGCCGGTTTTGGCCATTACGTTGGGTAAAGGGTTAAGCATGGAAAATCTATTTTGAGGGGAACACTATGACACATGCTTTCTCCTGCAATGGGCAGTGTGAGTAATTGGCTTTGGCACACGAAATATAAAAACACAAAGTAAAAGTATGAAACTCTTCATGGTTCTATTCAGGTACTCCGGCTTCCTCCACCCATAAAACTGTCAAACGTGAGGTGACCCTGGCTGTTAAAAGTGTTGTTAAACCCCAGAAAGTAAATAATATAATTTAATTTTGCAGGTGATAAGATTTTTGGACGTATAGATGTTGATCCTGTACAGAATCTTGGAGGAAGCTTCTATCTGAATGTAGAGAAGGTGTTTTTATGTTCTGGCAAAGATGGATATATTCCTAAATATGATCCTGATAATCAAGAATATGGCTGTGTAGATGAGTCATCACCTAATCTGGAACATTCTTTTAAAATTGTGGTATGTAATTTACCAATCTATAGAAATCCTGTAAACTGAATAGCCACTTTACCTGTGAAAATTATTTAAACACCCATTAATTGAAAATAGAATATGTTTTCATTTGTGGAATTCACATTAAAAACTGTAGAGTCTAACAATTTCTTATCAAGAATGGGGTGCACAAAAGGATTGAAAGACAACTCACTTTCCCTGAGATAATCATAATTACAAGCTATTAATAGAAAATAGAATGTTTTCATTTTTGGAATTCACTTTAAAAAGATTTCCAATATCCAGTGTAAGTATTTCCATTAGTTGTTTGAATCTTGCACCCTATGCAATATAAGCAACTAACTCTGTGCATTTTTACAGCTTCATTCAGTGTATATTTTTGTGTGTTGTGTGATTTGGTAGCCTTCAACCAATCGTGTATTTGCCTATGGTTAGCCAGTGTATGTTAGCCTACCAGCTAAGTCTGCACTGTAATTTTCCAATTTTCAGGCTCCTTTAACAAAAATGTATTCTCAAAAATGGGAGCATGGTGGCTCATTCACAAGAGCATTTGACCTTTGACTTCACATCAGAAGGTTGTGGCTTTGATCCTGACCTGTATCACCTGTACAAAATGAACGCTGTGGATTGGTCACTTTCCACGACTGGGCAATATTTCCACGGATGCAATAATATTGGATTCCAAACACCAATAATAGGTCTAGTCATCAGAAATTTAATGAAGCACCGGGTACAACCTGGTGCTTCATTAATTAAAATTTTGCTAACGATGATTTTTATTACTTGGTAAATGCATGCGTGAACGTCAATGTCTGCGCATGAATTATGACCATTCCATGATGACTGTACAGTATTGTTAGGGTTGGTCATGGCTCTTGAATTGAAAAATGTGTTTCAAAGCCCCAAAAGAACCTGAAATTTCTGATTTGGTATTGTATAAAATGTTTTATTGGTAAATTTGCTTGTTTGTTTCAAACTTCTGTGGCTATTTCTGATTTATGATCTGAAACAGTCCTATTTTAACCCTTTACCTAACGCAGACGATTTCAAAATTTATTATTTTAAATATCATTTTTTAAATTTTTTCAAAACATTTCAACAAAACCATATCATGTGACCCCTCTTTGGAATGAGCTCGATGAGCTCATTCCAAAGAGGGGTCACATGATATGGTTTTGTTGAAATTTTTCGAAAAATAATATTTTTTCAGCTGCTGAATTTGCATATTACGTGGGCGGATACGGGTGATTCATTGGGTTAAGGGTTAAACTGTTACCTATATTCTTACGACAAGCTATTTAATGAAAATAAACTGTGTTTTCATTTTTGTAATTCACTAAAAAATAAACTTTTCATAATCCCTTCCAATAAGAGATAATAAGCTGAGTTTAAATGCTTTATAAGTATATTATAGGCTGGTTTTAGCCATTACATTAGGTAAAGAGTTATTTATTTATTTATTAGTGTTTAATCCTTAACCCAAAGAATTGAACGAATCCGCCCGCGTAATATGCAAAATCAGCAGTTGAAAAAATATTATTTTTCAAAACATTTCAACAAAACCATATCATGTGACCCCTCATTGGAACGAGCTCATCGCACTCGTTCCAACGAGGGGTCACAGAGAATGGTTTTGTTGAAATTTTTTGAAAAATTAAAAAAAATGGAATTTGAAATAATAAATTTTGATATCGCCTGCGTTGGGTAGAGGGTTAAGGTCACATACTTATGCACAATGGCTAATAATGACCATGACAGTTTTGTGGGTGTCGGAAGCCAAAGTACCCAGAGAGAACCACCAAGTATTGACGAGCAACTGTCAGCTCCTCAACATTCTAACTCTGTTCAAGCTCCGTTCAAGCAGGATTACAGCTGTTGTGCACCATTGACATGTACATCTTAGCACACGGCATCATTGTGCCCCCATGTAGGCAACCGGGATAAAGCGCCTTGCCCAAGGACACAATGCATGTCGTCCCAGACGGGGATTGAACTCGGGACCTCCAGCATATAAGTCCAACTGTCCACCACTGAGCCACCGCGCTTCCAGGTAAAGAGTTACTTTTGATGAGATTTACACAAAGGCTGTACAGTGCACCGAGTTAGTGACTTGGTTAGTCACACTTTCTGGTTGTAAAAATTTCCATGTCGCACACTACATGAAAATGCACACACACTGAGACTGTGCAGTGTACAGGGTTAGTCACACGAGAGATGATTTTATTTGTAACTAGGAAGGAAAGAGTGACTAACATTTTACATTGTTACAGAGTTAGTTGGTAAGCTGACATATACTGGCTGACCAAAGGCATTGCAAAAGAGTAGTTCATTTGCTATGGCTGCATGATATTCAAAACTGAATACCGGTATCGGTATTTGAAAAAATACCGCGGTATACCGGTGTATCGAAAAGTGTTCAGAAAAATGAACAGAAGTACCACAATCGAGGCTTGAGGCATCACAGTCGGAACGAAGTAGTATGCCTTGATGACGCGGTTCGAAAAACCTTTATTTATTACTTTAAAAAAAAGTTAATCCGATTTTCCAATCGATGAGCTCATTCCAGTGAGGGGTCATAACCTATGTTTTAGAGACAAAAAATGAAAAAATAATGAAAATTAATTGGCAATTGTTGAGAATAGCACTGGTCATTACGTTAGGTAAAGGGTTAAATAATACAATTATCATTAATAAGGAAAAGTAATAAACAGAGTAATTGCTTGACTGGACTGTTACGTGAAATAATTCATTCGAGGTGAGGGACTATATTGTAAAACACTGGTGCACATTCGCGCACTCGTGTTTGTACAAACGTCCCTCACCTCTCATGAATTATTTCCCATAACCAGTCAAGTCAAGCGATTACTCTCTATTTATTTCACCCAGGAGTGTATCAAAAGTGTAATATCTGCGGTTCGCCCTACCACAGGTCATCCAGTATAGGTGATTTTGTGACCTCAATTTTTGGTTCAGCCTTTACCCAACACACTGGTGATCAAAATTTATTATTTTAATTATTTTTTTTTAAATTGAAAAAAAAAATGTCAATAAAGGGTTGTTCCAATTTGGGGTCACATGATATGGTCTTATTGAATTTTTTTGAAAAAGATTATTATTTTTTTTTAATTAATCACTTTGTAAATTACTCAGACAGGTGCGGTCGGTTTGTTACCCAACGTAATGGCCAAAACTGGCCAATGCTATTCACAAAAATCACCATTCAGTTTTCATTTTTTTTGCCAAAACTTAGCTTATGACCCCTCTTTGGAATGAGCTCACTGAGCTCATTCCAATGAGGGGTCATAACCTATGCTTTTAAAACAAAAAATGAAAAAATTTAGTCGAGAATTTTGTTTGCGAGTCTCATCTGCCTTTTCTGTTAGGTAAAGGGTTAGGTAAATGGTTAATATCATAACATGATTGGTGTAGAGTCAAGTTGACCTAACCAAGCGCAATTTTGTCATGGAAATGTCCTTACATGTTCATGCTTGTGCTTTTGTGAAGTTGTTACGTGGCACACAGTTTACTCAGTCATCATTTATTCTTTCCTAGGACAAAGGTGCCCCCTATACTGTGACCGAAACATTCCGAAATATTCCATTTAATTCCATATTGGCAGTGGACGATGATGGAGCAATAAAGTTAGTAAAGCAGCCAGGCTCTGATGGGTTTTCTTTTGATTCACAGCCATTGTTTAAGGTAAGACTACTTATCCATTTTATTGCATATGAATAAATGGCAAGAGTACAGTACGGCTGCCGTGGACTGGTCCTTTTTCACAGGTGGGCAGTATTTCCACAGATGCAATAATATTAGATTGTAAACACTAATATTAAGAATAATCATCAAAAATTTAAATTAATGAAGCACCGGGTTGTACCCGCTGCTTCATTAAAATTTTATTGATGATGATTTTTAGCTTAACTTGACAAAATCAAGATAAGCTATTGCCATCACGCATGTGGAAGTCTGTGAGTCTGTTCACATTTTCCTTGAGCACAGGCTACACCCTGTAGTTCTTGTCCAATCATCACAAAATTTCATATGCAGGTTTGAGGTCATGTCTAGATGAGAACATCTCCCTTTTGGTCGTAATCGGTCCACCGTGCTGGCTGCCTGAACCTGAAAACCTTTAACACAGTCTACAGGCCGTATTTATGAAGGGATTTCATTGTAACTAGGTAGGATGACTCTGTATAATGTCTAGATGAGAATGTCCCCTTTTGGTCATGATCTGTCAACCGTGACAGCTGCCCATACCTGAAACCCAAAAAACATTTAGCACAGCCTACGGGTCATGTTTAATATGGAGGGATTTCATTGTATCTTGGTAGGATGACTCGGTATAATGTCTAGATAGGACATCCTCTTTTGGTTGCGATCGATGAACCATGATGGCTACGCAAGCCTGAAAGCCTTTAGCACAGTCTACATGCCGTATTTGTGAAGGGATTTTATTTAACTTGATAGGATGACTTGTTTTGGAATAATTTCACTGTAACTTGGTAACTTTGGTGACATACATTAACTGTGAGGGCCACATTAACCTACCCTTCAGTTCTTTAGTGCAGTCTACACCTCAAATTATTTTTATTGAAAACATCACATACAGGGAACAGAAATTAACATATTCTCAATTATCACAATTCTTGTCGTATTTCATAATCTTTTCATAAACATTGAACATTATCCTTTTCATCAAACACAACACACAGTCAAGTTAAGCTACAGTGTCATTGACATTTTCATTATAACCTGGTAAATGCATGCATGGATATCACTGCCCATATGTGGATTACGACCAGTCCATGGTAACTGTACTGTAATATCATCACTCAGCGCTTGGCATCTGTTGTTCATTTTTGGCTATCATTATCTTTTGATCACCATCGGCAGTATCATTGGGTGAAATTTAAACTTGTTACAAAATGTCTTTGGTAGACCTTCATACAAATCTAATGAAGTAAAATTGTTATCAACCATTGTGTTGGAGATTTGGTAAAAATGTTCTAAATTCTTTGAAAATATTGTATGGGCTGCTGGATGTAATGATCTGATATATGGTATGTGACTTCTTTATGTAGAGTAGATTCAAGTTTGTTCAATGGGAGCTCGAGGGAAATATCTTGAGGTTCCTTAACTGGTAGAGTGCTGGAAGCCCATATTTGGGCTGAAGTGTCAGTACCAGCACTTAAAGGCTTCATATTTTGTGGATGTTGTTCATGCCACCTTTGAAGTGAAATTATTTAGTCTCTTAGGATTTGCCTTGTTACAATTTATGGGAGAGTGCCTGTTGGCACTCTCCCATAAATTGTAACTAGGCAAATGTATGTGAACAAATTTTGATGACCAAAAATAATTCAGCACTCTACCAGTTAAGAGGAGCAATATCTGTGTTGGTCTTTTGAATCAAATTTTCAAATACACCGTTATTATGTACAAGGTTAACATTTTACTGAATGCACACGATATCAAATTTTTTTAATTTTTTTTTTATTTTTGGCAAAAATTTCAACAAAACCATATCATGTGACCCTCATTGGAATGAGCTTGACAAAGTCACATGATATAGTTTTGTTGAATTTGTTTACAACTGCTTAATTTATAATTTAGCAGGCAGATGTGGCCAATTCATTAGGTAAAAGGTCTTAAAATTCTGCTGTGCTGTTTGAAACCAAACTTGACATGTGGGTTGGGCATGATTAGAGGGGGAATCCTACTTATTTTGGTGTCATTTTGACAAAGTCAAGGTCACAGTGACCTTAACTTGAAATTGCTTTCTGCTCCATAACTTTAGATATTGCAGAGGTTATTGTATCTGGGTGTTTTTGGGGGGAGGTGTATTCGCCAGCCCTGGGAGCCACATCTGTTATAGCTATTATTGAGTGTATAAAGGGTTAACCCTTTACGTGACACAGCTTTTTTAAAAATAAATGAAATTTCAGATTTAAAAAAAAAAATTCTCATAATTTTTCAATATAACCATGCAAATATGAATAGCATTAGAACCGGCCCGATGAACCAGTTCTGATGATATCCATATTTGTTTGGTTTTATTGAGACATTTGTAAGATATTTTAAGCTGTGGTAGGCTTATTTTGGCCATTTGTGGCTGCTATGTTAGGTAAAGGGTTAACTTATCTTTTTTTATTCAACAGGTCGATTCAGGAAGGCAGTGGTTTATACATGCAATATATACAGTTCGCTCCAAAGAGAATGCTGATAGAGGTATTGGAAAACGAAGTGTAGATTATCATGCCATTTCTTCATATCATCGGTCAAAAAGAGCTGTTGAGGATGTAAACGGAATCGGTGAAAATGAGAAGGGAACCAATATTGCCCGCTTAGTTCTAGACTATGTTGGTGAAAAACAAATAGGGACTGTGGAGATTGGTACGAATGAGACCAAGACAGTGAATTCATTAGTACCAATTCTTGTACCAGTCGCAGTTCTAATGCATTTGTTGATTGGTATAGTAATTGTTGTAATAATTTGCAGGAGAAGGAAGAAAAAATCCCCACCTTCCACTTCACCTACAAATACAATAACTGTGGTTGCTGGCCAAGGCAAGAGCCGAGTAGTCCATGTAAATCATTTAAACAATGCTGACAACACGGAAGTATGAAGATTCTTTATCACATAGAAAATATTCATCATTAGTGAAGATATTTTTCAATTTAGAGCCGTTAATCTTTCCATCAGTGTTGAATATGGCACGTCACATCTTGAAACATCAATTTTTATCATTTTTTCTCAGATGTAAGTTGTATTTTATCGCTTTCAGAATTACTAGTTGAATTGAAGACAAGATAAAAATATTGCTCAACCTCTGGACCTATTCAATGTTTTCATGTTATATTCAACATGGTGTTTGGCTTTGTAGTAGCTTCTGCCAAGAACTTGACTGCCTGTATTGGCAGCAAGCCTTACATTAAACCCATTTCCAAAGAATGCAGTCAGCAATAGATGTACAAAGATAATTTATTTTGGATTCACTGTTCTACAGCCTTTAAAAGATATTGAAAATAATTACTTTTTTTCAATAAATGAATTTTTTGCAAAAAAGAACTTTTGTTTGCATGGAAAACAAGATTTTACAAAATTTTTATTTGCTCACTCCAGTAAAATGAGTTTAGGGTTCAAACTACTTTTATTTCAAGGAAGATGAACTTTGTATTAAATTAAATATTCTTGCCAAACATTAGGTATTGTAATAAGTATATAAGTGAGCAGTTATTTATTTTCATCTGTCTAACATTTCATTATACATTAGGCCTAAAGAGTTAAAAATCTGTTTCTCAGGCCCTCCTGCATTGTCCTTTTGGCTGCTGCATGCTCTCTTTTTATAACCAATGCAAACTTAAAAAAATAAAAATTAAATGGTTCATGTCTGGTATTTTACCCAAGTTAATAAAATTGATAAATTTGTTCCCTGAGTGCAAGAAGGCTTTGCAATGCTTTAGCATTGCAAAGCCTTCTTGCACTCAAGGGACGAAATACACCACCGCCCATGCTATTCAGAGATTATGAGGCCTAAAACATAAAACAAACCATGAACATGAACTTTTGGTGGCAAAGAAATAATTACAAAAATGAAAAATAAAATAAAAAACACCCACCCACATGCATGCAATTTTACAAAAAAATGGTCAGAGAAACAGAAGATCTACTTTGTGGGGCCTTACCAATACAGTTTATTGTGGTCACACAAAATCAGTTTTTTAGAAACCATTATCATTTGTGTCATAGGAAATGTAAGAAGCCATGAATAAAAAAAGGGTATCTATTGTTTTGTTGGGGATACCATAATTATTTCATGAGTGACTAGCATATGAAATATAGATTTATATTTCACCTGCTAGACACGAATTAAACAATTAAGATACCTCTCATGTATTTTGTTTTTAATGTGTTTCCTCTTCTAAAAAAATCATTGTGTTCTAATCCCAAATTAATGCAAAGTAATTGCTTTGAAACTTACAAACATTTCACCTTGAAAACCATCAGCAGATAGTCAACAAACTGCTTTCAGCAATGAAATTGGGCATCTACAAAACAAAATAGTTCCCTCGGCTTTTCATTGAAAGCAGCACAGAAACATTAATGGATATTAATTTAATGCCGCAAATAACAATGTCAACAAATTTTCACCAAAAAACAGTAAACATCACTTACTTTCATAACATTGTAGCAAGTTTATTTTGTGTTTGCTGATACTATTTTCACCAGTTGAACCTACAGTGAAAAGTCTGATTTTTAAATAATGTAATCGTACATTGTCTTGTGTTGGTCAAGACGAAAAATACATCAACATTTAGTTTCGTTTGACCAGTCAATTCCACATTTGCATTTGGTGGTTTGGTCTACTTCTTTGACCATTTTGCAACCTGAGGCAGACAAATACATTTCATTTGTGAGGGCAAACACCCACAATGGCAATATATGTATTAGAATAAATCACAACAGTAAAACAGTTAAATCATCATTCATCACCACATTGTCCAAGCTGTACTAAAGATAGTATTAGAAAAATATTTGTAAATGGTACTGACTGGTCCAATCATTTTGTAAGGTCAAGGGTTAATGAAAGAAATTCCATAAAAGAACTGAAGTATTTCCTTTTATCATATGCTAGCCTGTGAATTATCGCAAATTATCTAAAAGATATTTCTCGATATCCATTGACTCGATGGATATCGAGAAATATCCATCAGTAGCTTCCTAAATGATGTCACACTTCGGTGCATGACATCGCCTTATAGAAACGATCAACAGATCTTTATTATTGTCTTAACAGATCTTTATTATTGTCTTGAAACTGTTTGCTGTCACATTGGGCTGAATATCACACAGTAAAATGTCATGTAGCATATAATGAAAAGAAAATCTACGCTATATTAATGAAAATTGGGAATTATCTCATGAGTGTGGGACCTGAAAATAGTGCAAGTGAAAAATAATACTTTCAGGTCCACACTAAAACAGCATAAATATCCTCTATGTATTTCACGCATGCCAAAGATGCACACAGAATACCGGAAAAACTTCCACTGCACTCTGAGTCGTGTTTAGAATTCTTACCATGAATAAACCTGAATTAAGTGAATGAAGCTGATATTTTTAGCTGCGACGAGCAGCTCTATATGTGGCAATGTCGGTCTGTCTGTCTGTCGGTCTGTCTGTCACCAACGAGTTTAAAAAACACCATAACTCCTAAAATACTTGATGGAATGACACCATACTTGGTATGCAAGTGTATCTTCATGATGTCTACACCCTCTCAATAGTGCATGCCATTCGGATAATTTCTGTCACATTTATGGACTTGTCACCAACGAGTTTTTTTGTCACTAACGAGTTTTTTTGTCACCAACTAGTTTTAAAACATCATTGGCGTTGCATGAATCGTCGCAGCTTCGGCACTGTGACAGTGCGCTCTAGTTAAAGAAAAATATCACCTTTGGCAGTCTGATATCTCTCTTGCTTGACACTGTTCTGTGTTGAATCATTTCATTCATGTCCTAACATCACTCAGACATGTAACGTCCAATCAAATGCATTCTTACATGACGTTCTTATGCACAATCCAGATTCAATGTGTGATGTATCTAGCACATTTCCCAATGTCTGTATTGTATTGCATAACATTGAATATAAACTGCAATCATGGTACAGTGGAACCCTGTTAATTAAATAGCCACTTTGCTAATGAAAATTATTCAGTTAACAGGAGTATTCAATTAATAGGGATTCTGTCACTTTCCTGTGTTCTAGAGATAAACTTAGCATTTATTCTATTATATCTTGTTTGACAGAGCTCATAGAGCTCTGTCAAACAAGATATAATAGATTAAATGCCTGTATTGGATGTACTGAGGCCAAACAAGTCTATAAGCAAAGAAAAACTGGGAAGAGTCGGGTAATTTCTTGACAGTTTACAAGATTTTTTATTTAATTAACAGAAATTTACTCTATAACCTATATTCAATTAGCAGGTCAAATTTGTACTGGAGGTATGGTTTTGTGTTGGGAAATTATATTCAATTATTTATTTATTGATGTTTTAAGGTCACATATTTCTGCACAATGGCTAATCATGACTACGACAGGTTTTACGGGTGGAGGAAGCCGGAGTACCCGGAGAGAACCACCGAGCAATGGCGAGCAACTGTCAGCCCCCCATCATACTAACTCCACACAAGCAGGGTTAGCATTGGTTGAAGACAGGTGCACCATTGACATGCAGTACACCTTAGTACACAGCGTCACCTTGCCCCCATGTGGACAATGGGGTTGAAGTGTCTTGCCCAAGGACACAACGTGATTGCCGCAGGTGGGATTCGAACCGAGGACCTCTCGGCTTGCCGCCTGCACCTCTGCCTACTGAGCCACCGTGCCCGCTTATATTGAATTAACAGGGTTATTCAGTTAAGAGATATCCAATTAAATGGACTCCACTGTATAAAGTACTCTACTGTACTGTCATTACAGGAGCCGTCTTTTTTCATCATCAGATCACAATTCACTTATGCAAATGGCTTGAAATTTTATTAATAAAATACTGAGAAATCAAGACTGCATCAAGAAAAACAAACAAAATAACATCTCGGATACAGTGTTCTCATCCTTCTCTTTCAACCATTGAGGTCTGATAGTGTTATAGTGAGGAAAGCAGACAGAGAATTTCCATCTGATTATGACTGGTTCCCTGTCCACTTTAGTGATTACAGTACTGTGCTTGGGTCTTGCTGTGAAACAAACACAAATATTGCCTGTTTTGAGAACATTGTGCAATATTAAATATAAAATTACCGATTATAATTTGTTGCAATGAATCAAGGTGCCACAATTATATGAAGTGACTGCATATATTATTTTTATACATTGGACTCTATTTAATTTCTTATTGTCTTTTTTCAACAGCAAGACTCAGATAGGAGGCCTCAAATTATGTCAAAATGCCAGATTAGAAAACCATTTACCCTTTACCCACCATAACGTCCAAAACCGGCCAGCGTTATTTACAAAAATCATCCAATTTACATTGTTTTTTCTCCCCAAAACATAGCTTATGCCTCTCATTGGAACAAGCTCATTGATCTCGTTCCAATGAGGGGTCATAAGCTATGTTTTTAACACAAAAATGAAAAAAAATAGTTATTCAAGAATTTTGTTTGCAAGTGTTGTCTGTCTTTTGTATTAGGTAAAGGGTTAATCCTCTGTATACTGATGTCAAAATGTCCAAACTTCAAACTGCAAATTTTTCCCATAATGCAGCTAGAAATTGAACTCTTAAATGGTAGAATGCTGGAAGCCCATATTTTGGCTTTATTCTGAAGTGGAGGTACCACGGTTTAAAAGCTCCATATTCTGTGGCTGTGTTTCATATTATTTCTGAAGTGAAATTATTTAGTCTGTCTGGAGTTGCCTTGTTCCAATTTATGGGAGAGTGCCCATAGGTACTCTCCCATAAATTGTTACAAGACAAAGACCTATGAACACATTTTGGTGACCAAAAATAATTTAGCTCTCTACCAGTTAACCTGCTGAATATTTTCTAGACATTTTTCATCAAATCTAGTCATGGCAGCTGTAAAGCAGCCATGACTAGATTTGAGGAAAAATTATTCTAGATGAAATACAAGAAATCATTAGTGAAAAAATACATTCAATAGACATGGGGCAAATATGATTAAATGCACTCAACTTATACTTATTTCAGTGACAAGAGAAACCCTGTGATAGGCAGGAATATCTGCCAGCAGCATGGAAGGAGTTAATCAATTCATTCTGAGCACTTGTCAAACAAGATTGAATTGCAGAAATCCATAGTTGTTTTCTGGAGAAAATTTGATGCTTTAAATTCGGGTATTTTGACATCTCTGTTTTGAGGGATAACTATTATATTATCTCACCGCACCTGATGTCTGAAGCCCTGAGGGTTTATACACACTTCAACCGTTATGTATGTATTGTTGAACAAAAACAGGTCTGTTCAAGTCTGAAGAGATTCCTTATTACAGCTTGACTTTCGTTTAATTTTTATAATTGCATTGATGTTTCGCTTTCCCAAACTTTGCATAATTTATATCAATTATTGTTTGTGATATTCAACTTTGTTGTATTGTAATGTTTGCCAGTCATTTCCATGTTAAACGCTGATTTATAATTCAGTGTTCACTGTTCAGCCAATGAGATTAGATGTAATATAATATGATATATGTATATTCTTAAATTTCATTCCATTGGTTAATAGGCTTTATCTCAATGTCTTCTGTCTTTTGTTTGTTGACTTGAGATTTATTTTTGCATTGTTTGGTTTGAGTGATTATTGTTAACTTTTATTTCTCTTCGTGATAATTAAAAAATATACTGATTAGCAGTGATACATAATTTAGAAAATGGGTAATCTGTTGTCCCCAAACAATGCATATAATTGATTACTGACTGGGTAAGTTCAAGTAATTTGGCTTGATAAGGTCTCATAAGTAGATTTTCTGTTTCTCAGGCCATTTTTTGTAAAATTGCATGCAGGTGGGCTGTTTTTTATTTTATATTTTGTAATTATTTCTTTGCCATCAAAAGTTCATGTTCTTGGTTGTGTTATGTCTTAGGCCTCATAATCTACAGAACAGCATGGGTGGTGGTGTATTTCGTCCCTTGAGAGCAAGAAGGCTTTGCAATGCTAAAGCATTGCAAAGCCTTGTTGAACTCAAGGGACAAATTTATCAATTTTATTAACTTAGGTAAAATATCAGACATAAACCATTTATTTTCTATTTTTTAAGTTTGCATTGGTTATAAAAAGAGAGCATGCGGTTGCCAAAAGGACCATGTGGGAGGGCCTGAGAAACAGATTTTCAACTTTTTTAGGCCTAAGATTCGTTTTCTGACAATACTCAGATGGTTCAGTGCAAGAAGCCTAAATGTTTGCTGTGATGCAAAGTGTAGGAAGCCTACATTTAGGATTAGATTATATGAACCATTCATTCATCTGGTATTTGGCAGAATCACAAAAAGAATAAAAATCTTAATACTGAAACCAGTTTATAATGCATTTTGAAGTGTGCAACATCTGTTCTGATGATTCAGAAATTTTTGATTTATTGGTATGTTGTCAACATCTTGTCAAGTATCCCGTCTTTGAACTCTTCTTCTGTCATCAGGACTCCCGCACAGGTGGCCTGATGATAAAAGAAGAGTTGAAGAAGGCTATGCAATGTTTTGGAGAATGTGTTAATTCTGCTTCTGTGGTATTCCCACATTTCAATGACTGAAAATGAGTTGCCTTTGAAATCTATACCGCATGGGTTTGTATCCAGTAACCCCCAAAAATCACTACGTGGAGATGATAATATCATGACTACCAGTTTTTGTAGTCGACTAATCCCACCATTAATCAATTGATAATTAAAAATTAAACTGCCATTAATAGTGGTTTCCTACAAATACAACAAACTATCTCAACTGCCTGAAAATTAGAATGCAAAAAGCATACCAACATTTCTTCTTTTAATTGGTAGAGTGCTAAATTATTTTTGGCCATCAAATCTTGTACACACATACTTGCCTTATTACAGTTTATGGGAGTGTGCCTATGGGTGGCACTCTCCTTCAAATTGTAACAAGGCAAACCCTTACATACTTAAATAATTTCACTTCAATGATGATAAAAAGCACATGCACTGAATATGAGCCTTCAAGTAGTTGTTCCCTCACTTCAGAATAAAGCCCAAATATGGGCTTCCATCACTCTACCAGTTAATGAAGAAAATGTTGCACATGAAATTCTTAGAGATATATCCTCTTTAACTCCTGACAATTTTAGCCTTGCAGCACAAACCATCTTGTAGTTGCAATTACACACATACAATGCATACTGTATCATGGTATTAATTAATAATGTACAGAATTATCCTAATAATACTGGAATGGTTAAACCTTTATCTAACATAAGAGCTTTCATGACTCTCAATTTTCGAAGTCGACTAATCGTCATCATTAGTCAACAGTCGATTACTAATCATTCCCCTTAAATTCAACAAACAGTCTCTAATAGCGGTCGAGGTATAAAGGGCATTTACCAACCAGCCTGGTTGGTCTGGACCACTTTTAGTCTTGTGGTAAATCAGTCGCTTTGTGTGCTAGAGGTCGACGGTTCGAACTGCGGCTCCCGCACTTATCTCTCCTACTGTTACACTTCCCAATTTAAAGCTGATGATGTACGAATGAGTACACTTTTGTGTTGAGATGAAATGAAAACACAAAAATATCTCTGATTCATGAGAAGAATTTATACAGAAGAACATTTGTGCAAAGTTTAATTTTTATACCAAATTTCCAGAAATTTCGAACATAAACCTCCCTCCATTCCTGCACAAGTTACAACTTAGTACTACAACTACAAGTGAACAGACTGTGTTGTGAGTCTTGTGACAACCTTCTTACTTTCACGGTTCAGATTATTCCAATGGGTTCACTTGGGTGTACAAGACTGAAGATTCTATGAACTCTGCGATCTGCAATAACTTCCAAAACCGTGAATTATTCAAATAGTATACCTTTTGAATGATACTCTTTAGTACTAATCAACAATCATGCAGAAAATAAAGATACAGTTAAAACTAGAAATCCTGTCAAGAACTGTGCGCTTATCTCGGCTTAATTGCACGTAGGAATTGCGTGCAATTGCCATATCAAATGGCATCTAAGGTACGGCAGGTTCTCCTGGTTACTCATAGCAAACACAGGCAATGTTTCTGCCAATGGACCTCCGGGTTTCCCGGAGGTCCATTAGCTGAAACATTGCTTGTGCACATGCTATATGTACAGAATTTGATAACCTTACTATGGTCATAACACGTAGATTAACGCGCATATTGACGTGCTATTTGTGCTCATTTCATGACAGGACTTCTAGTTTTAACTGTATTGGATATTATAAGTAACTATGATGAGACATTTCAAAGGTTAATATTAATCTAACTGTCCATTCACCTCATTATACAGTGTAATTTTAACCCAACTTGTACCACTTTAAAAATGAATGACGATTGACTAAAAATAAAAACCACTGATTACCACAATATTGTGGGTTAGGCCTGAAAAAGTTAAAAATTTGTTTCTCAGGCCCTATCGCATGGTCCTTTTGGCTGCCGCATGCTCTCTTTTTATAACCAATGCAAGCTTAAAAAAATAAAGATTAAATGGTTTATGTTTAATATTTTACCCAAGTTAATAAAATTGATAAATTTGTCCCTGGAGTGCAACAAGGCTTTGCAATGCCCTCCCACATGCAATTTTACAAAAAAATGGCCTGAGAAACGGAAGACCTATTTTGTGGGGGTCTTAGTCGACAAAGTGAATAATTGCGAAAACCCTATTTTTAGGGTTAATCCACTCCACAAATATGAAATATTATTTTGTAAACAGGTCTACATCAACTGTTTTCAAATTTTGTACATTAACTCATGCCAGCCTGTCAGTAATAGTGAATCTTTTGAACCACAAATACTGCTCAAGACTTATAGCCTAACAGGTGTTTCTAGTTAAGTGTCGTCTGCCTGACCACTTGACAAGGAACTATAATTGTTTGGATTTCAAGACACTCCACCCTGTCTTATTATCTGGATAGTTAGTGCCATATTACATCGTGGACAAGTACACTTCATTTTTTTTGTTTTCGAGCAAGACAATTCCTAAAAATATGTATCACTGTCTAAAAAGTTTATTTGTGACTGTCTTTCTGTTTCAGAGAAGGTTTTTTGATGATCTTTTGTATGCTTCCCCGCGGGAACCCCAGGGAAGTGAAGCAGTGCCTGTTCACTGTAGTAAACAGGCTCTGTTTTACTGGTAAAATAGGACCCAGTCACCAATGCTTGGGAGGTGCAAACCCTCTCTAAAATGGGCAGCATGGCTTATTAATGCTCACCCCTGGTCTTGAGTTGATACTCATGTTGTGGTCATGATTAGCCATTGTGCAAAAATATGTGACCTTAAACACCAATAAATAAATAAATCTTTGTATGCTTGTATAGTACCATTGTGGAATAAGTTAACCATGCGTACACTGATGTTAAAATAATGAAATTTCAACCTCCAAAATGTTTCTATTATGCAACTAGGAATTTAACCAATTCTATCTGGTTTGACAGAGCTCAATGAGCTCTGTCAAACAAGATTGGATTGGTTAAATAAATAGTTGAATTAAGGGAAAAGAGTTGCAGCTTGAAATTTTGGTAGTTTGAAATCGGTGTGCAGATGTTTAAGGTTGTATACAAATATTTGAACCAATGTATTTCTATTTAACAATCTCGTCATATTGACGCTCGGGGGGTGCGGTGGGGTTGCGGTAACTGATTCTCGTCAGATCACCCATGTTAAGCAACGTCGAGCCAGGTTAGCCCTCAGATGGATGACCATCTAAGCAATCGATTCGGACTCCCACGTTGTGTCCTTGGGCAAGGCACTTAACCCTTATTGTCCACATGAGGGCACAATGACGCCATGTACTAAGGCGTACTGCACGTCAATGGTGTGCATGTCTTCAACCAATCTAACCCTGCCTGTGCTGCAGTGCAGAGTTACGATGTTGGGGAGCTGGCAGCTGCTCGTCATTGCTCGGTGGTTCTCTCCGGGTACTCCGGCTTTCTCCACCCATAAAAATGTCACGGTCATGATTAGCCATTGTGTATAAGTATGTGACCTTAAACACCAATAAATAAATAAATAAATAATATTGACCCTTGACTTGTGGTTGGTCTCTATATACAGATTGCCACATTATAAATATTTGAAGACTGGAATAATTCAATGATGTAGCACATCTGAAAAATCTCAGATATTCCTTGTGTAAGTGAACAAGAATAAAATTTGTTGAGAAATCTTTGATGCTGATAAGCAATGGCATTCTTCAGTTTTTAATAATTCAAAGACGTTTTCAGAGCTATTACATTACTGCATTACCAGTCTTTGAATTCTTAGTGAGGTTCTCTACAAGTTGAGTTAACCCTCTACACGAGAGCGAGGTGATTATGGCATTGTACTTCAAACTAAAAGGAGGTTCATAGTTTGATCCCCTCCATGGGTAACTGCATTGTGCCCTTTGGGAAAGGCACTTAATCCCAATTGTCCACATGGGAATGGTACTGGTTGGTTTTGGCCATTATGTTGGGTAAAGGGTTAACAATTATTCAACTGTCCATGTTAATATTTAGGACAGGCATATTACAGTAGAATCCTCTTAATTGAATATCCATTTTGCCTGTGAAAATTATTAATTTAACAGGAGTATACAATTAACAGGGATTTGGTCAGTTTCCTGTGTTCTGGGGGTAAACTGAGCATTTATTCTATTATACCTTGTTTGACAGAGCTCATAGAGCTCTGTCAAACAAGATATAATAGAATAAATGCCTGTATTGGATGTAGTGAGGCCAAAAAGGTTGATAAATAAGGGGAATTTGGTGCGTGTCACAGTAATCTTTTCGACATATTACAAAAATTTATATACAATTAATAGGAGGGGGGCATGGTGGCTCAGTTGGTAGAGGTGCAGACTGCAAGCCGAGAGGTCCTCGGTTCGAATCCCACCTGCGGCAACCACGTTGTTTCCTTGGGCAAGACACTTTACCCCCATTGCCCATGTGGGGGCACAATGGTGCTGTGTACTAAGGCATACTACACATCTGTGGTGCACTTGTCTTCAACCAATGCTAACCCTGCTTGTGTGGAGTTGGTATGTTGGGGAGTCTGACAGTTGCTCTCCACTGCTCAGTGGTTCTCTCTGGGTACTCAGGCTTCCTTCACCAGTAAAACGGTCTAACATGAGGTGACACTGGCTGTTGAAAGTGCAATTATTGATTAACCCTCTGCACTCTTGATGTTAAAAAAGTTTTCAGAAGCAAATATTTCCCATAATGTAGTTTGAGATTTAACCAAATATACCTTGTTTGACAGAACTCAGTGTATTATGGTAACTAGTTCTTCTTCCAAGTAGCTGTTGGGAATGCTAAAACACGGATTCCTTCTATCAGTCACAATTGTCATGTCTTCAAAAATGCACTAGCAACAATTCATGTTCCTTAGAGTTCTCATAGAGTTAAACCACACTACCAAACATTTGAGTCCAATCATTTTAAGAGTTTCTCAAGGCTGTGTTAGACAATGTTTTATGAGAGAAATAAATTGGTTCATATAATAATACAGTAGAATCCTGTTAATTGAATATCCATTTTGCCAGTGAAAATTATTCAATTAACAGGAATATTCAATTAACAGGGATTTGGTCAGTTTCCTGTATTCAGGAGGTAAACTGAGCATTTATTCTATAATATCTTGTTTGACAGAGCTCATAGAGCTCTGTCAAACAAGATAAAATAGAATAAATCCCTGTATTGGATGTAGTGAGGCCAAAGAGGTTGATAAATAAGGAGAATTTGGTGCCTGTCACAGTAATTTTTTCGACATATTACAAAAATTTATATACAATTAACAGGAGTTTACTCTACAACCCATATGCAATTAACAGATCGAATTTGTACTGAAGGTATGGTAAATGGTTTTGTGTTTTGAAAATTCTATTCAATTAACAGGGATATACAATTAAGAGATATCCAATTAAGTGGGCTCCACTGTAATAATAATGCAATGTTAACGTCTAGAATCCACCGCACTGCTCTCTGACTTACATTATTACCCCGTATCACAGGCGTTCACACCCTCTGTTCATTCTATGACATTCTCAGCTCACCCCAACGGAGCATACTGCCAGTGCTTCACAGACGGGCACACAAGGCAAGCACCTCAACAGTTCCCTATTTTACACCTAGGTACGGTGGGGATTGCGTAGTACTGGTGAACATTCCCACCATTCACAGATGGCATGTGATGCAACATTGCAGAATCACACATTCAAACTTCACTGATCGTACACCAGCGACTACTATGGGAAGCATCCGAATCAATCGCCGAATGGTCACCCATCCAAGGATTAACCAGGTTCGACGTTGCTTAACTTCGGTGATGTAACGAGAACTGGTCTCGCTTTGCCAGTACTTCCATATGTCATTTGGAAAAATATAATTCTGCAGAAAGACAGTTCACAAGTGTGTACATTATTCTGTTTAAGATTTTAGACCCTGTTTTATATTATTATCTCAGTGTTGCCATTATATTCCCTTACATAATATAATTGAGAAACTCAAGTTCCACTGCCCTGTGTTTTCTTGTTTTTTAAATGCTTAGAATGCTTGTAAATGTAAAATTGATGTATATTTTGTGGCAATGATTTATTTATGCATTTTTGTGTGGAAGAGTATGTATTTTAGTGAATTATATGCAAATGTAGTGAATGCTTTGATGAATGTGTAACATATGGTTCCAAAAAAGCACTGGGTTTCCAGTAAATACTTCTCTTTGATACAGTGGAGCACTGTTAACCCTCTGCACACTGATGTGGAAGTGGTTACATTTTCAGCAGCCAATATTTACCATAATGCTGTTTGATATTTAACCAAATATATCTTGTTTGACAGAGCTCAGAGAGCTCTGTCAAACAAGATATAATTGGTTAAATTCATAGTTAAACAAAAGAAAAACAGAGTGATTGGAGAAAATTCTGTTGGCACTACCAGAGTGCTAAGGATTAATTGAAGAGCCACTTTGTTAGTGAATAATATTCAATTATCAGGTGTATACCATACTGACCTGGGAATAAGCCTAGGGGTCTGAGAAGTAAAAGATGGCAAAAGTATATGGGTTGGATTATTTTTGAGAGGTCAAGTCTACAGGAGAATTAGGATGCAAAGTTGACACAAAGTTAGGTTACTCAGTCAATCTCAGAACAAAGATGCCTTAACCCTTGAGGGCCTAGAGATTTTTACATATTTTTCCTACACTTTAACAATCTACATCCCGTGACTTTGCTGCTGTTTTTTTGGCAAGTCTTGGCCTCTTATATAGGCAGCCAAGGCTTTCCTAAAAACAATTACCAAGGTGCTTAGAATGTAACTTGTGAGTTAACCCAAAGACTGCATGTAGGGGCACCTGTTCTATTGTAAAAGATATGATCAAAGTCGGAATTAGGCCCTTAACCCTTTACCCAACACAGACGATATCAAAATTTATTATTTTAAATATATTTTTTTTTAAATTTTCAAAATATTTCAACAAAACCATATCATGTGACCCCCTCATTGGAACGAGCTCAATGAGCTCGTTCCAATGAGGGGTCACATGACATGGTTTTGTTGAAATATTTTGAAACATTTAATTTTTTCAACTGCTCAATTTTCATATTACGCAGACGGGTGCGGGCGATTCGTTAGGTAAAGGGTTAAGTGTTAATCTTTTACCTAACAAAATCAGCCACATACACCCACATTATTTGAAAATCGAATTGTTGAAAAAAAAATTTATAACAATTTCAACAAAATCATATCAGTTGACCCTTCACTGGAACAAGGTCCTTGAGCTCATTCCAATGAAGGGTCTCATGAAGTGGTATTGTTGAATTTTTTTAATCATTTGATAAAAATAGTAATTAAAATAGCAAATATGGATACCATGTGCATTTGGGTAAGGGGTTCTTTTTTATTGTAACAACTGAACAGCATAGCATTACGTGTTCACTCCATACGAAAAAAATATCCAAAAATCGACTGAGTGTGTTATGTGTAATTACATAATGTAAGATGTCCACTCGCTAATCAATGTTGATTGGACTGCATTGGGAAAAGATTTGCCAATTAACATATTAATTTCTGTTCACTAAATCTTTTTTTTTGTACCTGATACATTTTGTTTGGGAATTTTGTATATCAAATAAAATCTTGAAAGGTGAAAATCGGTTCTGTAAATCCCGTTATTTTGTGTGATAAATTTGACCCCAAAAATGAGAATTTCGCTGATCATGTGTCATATATCAGCGAAAATTTTATTTTAATATGAAAACAAATCAAAAATCTCACGAATTAACAAACGGATTTCTTCAATTCCTATATTAAACCGCAGTACAGAGTTCTGGAAATGAAAGATATGGCATTTGTATCTGAATATTTTATTAAATGTAGGTTTTAGAAATTTTCTGACTGAACAATATAATTGCTAATCAGGGACAGTCTCTGAAAGATTTTTCTCGCGAAACATTAATTGGTTATGTAATCCTTCTCACGTGACCGCACTAAAACAGCTTTTCATACCCAGTCTTTTCTACACAAACGACCGGGTATTAACAAGTGCAGTTTTGTATGCAATGTACATGTAATGGTTTTCACCAATGATGTCATTCCAAAGTCAGGGACAGGGTTTATTTACGAGAAGAGGATTCTCAAACTGAACTCTGATAAGTTGATATAGGAGGTAGGCTTATTTTTGATTATGGGCCTCTTCTTCCCAGGTCAGTATGGTACATTCAACAGTAATTGGGTAATTGTCCTGTCTTCTAGTGATAAACTAAATATGTATTCTATTATATCCAGTTTGACTGACCTCATGGCGCTCTGTCAAGCAAGATACAATAGATTGAATGGCTTTATCTGATGTACTCAGGACAAAAAACATTATAAATGTGTGAAATTCAGTGGTTGTTGGGATAGTTCTTTGGCAAACTGCAAGATTTTTTTTATTCAATTAACAAGGGGTTTATTTTAATGCCTGTCATGACTTAACTCCCTTCACTCTGATGTCAAAATAAGCAAATTGCAAGCAGTCATTTTTCCCATAATGCAACTGGGAATTTAACCAATTCAATCATGTTTGACAGAGCTCAATGAGCTCTGTCAAACAAGATTGAATTGGTTAGATTTCTAGTTGCATTATGGGAAAAATTTGCACCTTGAACTTTAGATATTTCGACATCAGTGTGCAGGAGGTTAACAGGTCAAATTTGTATTGGAGGTTCGGTAAATAGTTTGGTGCCATATACAGTGAGGGTGGGGGGGGGTCAACCTAATTTTCCCCAACTGTGAAGGCTTAACTCATGACTAACTAGGCTTAACTCATGACTAACTAATGTTCCAACTATATCATCACGGCATGCCTTCATCAAATGCATGCTTTGATAATGTAAGTTGAAATATTAGTCAGCTGGGAACCAGGGATTATAATTTAAAAAAGTAAAGACTTCTTGGAAATTTGTTAGTGAATACATGAAATATACCTGCAGTAGTCATGATGTAACTTCTTATTTAACTGTTCTGGATGCCCATATTTGGGCTTTATTGTGAGGCACACATACCGTAACTTAAAGGGTTCATATTCAGTGGATCCACTTCATCTTATCTTAAAAGTGAAATAATTTAACCTGTTAGACTTTAATTATCCTGATGGTCACTGGGAATTCAGTTTCTTCAACATTGTCAAAATGCGACATCAAACATCAGAAAGTACAAATAACAAGATATTTTTCACATTAGTGATTATCTGGTTGAAGGCTAGATTACAAATTATTGGAGAGTGCCCGCAGGCCTTAAGTTTTATCCTCTCACGATGGCACAAGTGCCAAATTGATAGACCCATGCGCACGCATGTGTCATTCTGTGTTTATCACACACCTTCACATCTATAAAAACAATTATTAGAAGGACACTCAGCAATTCATTTGACAACACTATCAACAAAAAGAACACATTTTATCGCCATCCAAATTTGCGAGGGGACTCCGTGTTCCTATCTCATCCCCTGAGTTCCAATGTGTTCTATGTGTCTACTGGTACATAGAACACATTGGAACTCAGGGGGCGATTTTCAGCAATTCAAATTGTAATTGCGTCATATGATTTGTAGAAAATTCCAGTGAAATTTCGCTTCTATTTAAAAAAATTGTCTGTCAGCGATTTCCATTCTGCACATATTTGCAGAACTGATTTTCATTTTCCACATGGTTCAGCGTTGCTGTAGATGGGGATTTCATAGAACAGGCGTGTAATAAAAAGTCCAAGTATCATATCTACTCTTGTAAGAATGTTTATGACATCTAAGAGTCCAATACATATGAAATTGTCCAGACTTGAAAAGTTACAGTATGATCGCCGTTGACTGGTCACTTTCTATGGGTGTGGGCAATATTTCCACTGATGGAATAATATTTGATTCCAAACACTAATTGTAGGAATAACCCTAACAAATTTAATTAACTGGTAGAGTGCAGGAAGCCCATATTTGGACTTTATTCTGAATTACAGGTACCAATACTTAAAGGCTTCATATTCAGTGGAAGTGCCTCATACTATGTTTGAAGTAATATTATTTAGTCTATAAAGATTTGCTTTGTTATAATTTATGGGAGAGTGCCATTTGGCACTCTCCCATAAATCATAACAAAGCAAACACAAGTGAACAAATTTTGATGACCACTCTACCAGTTAATGATGCCCTGGGTACAACCCGGTGTTTCATTAACCCTTTACCCAACATAATGGTCAAAACCGGCCAGCGCCATTCACAAAAATCACCATTTTTAGCTGCGACTAGCAGCTCTATAAGTGACAATGTCGGTCTGTCTGTCGGTCGGTCGGTCTGTCTGTGACCAACGAGTTTGTCTGTGACCAACGAGTTTCAAAACTCAATAACTTTTGAAATACTTGATGGAATGACTTTAGATTGAGCATGTAAGTGTATCTTATTGATGTCTAGCCACTGGTCAATGCATGTGTTGTTCCAAATATTTTTCTTGGAGTTATGGCCCTTGATGAACTTAGAATGTCAGTTGGTCTGTCTGTGACCGACGAGTTTCAAAACTCAATAACTTTTGAAATACTTGATGGAATGACTTTATATTTGGCATGTAAGTGTATCGTATCGATGTCTAGCCACGGTTCAATGCATGTGTTGTTCCAAATATTTTTCTTGGAGTTATGACCCTTGATGAACTTAGAATTTTGTGAGATTGCACCACCCGTCGCAGCTACGGCATCGATGTCGCGATTTTTATTATTTTTTTCAATTTTTGTCTCAAAACCATAGCTTATGACCCCTCATTGGAATGAGCTCATTGAGCACATTCCAATGAAAGTAAAAAAAATGAGTTATTCAAGAATTTTATTTGCAAGTGTTGTCTGCTTTTCGTGTTGGGTAAAGGGTTCATTAAAATTTTGTTGATATTGATTTTTAATAACCTGGTAAGCGCATGCATGGACATTACTGGCCAATGGCTATATGTGGATTACGACCACTCCATGGAAACTGTCCTGCATTGGTGTGTCCCTCCCCACCCACCCCCCCCCCCCCCCCCCCCCCCCACAAAAAAAAACAGAATACTGACAGTGATGCCTTTGGAACCCTGAGAAAAATCCTGGGCATATACCCAGTTTGCTTGGTATATATGTTATGAATGCTTGATGTTTAGGTTATGCTATATTTTGCTTTTGTATATATTGCTGAATTCTTGAAGCATTTATGAGAAAGTATACTGTTATATATGATTTTATTTTACTGTACATTTTGTATTGAGATGCATTTTGATAATTATTTAAGTGTAAATGTCTGAAGACATTGCAAAATAAATTTATACAAAAATAAATAATTGCTAAACTTATTCTTTCACCAAATAATTTAGCATAAACTCTTTACCCAAATAGACAGTATCAAAATTTGTTAGCTCACCTGAGCGAAGCTCAAGGGGAGCTTTACTGATCACTTTCTGTCTGTCGTCTGTCATTAACTTTACATTATTGACTTCTTCACACAAACTACTTGACCAAATTGAACCAAATCTGGTGCGCATGTTCCCTATCATATGTCAATTCAAGATTGTTCAAATAAAGTTGCCATGCCCACAGGGGGCTCCACAAGGTGCATAACTCTGATAGCACCCATAAAATACCAAAAAAAATCTTCTTCAGATCCAGTGGGCAGTATCTTTTCATATTTAGTATACAACCTCTCTTGGTGCGTCACATTCAGGTTTGTTCTTGGTGCGTCACATTCAGGTTTGTTCAAATCGAGTCCCTGTGTTAATATTTGGGATCCCTATTGGAGCCTGAATTTTAACTTGGTGCAATACGTGGAATTTTCTTTAAAAATCTTCTTCTTCAGATCCGCCATACAGAATCTTTTCATATTTGGTACACATCTCTAGCGGAGGGGGGGGGGGGGGGGGGGGGGGGGGGGGAGGGACAGATTCAAGTTTGTTCAAACCGAGTCGCTGGGTTAATATTTGGGCTTAGTGCAATATGAGACAATTACTTTTAAAATCTTCTTCAGATTCACCAGTCAGAATCCTCTCATATTTGGTGTACATCATCTCTAGGGGGGGGGGGGGGGGGGGGCAGATTCAAGTTTGTTCAAATCGAGTTCCTTGGTTAATATTTGGGCTCCCTATGGGAGCCTGAATTTCAACTTAGTGCAATATGAGGAAATTTCTTTGAAAATCTTCTTCAGATCCACCAGTCAGAATCCTTTAACATTTGATATACATCATCTCTAGGGGGGGGGGGGGTGGGGGGGGGAGTCAGGTTCAAGTTTGTTCAAATCGGGTTCCTAGGTTGAAAGTCAGGGTCTGGTTCAGTCTAAGAAATTTTGGACCAACATTCGAAAAAAAAAATTTGATTGTTTATGCATTTTGTTCAATTTTGAGACCAAAAAAAAACCCCAAAATTTGCCTCAAAATTTTGAGTCCGGTTTGGCATTTTATGCATTTTATTCAATTTTGAGACCCCAAAAAAAAATTTTTATAGCTTGAAAATTTTGTGTCCAGTTCCTACTGTATGAACAGGATTTCTTCACTCTGTTGAGGGCTGAATTTCTGTTTTTTAGGTCCCTGTCGGCCGTCTGGTTTCTGTTGTGTACCCACCGGTTCTTTTTCCTGACACCTTTCTCTCATAGTTGGGGGTGTTCTTGTACTTTCTGTATCTGTTGAGTTCACCTTTTTCTTCTACTGCTCTCACCTCTGTTATGTCCAGTTCGGTTCTTTTAGGGCAATGCCTTTTGCCCTCGCTTTTGGTGCGCTCTCGTGGCTGTTCATCCCGCATCCGCGGGGGGGGGGGGGGCGCTGTCGTTTCGGAGCCTCCCGACACGTCCACGTCTGGTGAGAGTTATACCCCCTCCGTGGGGGTGTGCAGTTTTTTACCGTGGTGGGCACTGCGGGAGCTGTTGGATGTCTGGTGAAGAGATGCCTGGTTCCGGGACTATGCGCCCTCTCCAGTCAACATCTGAGGCTGTCACTAGGATTGTGACTCCTCCTTTGGAGGCCGAGCTAGGTTGCTCTCTCCCCTTTTCCGCAGTTTCAACAGCTCCCGTCGTATCTACTGCTACTGCTGTTCCGTCTACGACGTCATCGGTCACCGTTTTAGCCGGCCTCGGCTTATCCCTGCAGGGGTCTGCAGTGATGTCTGTAGTGTGGATGTGGGGTATCAGCCTGAGCCTTCCCCGACTTCAATTTGGCGAAGTCGGAAGTGGCTGCCGACCGAACCCCCTGCTGTGTCCTCTCAGCCGTTGAGCACAGCCGTTTTTCCCTGCAGGGATCTGCATAGGTGTCTGGTAGTGTAGACGTGGGGTATCGGCCTCAGCCTTCCCTGACTTCAACTCGGAAAAGCCTAGGACTTTGCAGCTTACCCCAAGATGATATCTTTCTTGGGTGCTGTTTTGCTTGGTGGGCGCCGTTCGAGCCTTTATCCCAGGTGGATATGCATTTTCTCGCATACAAGACGGCTTTTCTGATGGCTTTTGCCTCCGCCAGACGGGTTAGTGAGCTTCACGCCTTCTCGGTTGACCCGGACTTTTTCTGGAGCTCTCCCACCAGTGTTATGTTTACCAGTGATTGCTGCTTTCTGGCCACGAATCAGATACCGGAAACTACTCCGCCTTCTATCTGTATCGGGACTCTTCTTTCTGTTGAGGGTAAACACCCTTTGATCTGCTCATTTGGAAGGGTAGGATCGATTTTCTGTCCCTTATTCCTGGTCGACAGACAATCTCTCCTGAATCCATTTCTCGATGGATTTGTCTTGCTATTCGTGCAGTTTCCGCTCGTCTAACGACTGGCGATTGTATTACCAATCGTTTTTCTGCCACGAGGTGCGTGCATTGTCTACCTCTTGGGGCTTATACTAACTCCGTCATGTTGCCGGATGTTATGCTGACAGCTTACTGGAGAAATACTACTTTCTCCACTTATCTGTGACAGTTGCAGGCGCAGGCAGAGGACCTTTGTTCTACGGGCCCTCTTTCTTCTGCTCAGACTGCTGTCTTGCCCAGCCATTCGGCTGCTTACAAGGTCAGTTCCAGCTCTGTGCTGTTACTGCCCTTTATGTCCGTGCGTCGCACATCACCATACGCCTAATCTCTCATTGTCTTTTACTAATGTTTGCGCTATGGTTTGAGTTAGGGTCTTCCATTGTAGTGCAGCCTTTAGTAAACAATTGCGGTAGGTATAATAAGAAAGGAAATTTACTATAAAATTTAAATTTCTCAGACAATAAAGAACAATCTGCTCAAAACTTGGTATGAATGTTCACCACCCTGGGACTCCCCGTGGGAACCCCGGGTAGTAGGCGGCACCTGTTTACTGTGGTAAAGTAGTTCCGCTTTGCTAGTAAAATAGGACCCAGTCACCAATGCTTGGGGTGAAAGTCCTCTAAAATGGGCAACATGTAGATCAACGATTGACTAAACTTGACTTCATCTCCATGTTGTGTCACGATTAGCCATGGTGCATAAATATGTGACGTTAACCACCAACAAACAAACAAACAATCACCACCCTGGGAACCTGTGGACCTGCGATTATAGTTTTGATCGGATTATTTTTGCCAGAATTGTGCTCCTTTTCTATTTGAAAAAGCATGCCTATAATTTTGTCCGGAGATTTTCTCAGATGTTTATTGTTCAGTTCCTATGAAACTTGGTATAGATGTTTACTACCATGGTAACCTGTGCACCTGGGATTATAGTTTTGATCGGATGTTTTTTTATGCCAGAGTTCTGCCCCTTTTTGATCTTAGAATGTCTGAATTGTGTCAGGATATTTTCTCATATGTTTGCAGGTCAATTCCTATGAAACTTGGTATGGATGTTCACTACTATGGGAACCTGTGCACCTGTGATTATAGTTTCGATCGGACTTTTTTACCAGAGTTATGCTCCTTTTCATCTTAGAATGCCTGAATTACGTCCATAGATTTTCTCAGATGTTTATGGGTCAATTCCTTTGAAACTTGGTATGGATGTTCACTACCATGGCACCTGTGATTATAGTTTCAGTCAGACCTTTTGTTATCAGATCTGTGCCCCTTTTCATCTTGGAATAATCGTGGGGGGGGGGGGGGTATGGACAGTACAATATTGGGCAGTCGCACCTTTTGTTTTAATTATTTCTATTTTTAATTTAAAAAAAAAATCACCAGAACTATATTATGTGACTCTTCCCTGGAATGAGCTCAGTGTACTCATTCCAATGACGGGGGTCATATGATTTGGTTTTGTTGAATTGTTTTTAAACTAATTTTTTATTCAAGTGCTCAGTCTGTATATCATGTGCGTTGATGCAGTTGATTCATTAGGTATTTATTTATTTATTTATTTATTTATTTATTGGTGTTTATGGTCACATATTTATGCACAATGGCTAAACAATGGCTAATTATGACCGTGACAGTTTTACGGGTGGAGGAAGCCGTAGTACCCGGAGAGAACCACCGAGCAACGACGAGCAGCTGCCAGCTCCCCAACATCGTAACTCCACACTTCAGCACAGGCAGGGTTAGATTGGTTGAAGACAAGCGCACCATCGACGTCAGTACGCCTTAGTATGGAGAGTCATGTTTAACATAAAAACGAAGGACCTCTTTCAGTGCGAATATACAGCTATCGGTAGAGTGTTTACTTTTAAAACCAAATTGACAGTCAGCGGTGGTCAGATTATCCAAGCATCTGTTGAGGATTATTTTCTCCAGTAGTTTTGATAGGACTGTTGCTCATGCAATGGGTCTATAGTTATCCTTATAGGATATATTTCCAACTTTACTTTTAATTAGGGGAATCAAGACAACGTCTGCCATATCACTTGGGATATGACCATGTTTGATAATAGCATTAAAGAGCATTACCAGGATGGGTATCAGGCATGGGTCACTAAATTGGAGGTGTTCTACACTTAGGGAGTCAGGTCCACATGACTTACCTTTATCGAAGCTTTGAATACAGCTAATAATTTCGTTTTCGGATACATATAAATGTTTATCAACTTTACATGACAACATATCTGCTGATAAGACATCGACATGAAAACTGGAGGGCACGGAATTCAAAATTCCCTTAAAGTGGTCACCTCACATGTTCGCAATTTCATTTTCACCCGAGACCCCTCCCACATTGTCGGAAACTATTGAGATCTTCCTCTTTGAAAGTGATTTCCAAATGTTTGAATGATTTTTGTTTTTAAGCTTTCTAGCCAGTGATTCCGCCTCTTACTGTGATTTTTTATTCTTACATATGCGCATGCCGTATTTAAAATCTGCTCGCGATTTTCTTATTTTGTCATGGGTTGTACCTGTTCGGGACCTACAGCATTTCTCTTGCCACTGAAATAAGGATAATTTGTGCACCTTTAATCAACTTTTCTCCCTGTAAATTGAATAGATTTCCCCAAATGATTTCTTGAGTTAAATTTAGATGAATTTGTCATCAAATCTAATGGCCTAAAAAGTTATCACAATTGGAATGGGGCTTTTGAGGGTTAATATATATTTTCAGGCACTAATAAAGACCTGGTAAGCAAAAAATCAAGACAGTTCTCCTAACCTACAAATCACTCAACAACATTTCGCCTTCATACCTATCAAGCTTGGTTAAATGTTATGCACCGGCAAAATGAAAGAGACCAGTCACTGCAAACAATCTCATTCGCATACCTGGACACCTGGTAATAGCATGTGGCAGTGCATCATCGTTGTGTCCTTGGGCAAAGCACTTAACTCTGATTGTCCACATGGAGGCACGATGACGCCGTGTACTAAGGCGTACTGCATTTCGATGGTGCGCATGTCTTCAACCAATCTGACCCTGCCTGTGCTGCAGTGCGGGGTTACGTTGTTGGGGAGCTGATAGCTGCTCGTCGTTGCTCGATGGTTCTCTCCGGGTATTCCGGCTTCCTCCACCCGTAAAACTGTCACGGTCATGATTAGCCATTGTGCATAAGTATGTGACCTTAAACACCAATAAATAAATATATAAATTACCCCTTTTGTGTTTTTGTTGTGTGCAGTCCACGAATATATACTTTCGCAGCGCTGGAAAAAAAAAACGCAAAGTGAGCCTTCTATTGTAATGCCTGATAGCACTGTGTCGATTCTTGGCTTTAACTCCTCATTCACTGAGTACTTTCAAGATATTTGTCAACAAATCTGGTCATGGCTGCTTGAAGCAGCCATGACTAGATTTGATGACAAATTCATCTAAATTTAACTCAAGAAATCATTGGGGGAAATCTATTCAATTTACTGGGAGAAAAGTTGATTAAAGGTGCGCAAATTATCCTTATTTCAGTGGCAAGAAAAATGCTGTCTTGGGCGGGAATATCCTCCAGCAGCACGCAAAGGGCTAAACTGTATTATTATTAATATTAGTAGCAGTAGTATTACAGACATTTTCTTTAATGGGGCCGAACCACAACTGACTGTGCACTCGCCAAATTAGACCAACTTAAAAGCTTGCCAATTAATGATAGCAAAATGATTCTCCCATATCCAGATTGGGATCTCAGGAAGTGGCGAACTGCTTGATTATACTGAGTGGTAAACAAGTTCTATCTTTTTCTGGTATAATAGGGTCTGGTAACCAACGCCTGGTGTGAAGTCCTCTAAACTTGGCAGTTTCAGTATAATGGATTGGGTAAATTTAACGTTATACTTGTGTTCAGGATATAGCCATTATGACCTTAAGGTTTGAGCCCCCATTAAACTGAATAAACAAACAAAACCAGACACGAGGGGCGTGAAGCAAGTTTCACAGCTCCCACTTTTGTAATGAAAATCGCCAAGTTTTGTCATAGCTTACCTCTTTTGTAATAAAATCACTAAGTTGAGGTCAACAGTTTTTGTTATAAAAATCGACAGATTTTGTCATTAAAAACAAAATCTCACCACTTTTGTCAAAGAAATCAACAGGCCGCATCACCCCCATTGCCCACGTTGGAATACGGTGACGCATAAGGCATACTGCACGTCGATGGTGCACCTGTCTTCAACCAATGCTAATCCTGCTTGTGTGGAGTTAGTATGTTGGGGAGCTGACAGTTGCTCGCCATTGCACGGTGATTGTCTCCGGGTGCTCCGGTTTCCGAGTCCTCCGCCCGTAAAACTGTCGTGGTCATGATTATCCATTGTGCAGAAATGTGTGTCCTTAAACACCAATAAATAAATAAATCAACAAGCTTTGTAAGACATTACTTTTTTCCGCTCGCATCCAAAAACTGTTAACCCTTACTTATACCATCTAACCCACCTCATACCATCGAGTTGCTACCTTGGGTGGGTTTTACGATATTATTGAGTGCGTGTTGCTGTCGGGTATGGTTGTAGAGTAAGGGCGGCATGTACCCATGTTGGTGTATTGCTTGTCCTTGGTGCTGCTTCCTCGCCTTACAACTTTTACTATACTCTCGCCTGGTTGTTGTGGATAGTATGAGATGATAGGTCATGTGGTGGTGTGTAATATGGTAGATCATCTAGTATGGTAGCATAGTACGGGCAGTTTGTACTCATTTTAGCTTAATTTGAGAAAGTCACGATAAACTATTGCCGTCACGCACGCGGAAGTCTGTCAGTCTGTGAGTCTGTTCACATTTTCTTTACCACGGGCTACATGTCTAGATGAGAATGTCCCCTTTTGGTCGCGATCGGTCAACCGTGGCGGCTGTGCGAGACCGAAAACCTTTAGCACAGTCTACAGGTCGTATTTATGAAGGGATTTCATTGTAGTTTGGTAGGATGACTCTGTATGATGTCAAGATGAGAAAGTCCCCTTCTGGTCGCGATTGGTCAACCGTAACGATTGCGCGAGCCTGAAACCCGAAAACCTTTAGCACAGTCTTCGGGTCGTATTTATAAAGGGATTTCACTGTAATTTGGTATGATGACTCTGTGTAATGTCTAGATGAAAACGTTCCTTAAAGGCGAGCTACCGATTTACATATCATAGCGATAGTTGGTCAAAACAGGATGCATGTTGGACGAGGCCCCCAGATGCAGCAAGAATAAGTATAGATATGGGCTACATAAGCGTCCAAAGTAAAATTAGTATAATAGCCCAGTCCGGGCAGTACGGGTTATCACACTCTATCGTCTGGGAATAGGATGATATGAACATAGAAATTAATCTTTTTTTAAACATACTTCTATCAGTTAACATACGTACTTCATGGTCAAGTTCATTCCACGTTTGGGGGTATAAGTATGACGGAAGATTGCCTAAAAGTTTTGTTCTTGTTCTGCCCTTGTGAAGAAGTCTGGATTGTCTAGTACATCTAGTAGTTTGTTGATCTACAGTTTCGAAGAGAGCATTGAAAGAGACAGGTAAGTTACCCCAATGCCAATCGTGTCCAAAAAGTATCGAGTGCAATTTAAACAAGTCGTTCACTTTAAAAATCTTCTCCTTATGGAATAAGGGGTCTGTATAAGCATTATTTATTTATTTATTGGTGTTAAGGTCACATACTTATGCACAATGGCTAATCGTGACCGTGGCAGTTTTACGGGTGGAGGAAGTCGGAGTACCCGGAGAGAACCACCGAGCAACGACGAGCAGCTGCCAGCTCCCCAACATCGTAACTCCGTACTGCAGCATAGGCAGGGTTAGATTGGTTGAAAACATGCGCACCATCGACGTGCAGTACGTCCTAGTACACGGCGTCATCGTGCCCCTATGTGGACAATCGGGGTTAAGTGCCTTGCCCAAGGACACAACGCGGGAGTCCGAATCGATCACTCAGATGGTCACCCATCCGAGGACTAACCGAGCTCGACGTTGCTTAACTGCGGTGATCTGACGAGAACCGGTTACCGCAACGCCACCGCGCCCCTGTATATGCATTAAATTTCTTGTTGTTTATAATTCTCAGCGATCGTTTCTGCATCAATTGGAGCTTATTAGTTAATTTCGAATTACACCATGCTCGTATTCCATACACCAAATGGCTGTGGACGGGTGTATACAAAACTAGGTCGATGTCAAGAGATGTTCTTACACTGGAACACGTGGCCTGGGACGTTATTCGAAACACTGACTTGACGATTTTCTGGGGCAGGAGCTATTTGCCACCCGGCAAATAGCTATTTCTCATTATTTAAGCTATTTGCCACACGGGTTGTTTGCCACCACGTTTTGACCGGGTGGCAAATAGCGATTTCAATCAAAACGTGGTGGCAAACAAAGATGGTAATCAAACGTGGGTGGCAAATAACAATAATGAACACATGGGTTCGCAAATAACAATAATAACGAAAAGGGGGTCGACAACTACGATATATGTATCATTCACCTGGTCTGAGCTTTGGTAACTTCTCGTTTGTTCCCCCGTGCTTGATTCAGTTAACCCATTGGGTAACCTAAATATACATGTATCGTGACAATGCTGATACATGAAATGTTGTGTCATATCCAAGTTCTTGCTTGCTCCTATGGGTAATATCTCGATGAATAAAGATGAATCCTGAACAATAATGAGGCTGTGTTGCTGCAATCAGATACAAATTATTTGCAGTTATGGCCTAATCTTGGCATGGGCTAGCATGCTGTAGAAGAGTATGGCATCCATAATCACTATTTGTGGCAGAAACATGAATTATTGCCTTTTTGTACCTATGCTACATCTTACGATGATCAACATTTTTAAAATGATGTTGTGCATCAACCAATCATCAGCATATGTGTATGAATCTTCCTAGGGTACAGCTGCTTAGTTGGCTAATAATTTGCCAGCGGAGCAGGTATACTTCAGGCAGATGGAAACGCCCGTGCAGCTGATGATTGGTTGATGCTCAACATCATTTCACCATATATTCGTACGATAGATCATTCAACTTAGCAAAACATTCTCGTGACCCAGCGACAGTCTTGTGCGACCCATTTTTTGTTTGCAGGTTTTTCATTTTAGGTAATCTCCACGCGACCCACAAACGGCCGTTCGCCTTAAACCGACAGGGCTGACTAGGTGAAGAATTAAATGGTCAGTATATTAAAATTATGTTTGTGTATTGCAGTTTTTCTATTTTCTGGGTCGCTGATGCTTTGAAGTGCATTACATATATGTAATAACTCGTATAAAATTGTGAGAATTAAAAGTAACATTTACCTGATGCTTGGTTGTGAATTTTTATTCTGAAAAACTGAATTCAAATTTTGTAAATATTCTAATCTAAAAAATTGTTTTCATACTTTTGCATGAGAACCAGATTTTAGACAATTGTCATGCAAATTTATGAAAACCACTATCGTGTTAATTTGAAGTACTTATATATTACCATATATTTCATACTATATCTATAATCTTAAGAGTTTGGTGAATATGAAAATTGGTTTCTGAAAAGTTAAGAATCGCAGTTTTTTTTTTTTTACAGTATAGACTAAATTAATCTGTTCCAGAGAAGGGTCACATATCAGGTTGTGAAAGAAAAAAATTCTTCCAAATGTTTTCTAAATTAAATTTAGCCCTTTCTCCAGGAATATTTCATTAGGTGGAGGATTAAATTTTATTACATGTATCAGAGTCCTCTACGTCCCCATTCCTCATCCCCTGGATCCCTTGAAACTCGTGAAATTTCCACTTTTCTTGAAAAACTCATGGAAAGCCCCCCGAATTTTATTATCAATGAGTTTAATTTCATTTTAAATATGAGGTGTGATAAATTTCAAATCTACAACTACTGCTGTTAGGTACTGGTTTGAAATTTAACATTGCTCACCTTTCTACTCTTTATCTGTTATTAGCCGATTTTATTATACCCATGGTTGGAATATGAATATGGGTGACTATAGTAGTCTTTGATATTTTATTATTGTCATCTTGAATTTGTCAAATACACTCTTGGAAAATTTCTTTCAAACTCCTGGAATTTTATTGTCTACCAGGTCAGGGTATAACTGATGTACAATTCGGCCGCCGTGGACTGTACACTTTCCACGGATGGGCGATATTTCCACGGGCGCAATAATATTAGATTACAAACACTAAACCCGGTGCTTCATTAATTAAAATTTTGCTGATGAGGATTTTTATTACCTGGTAAGCACGTGCGTGGACATCTCTGCCCACACGTGGATTACGACCAGTCCACGTCGGCTGTACTGTATATTGCATTTTCCACACTTTTTGTGTTGAAAATTTACATGCCTTGTACGTGTATATTATATGTGTATATAATTTGTATAAAACTGTGAGAATTAAAATTTTTGTATATGTGTATATATTTTGTATAAAATTGTGAGAAATAATATTTTAAACATTGAGTTTTAATAAAGAAAGTTAAATTTTAAACGTGTAGTGTTTTTTTTCAATCCATAAACATGTAAAGTGTTTGTAAAGTGTGTCTGCTGAATAAACAGACAATGCATTTATTATTAAACACATTACATGACTATAAATAAATGGACAATCTATTTATTCTTAAACACATTACATGTTTATGCATAAATGCCAAAGTTTATATATAAACATGTAATTTGAATATCTCATTAAACGGCTTTGTTTTTGTAAAAACACATTGCATGTGTGACAAGTGTGTCTCCCGGGTGTTTTGGTTTACACATGTTTTGTTTATTTATTTTTATAGTGTAAAAATCAAAAGGGGTTAGCAAATGCAAATAATAATGAAAAGGCGTGGCAAAGTGATAATAATCAAAATAGGAGGCAAATAATAATAGTAATCGTTAGGGGGCATATAATGGTAGTAATCAAAGGGGGTGACAAATTACGATAAAAATCAAAAGGGGATAGCAAATGCAAATAATAATGAAAAGAGGATTACAAAGCAATACTAGTCAAAACAGGTGGTGGCACATAATGGAAGTAATCAAAGGGCGTGGCAAATTACAATAATAATCAAAATGGGGCGGCAAATAATGTTAATAATCAAAAGGGGCTGGTAACTAACATTAAGAATAAAAAAGAATGACAAATAATGATAACAAAAAAGGGGTTGATGAATAAAGATGTTAATCAAAAGGGGCGGCTAATAATGATAGAAACCAAAAGGGGGTGGCAAATAAAGATACTACTGAAAAGGGGAGACAAATAGCTATAATAATCAAAAGGGGAGTCAAATACTGATCAAAATGAAAAGGGGGTGGCATATAAGGATGGTGATCAAAATGGGATGGCAAAGAAAGATAGTGAAAAGGGATGGGAACTACTATTTATAATCAAACGGGGGTGGCAAATAATGATAATAATCAAAAGTGGGTGGGGAATAATGATAATAATCAAGGGGGAATAATTCAAAAGGGGTGGCAAATATGGTTAATGATCAAAAGGAAATAGCAAAAAAAAAAAAGATAATAATGAAAAAGAGTGGAAACTACTGTTAATAATCAAAGGAATATGAATAATAATAATCAAAAGGGGGTGGGAATAATGATAAAGTCGAAAACAGGGCGTTGTCATTGTTGGGAGAAAGAGTCATACCAATTTTTCAGCCTAGACTCCAGGAGTGTCGCCTGAATCTGTGCGTGAATGTAAGTCTCATCGTGTCGAACCCGCCCATTTCATTTTTGTTGGGGGTGGTTCTTATCCTGAAGGGGACAGTGACTTTTCATCAACAAGCATAATCAACACGGCTTCACTGAAAATAACAATTTTAATACATAGAAAAATATAGTAACTTGTGACTTACATGAAATCCAATGAATAAAGAAACGTCAATCACACCCAACCCACACAGTTTTTCAGTCACCTTGTGGGCCCTCGTTCTATGTTCCAGGCAAGCAGTAGTGGAATGCTAGGTATATGAACTGGAACACGTTGCGGCGTTAATGTACTAAGAGCCGCAGTAAGAGACAGGACAGAATAGTGGTAGCCAATAGTAATGGTACAGGACTGCGAAGTTTTGCAGAACACTGTAGTATTGGGTGAATACAATACACGCTGGTCACTGGAAAGATGATAGTGACTATGGACAAGGAATGGCCTTGGAATTATGAAGAAGATAGATGGTCTAGAAGCTGCATAGGAGCTAAGAGCCATAATTGTCTTCAGATAGATATCATGCAAAAGGTATCCCTTAAAAGGTATCCTCAAATAATACAATACTATATCATAGGTATCCTCAAATACATAGATGAGTAGAGCAGCATATGGAGTCTCTCTTTCAAGTAAATGCTCTCTAGCTCATTTGCTGGATGAGATTCGAGTCGAAAAAGCATTTTTTTCATGGAGCAACTGCTCGATAGCTTATTTGTTCGATGTGATTGAAGTCGTTTGAGCAATGACTTTTCAGTAACTGCTCGGTAGCCTATTAGGGGAACTTGGAATAGGTATGATAAAGTTGTTCGAGCAAGCAGTAGTGGAATGCTACAAATATTAACTGGGACCCGTAGCGGCATTACTGTAGTAGTAGTACCACAAGTTAGTAATGGTTGGGACACAGGACAGAAGAGTGGTAGCTAATAGTATTGGTACAAGGTTATAACGGTATAAGACTGTAATATGGGTAGAACACTACAGTATTTATTTATTTATTTATTTATTTATTTATTTATTTATTGGTGTTTAAGGTCACATACTTATGCACAATGGCTAATTGTGACCGCGACAGTTTTACGGGTGGAGGAAGCCGGAGTACCCGGAGAGAACCACCGTGCGTCGACGAGCAACTGTCAGCTCCTCAACATTCTAACTCTGTTCAAGCTCCGCTCAAGAAGGGTTGCAGCGATTGAAGACATGTGCACCATCGACGTGCAGTACGCCTCCGTACACTTCATCGTCGTGCCTCCATGTAGACAACTGAGAGAAAGTGCCTTGCCCAAGAACACAACGCGGGTCGTCCCGCACGGCGATCGAACTCGGAACCTCTAGCGTAGAAGTCAAACAGTCTACCACTGAGCCACCGCGCTCCCTATTCTGTGAATGCAATATGGGCTGATCACTGGAAGATGATAGTGACTATGGGCAACTGGTGGTCTTGGAGCGATGAAGGTGATGGATGGGCTAGAAGCTGTATAGGAGCTAGGAACCCCATAGGAGGTAGGAGCTGTATGAGAGTCATGTCACAGGTATCTTCAAATCCCGAGATGAATCGTAGAGGAGTATATGCAAGTTGGAAAATAAGTAATCTGTCATTTACAGAATGTGGTTCCCATAGGGTGATTTTGCTGATGCTCTCCCATACAGTGGGCCAATTTATCCTCTGGGTACCTTTTTCCGTTAAGGTTTGAGACCCTGATTCAGATTGAGGTTCACAGAGGGTAAATTTAGTGATGCTACCCTGCACAGCAGGGTAGCATCGCCAAATTCACCCTCTGGTGACCTCATTTTGCAGATGATAGTCTACTTATTTTCTGGCTTGAGACAAATTGAGTATATGGAGTCACTCTTTCGAGCAATTGCTCTGTAGCTCATTTGTTCGTTGGGATTCGAGTCATAAGAGCATTTGCTCAAGGGGCAACTGCGTGATAGCTCGATTACTCGGTGGGATTCGAGTCGATCGAGCATTTGCTCACAGAACAATTGTTTGATAGCTCATTTGCTCGGTGGGATTCGAGTCGTTTGGGCAATGACTTTTCAGTAACTGCTCGATTGACTCTTGGACTTAGCAACGCTTGTTTTAGGGAACGATGTGACAATGGGTGGGAGTTTAGATGAATGGGGGGGGGGGGGGGGGGAGGGGGTCTGATTGGTTAGATGCCGTAACGTGAACGGATTTGCTGATCTGGATAAATGAAAATTGCTGTTCGAAATAGGAACAAGAGAACTCGGAATGGGGTTAGAACTAGCCAGAGTTGGCATGAAAAGCTAAATACATTAACAATAACCAAAACAATTCCAACTGATAGGCTCTCCTACTCTACCGGAGTATACTCCAGTACAAACGAACAGGGTTGGACAGACAGAAACTATAGCAAATCTTATACATACATAGATAGAAGCAGAGAATTCTGAAAGAATTCGAACTAGTACAACATGTTGGGTGGTTTTTGCCATTTGGAGTGAATGTCGGGTCTATTTGGGTAATAAGATTGACTCTTATACAAAGGAACGCGTCTTATAGCACTACGTGCTACTCTTACGATTTGGAAGGATTGTCGGGCAGTTTGTGGTAATTAGATTTACTTTCTATTTAATCGAACATACCCCTGAACACCCCCCCCCCCCCCGAACAAACCCCTTTCTATAGAAGGTTTTGGGTAACATAGCAACCACGTGCTACCATAAATCCAAGATGGTAGCCTCCAATATACGAAACGGGTGACAGAAAAAGGCCGCTCTGGAGGGTTACCATGACAATCCAACGTGGCGCTACTTGATTGTGTGACATGGCGTCACTTCCGCCTCCACCATTCCCTCTCTAACCTAGAGATGAAAAACCCCTGACATACTACTACAATTGTTATTTGCCACCCCTTTTGATCACTATCATTATTTGTTCCTCCTTTTGATTATTTTCATTATTAGCCACCCATTATTATTATTATCATTATTTGCCACCCCTTTTCATCATTATCGTTATTTGTCACCACTTTGATCATTATCATTATTTGCCATCCCTTTATCATTATTTGCCACCCCCTTTTGATATTCGTGGTAACCCAAACAGTTACCTTCATTCTGTCTGGAAGTGCTCCGTACTAGGGTGAATTCTACAATATCCCTTAAAATCAATATTTATCACCCTTTGCCCCACCCCTCCCATTTTTAAAAGACCAAACTAGATGAATGTGCCCCGTAATCTTGTGTTAATGCAACAGAAATCTAAATCTCGCCCGTTACTGAAATCACTATTTGCCACCCGGGTGGCAAATAGCTAAAATAATGAATAGTTATTTGCCACCGTGTGGTAAATGAACACTTCCATTTTCTGGTAGAGAAGAAAATCTAGTAACAAAGCTATGTCGAAAAGAGGAAGATGCCAACAGAAAGCCACAAAATAATAATGTTAGAGTGAAAGTCTTTTTTTAAATGGTCTGCTCCAAATGTAATCGCATCAGCCAGAGAACAGATGCTATATACTGTGTAGTCTGTGTAGTTGGTTCAATCGACTGGTCCTGTGAATGACTGTTGGAGATTAAGAAACCACCAAAAGGTGATAAATATATCTGCAGGAGTTCACGAAATAAGTTATTTATTTCTTGGATTTAATAACACTTTCGACAGCCAGGCTAACCTCGCTCGGACATTTTTATGGGCGGAGGAAGCCCGAGTACTCGGAGAGAACCACCGAACAGCGGCGAGCAAGTGTCAGGCTTCCCTTAGTATTAACTCCGACAAGCAGTGGCTGAAGGCAAGTGCACCATCGACTTGCAAAGTACGCCTTAGTACACAGCGTCACCTTGCCCCAAGTGAGCAATTGGGATTAAGTGCCTTGGCCAAGGACACGACGCAGTTACCACTGGTTGAGATCGAACAGTGAACCTTTCGGTTTGAAGTCCAATGCCCTAACCACTGAGGCACCGTGCTTCCTCGGTTATGATGCAAAGCCAATGGTGAACATAATAAATTTCTGTACCACCAAACAAACGAAGATATTGATGAAGAACATTGAAAAAAGAGAAATACTGTAGCGTGTAAACCCCAGAGCTCAATTAACCTGGCAGAGAATAAGCCGCTAGCACTGCGCTGAGTCTACTATCAAGATAGGATTCACTTATTCTCTCTTTCCGTAAGGGAGATACTGTAATCCACTTGTCGAATCTCTCAAGTAGTAACGCAACAATCTGCTATGTAAAACTTGGTTTATTCTTCAGAATCTAAACACGAAGTCCCTCAGACTGTGACTTGAGTGACAATGCGGCGCCATCCGCGCCGCTATGCCTAGTTCCTGGGAATGAATTCCACTCATACTGGTCCGTCTTTCTGTGTGAGTCGTTCCCACTATACGCCGCTGAGTTGTCCTTTAATTAATCTTAACACCTGAAGACGTGGACGTTCTACCGCTTCTATCCATAAAATCGAACGAAATGGTTTCACTCGCCGAAAGCGCGCAGGGACGGTGTGGGGAACAAGCCCCTTTCGACCCTCTTTAACTGTATAAGTTTTTGGCTTGTCTGCATGTGGTAAAGGAGGGAAAGAGTTAAGGAAGTCAGCGGCGTCTGTGTCTCCTGCGGTTTTTCTTGGGAGGAGGAGGATGCGTTGTTGTAGGTGGTGTTGTCGGATCAGGAGGAAGAGTAGGCTCTTCTTTGGCGGTGTACGGCCTGATACTTGCCTGATACTTGCTGCTGTTTCTTGAGAACTATTGAAATGTCCGAGAGCCATTTTGAGTATTGTCCTGATCATTTGGGATGAGGTACCTGCTGGAGTGTGGCACGGAAAGAGTCGCCCAGGATCTCCTCCCCGAGGAATGCCTCCACGGAATCCGGGATGCTCTCCTCCTGGTCAGACTCCTGGTCCGAAGAAGCCGGAGAAGCAAGAGCTGGAAGGTGCGTCGTCTGGGACAACTTCCTGTACCATAGACAGATCTTCTTCCTCCATCTCCTCTTCAGAGGAAGAGTCAGATGGGTTGGAGATCGATCTGTCACCTGACGACCCATAGTCCACCGGACCCTCCTCCTGGGAGGGGGGGGGGTGCCGAGCTGGACAAGGGTTGGTCAGGGGTGACAGGTGTTGACCCAATGACGCTCTCACTTGCCTCCTTCTCTTCCTTCTCCTTCTTCTTCTTCTCCAGAAACTCCGTCATTCGGCGGGCATCTCATCGTCTGGCGGAGGGTCCCTTCTTTCTCTTCCTCTTCTTCTTGGTGGTGGCTGTACTGCTCCGGCGGTCTTTATCCAGCTTGTCCGAGCCACAAGGAGGGTGACCAGTGTGGGAGGAAATCCCCCCACGAAAGGTGCTACATCTCTCCAAGAACGTCGGTTCTGTATTAGTATCAAAATCCACTGTCAAGTGAATTGTTCTCTTGCGTACCTGGATACTCCAGGTGGTAGCAAGGGCGGCCTTCACTTTGATCAGTGTTTCTTGTATGACTAATGGTAGCTCCACTGTTCTCTAGACGTTTATACCTCGGAATCCAAAGTGCGAATGAAATGATCCATAAAATTGTCGAAAGAAATGGTTTGGCGCGCCGAAGGCGCGCAGGGACGATTTGGGGGACAAGCCCTTTTCGACCCTCATCCATAAACAATCGAAAGAAATGGTTTGGCGCGCCGAAGGCGCGCAGGGACGATATGGGGGACAAGCCCCTTTCGACCCTCTTTGGCTTTAGATGTTTTTAGATGGTTTTTTTGTGATTATCTGGGCGTGGCAAAGGAGAAATGGAGAAGGAAGCAGCTTATCCTCTTTTTTTTGCGAGACTTCTTTTTTGGAGGTGGCTGTGATGGAGATGGAGATGGAGAGGCTGTTTCATGGTTTTGTTGTTGTTTTCTCATGTTTTCTATCCATTCCTGTGCCATTCTGGATACTTCAGCGGATTGTTTTTTGAATTCCTCGGTCTCGGCCATGGTTTTGTCGCAATTCCTCAGGATCTTCTCTTCGCGTGATTCAGCGGACTCCGATGGCTGTTCTACTGTGACTGCCACTCCTGGGCTATCCGGTAGTGAAGGAAGAGGGGAGTGAGGGGTGGGAGGTGGTGAAAATGCAACTTCCAGTTCCTCCTCAATCTCCACTGGACGTTCCACATCCAACTGTATCGGCTCAGGAGCCGGCAGTTGGTTGGGTGTGCCAGTGGGACTGGGAGGGGAACTGGCGGCTGCCTCCAGAACCTCCACCCCCTCACTCAACTCTTTCTTCCTATTCCGGAAGGCCTCCAGGCGCAGGGCGCTCCTGCGCTTGGTCGAAGGGCTCTTCTTCTTTTTCTTCCTCTCACTCTTCTCAGGGCCTCCGTGCCTCTTCGGGTGAGGACCAGTGGGAGAGGGGATCCTCTCGCCAAGGGTACTACCTCTCCCCGAAGAGGGTGGTGTATTCTCTTCGATGATGAAGTCCAAGGTCAGTTGGACGCTCTTGCCTTTTTCCAGGATACCGTAGTCCAGGAGATAGGACAAGAGACGCCCAGAGCTGATATGGCTTTCTCTAATCTAGCAGGTATTTCCATGCTCACGCTCTGAAGTCAGAAGTGTGAAAATGATGGGGCGATGAAATGCACCAACGACGGAAATGAAAAGTTATGAAATGTTTTTTTGCGCGCCGAAGGCGCGCAGGGACGATTTGGGGAGCAAGCCCCTTTCGATGAAATGCGCTCAACCCGCCTATATATACACTAGGGCGCAAACCAAAGCGAGGCCGACCAATGAAAGCAGGTCTCTCAGAACGAGGCTAGCCTCACCGCTCACACAAGAAAGATAACTCAAGGCGAAGCGCCGCCGTAGTGCGGAACAGGCCTGAAACTCGGCCGCTACAATACGAAAAGATCTCCAGATTCAATGTCTTTAACAACACAAGCTAATATTGTATCGTAATCTCAGCTTCGTTTAAGCCCGTGTTTACTGACTATTACAATGGGGATGCTTAATATCTTACGATCTGTTCACGTTGTAAAGTTCATACAAGATAAAAATGAATAGCCACCACTATTATTTTATGATGTTTTTGCTTCAAATTCTACTTGTCACCACAGAGATACAACATGGAACATCCAAGATCCAAATTCACTAAAGACCATTCCATACAAATATTCCAACGTTCAGTCATACAGCTTCCACGAAGTTAAACGGAATTGGATAATATTCAAGCTAGAATCTGTGCATAACCAAAACCTTAGATGATTGAAATTGTCTGAATCACAATTTTTCAACCCTCAGTAATGGAATGGAAAGAGAAATTTGGTTCGGGGACATCAAAATACAGTCCAGTGGAAGAAGGCCCAAATATTCAATCATGTCCTTGGAACACACTCTTGGGGCAGCACAAAGCCATGCAAATAACGTAGAAACCACCTACTTCTTCAGAAATCCAAGATAGTGGACATAAATGTTCAGAACTGGAGTAATTTGTATAATATCATGCGTATAAACTTAATATAATAGTACACATCAGCTCTAACTAGGGTCCTGCGAAGCTTCGAGATTCGATTCGATTTCGAATCTTAAGATGGTATTCAATTCGATTCGAAATCGGTTGTCTGATTCGTTTCCTTTCGAATGAGTAAACGGGGATATAGCTTGGTGTTAGTCATTGTTGTCGTTCCACAAAACATATCGTCGCCTGAGTGCTAGAATGTTCTATGTCCCCTATGGGACGATATATTATTTCCCCTATGGGACATAGAACATTCTAGCAGTCAGGCGACGATATAGTTCAGATGGACTTTGTACGAAAATAATGCTGAAAATAAAGACAGAGTGTAATTTCATCTATGCATGTATTAACCCTTTACCCAAAGCAGACGATATCAAAATTTATTATTTTAAATATAATTTTTTTTAATTTTTCAAAAAATTTCAACAAAACCATTTCATGTGACCCCTCACTGGAACGAGCTCAATGAGCTCGTTCCAATGAGGGGTCACATGATATGGTTGTGTGGAAATGTTTTGAACAATTTAATTTTTTCAACTGCTCAATTTGCATATTACGCGGGTGGATGAGGGCGATTCGTTAGTTAAAGGGTTAACTAAAACAGCATCTGACCATGCCACCTCCTATACTAATTCCAGTCTCACTAGTCTCTACCACTATTGAATAAGTTAACGTTTCAACAAATGTTGACGATGAGCTGTTGCTAGTGGCTAGTCCTGTGCCGTGCTGATTGCACACTAGTAAGTCTCGCACCCGTTCTTGAGTAATATTCCATCTACATCATCAAGGCATGTCTTGGAAGGCATGCTTTGATGATGTATCTGGAATATTTGATCAGTCGGGTTTTGAGCCGTTACAGTCGGAACAATTAGGTTTACAGCCCCCCCCCCCCCCCCCCCCTTATCGGCCATCTTCAAGACGCCCGGAATTCGATTCGAATAATAGACCCGATTCGATTCGAGATTCGATTCGAATCGAAAATGTGTGATTCGCGGGGACCTAGCATTGACACCACGCGCCCTGAAACAAAACAAATCTAAGTAGATGCTGAATCCACATGGCACCTCGAAAATCGCGAGGGTTACTTCCATCAGCCTTACAGTATTTTAACTCTGACAACACGCACTGGACGCGTGCACAAACGTCCAGAATATGGCCGCTTACTCGCTTTACCATGACACTAGTTAACATCATTCACAGTGACTATGGCATAATTTCCTGTGTCTTACCCTACAAGATTTACCCAAATGAGTCCCGTTTGGATGAATGATATAATATTCATTAGATAAAATTTTGATAAGACACCCCTACACTTAGCAAGAAAGACATCATGATTAAAAAAGGGTCATACAGTGCATTTATAAGATAAATATTCTGAAACGAAAACGAAGCACAGGTAGATGTCCAATGCATAACACAAAATACAAAGGAACATCGATTATTTTCAAGTCAAACAATTTTTTTAAAACTAAAACCGACAATTCTATCAAAATATAACACAAAAAAGTAAATAAAATGAACAAGTTAACATAAATTTCTTCATTCGAAAACAGAAAACAATATTTTGAACAGCGGTGAATTAATACACTAAACTAACTACGTATCTAAAGCAAACACCTTATTTTAGTTTTATCCCACTTTTATCTTTGGGGATCGAGACATTTTGGTAAAGATTGGCGATTATAATTCATAAGATGTTAACAATTAAATGTATAGTATTAAATGAAAATGAAAAAATACACTAAGTACCATGGTTTACAACAATGTTTTGTAACAATGACATACCGCACCAGGGTACTTTTGTACATTTTGAAGTATTACAGCATAAGAGTCCAGACAAGTGATCTCATAACATCAAAGGTTTTTTACGCCCAAGACATTATGTGATATTTTTTTAATCTTATTTGTTTTACAGGGATTGGCGAACAAGTTATGCAACTTATATTAACGAGTCTCCGTGGCCAATGGCGCAGGTGTGTGGGATAACCTTCGTAGCGGCAACTTCGTGGCCTCGCTCTTCTCAAATACTAAGAAGGGATGTTTATCCTGCAGGGAGTGTGTCTCTCTCTGCACAGAGGACAGCCATGTTACACCCCCCCCCCCCCCCACCCGATAGGACGGTACGCTCTGACAGCATCAACCCCACAACTGATGCTTACAGAGGGTGTTCGGACATCTCGAAAACTTTTCCCGATCGGGGATCGATCCTGGGACCTCTGGTATGAGATACTAGCGCACTTATCTGCTCGGCCACCACTCTGTTAAAAATCTTTGCCTGTTTGCATGTGAACCAGATGTTCTGGGTGCGACTAAAAAGTCATGTAAAGACTGGCGGAGAGCGGCAAAGCCTGTCGCATTTTTAATTGGTAGAGAGCTAAAATATTTTTAGTCGTCAGAATTTGTTCACAAGTGTTTGCCATGTTGGTCTCCACTGGAGAGTAAGTGAAATTGCTACATTGCTCGAGACAGAGGACTTTGATGTCATGAGCTTCAGTGAGACGTGGGTAAGACACGAGGAACGGGTAGACCCAGTAAGGGGGTGCGTGTGGATAGGTGTAGGGCGAACGGAAGGCCAGACAAAAGGGGGGAGGGGTAGTCATGTACACCAAAGAGGATTTAAAACCGTCGCTGATCACAGACCTGGAAGGTGTCAGCACCTCGGCTGAGGTATCGAAAGAAATTTGATGGGTAAAGATCAGTATAAGAAACAAATATTGCCCTTGGGATTATGTACTGTGTGTGGAGGGTAGCAAACCAGAGTGGAATGACTCGATATACTCAACACAAAGGTCCAATATCACCTTAGTGATATAATTTTGATGGGTGACTTTGATGGACACATAGGTGATAAGGAAGATGGCATAGAGGGCGGGGACAAGAAAGTCAACATGAATGGAAGGAAGCTGTTGAACTTCACAAATGAGCTCGGTCTAAAGATTCCGAAAGGGACGCGAGATGTAAGGGGAAATAGACCTGGGAGAGGAACGACAGAAAATCAATAATCGACTATATTCTCACAGATGTTAATTTATGGAGGGAGTTGATAGGGGTAGAAGTGGATGATGAGGGTAATAGGGAGTTTAATAGTGATCACAACTTGATTACAGTGACGATCGGGGCCAAAAACCTAGTAAAAAGCAAAGTAAGCTTCAGGGAGATTTGGGAACTCAAAAAGGATGCTGACTGGGCGAAGTTCGAAGAAAAAAAGAAACCAAAGCTTGCAGCCGTACACAAGGGGGCCAGTGTCCAGAAAATGGCCGACGCCATAGTTGCGGGCCTAGAGGAGGCAGGGAAGGAAAGTGTAGGAAAGATTATGGTGCTAACACGGGAACTTGGGAACAGAGTGAACGAAGAACTGAATAGGGCCAAAAAGGGTAGAAAAGCTAAATGTGCTGCGTACAGGAGAAGTAGAAAACTCAAGGGAACGGAAAGCAACGAGGCCATGTAGCAAAGGAGGAATTCCAACAAGCACGAAAAAAAGTAAATAAAATTAAAGATGATAATAGGAGAGTGCGAAATAGCAGTCTTATTAGGACGATAAGAATGACAGGGGGGGGGGGGGGGGGGGGTGTCGAGTTCGAACGTATTTTGGAAATGGGTGAATAAGCGTAACAAAGAAAGTAACCCACAGAGTATTAAAGTAGATGACAGATATGCAGACGATCAAGATCAAATCGCATCAGAACTAGTCAAGCTCTGGGAAAAGGTAAACGATAAGCGATGGGGCATGGGGAACCCACCGGAGTGTCAGAACCAGGTCGAGAAAAATCTATCGAACTTCGTGTGCAGCGAAATTAAAACGAAGGAGGGCGAATAGTGATCTCAAAATTAAGGAATGGAAAAGCGAGAGGGGTGGACGAAATTCCTAACGAGTTTATCAAAAAAGGGGGAGATGAACTCTGGGAAAGCCTAACTGCCCTATTCAATTTAGCCATAGAAAAACAAGAGGTCTCAAAAGAGTGGAGAGAAAGCAAAGTGACATTTATTCACAAAAGAGGGAAAAAGACGTTTTGGGTAATTATCGAGGGATCTCTGTCAGTAGCAACATTGGAAAAGTTTTCTGTAAAGTCCTGTATGGGAAATTAGGTGAGGTGATTGAGGAGAAGGGTTTTTGGGGAGAGATTCAGAATGGCTTCGGGAAGGGAAGGAGAGTCACTGACCATCTTTTCACGCTATCCCAAATGATAGAATCCGCGAAAGCAAAAAAGAAAATGATGTTTATGACCTTTTTGGATGTTAAAAGGGCATTTGATAGAGTATGGAGGGAGGGTATATGGAGAAAGCTTGAGGCTCTGGATTTGGGAGGCGAGTTCGTTGGAATTCTGAAAGCATTATATAAAAATGTACAGAGTGAACTTAGCCTGAGTAACATAACAACAAAACGTGTGCCTATGGAGATAGGCCTAAAACAGGGCTGTATCCTTTCGGAATTCTTTTTACATTGTTCATCAAAGGTTTAGGAGATGAACTCCTCCATAGCGACGAGGGGGTAGCAGTTGGGGACTTGGAGATCCCAGAGCCATTTTTTGCAGACGATATGGTGCTAGTGTCAGAAAGCTAAGAGGGGCTAGCGAAAATGCTGGGAATTGTTGGGAAATATGGGAGCAAATGGAGACACGAACTTAATGAAAGCAAGAGCAAAGTTATACCTGTGGGCCGCAAAGTGGACTCCACTCGAAGGTGGAGAGTGGAGGAGTTCTGTATTCCGGAAGGTAGCAACAAACTTCTTAGCATAGGAGAGACAGGTGATTACGAGTATCTGGGGATAAATATAAACATCACAGGAAGAGGCATCTACCGAAACCACACAAATAAATTGATTCTGAAGGGGAGGCGAATCCTTAACCAAATGAAACTTATAGGGAGAAACAAATTCAACAAGGTTTTCGTGGGGGAAACCACTGGGAAAAGGTGGGTCTGACAAGTATAACATATGGCACGGAAGTGGTGCCCCTGAACCAGACGCTGTAAAGAGCTTGGAAACCCTGCAGAACGATGCAGGCCGGTGGATAACGGGGTCGAGTAATGCCGCAACGCTAGAAACAATCAGGGGTGAGCTTGGGTGGATGAGGATCAAGGACAGGATAGACTTATTGAAACTCGGTTATCTTAATTATTTGATAAATCTCCCCGACAGCCGATGGTGTAAAGTAATGTTCCAGAGAATTTTCAACTCAAATACCAAGACAGGGTGGGTCCAAGTGAGGGAGCTAATAGAGAACAACTCAGTGGAGATCTCGGACTTAGACGTCGGGGAAAACCAAGGTAAAGAAATCGTCAGAGAAAGGGTCATGGAGGATGGTAACCTTAATTGGCGAGAGGGGGTCAAATCAAAGAGGTCTTTGGGTGGCCTGCGTGATAAAGAGAAGCCTGGTTTTGAGGAGTACCTTGATGGTACCTTTGGGGGTCACTGTTGTTAAAGCTGAGGTCACGGTCCCTGGAGCTGAGGGGGGAAATACGGAAAAAACAGCGAAAAGGAGTGTCAGATGTGTAACTTAGGCGTGGTAAAGACCCTGGAACACTTTCTTCTAGAATACCCAAAATACCAGTCTAAAAGAATAAGATTCACTGGGAGTATAACAGGGAAGTGGGATGGGAGAATGAAGGACATGTGGTTAGTGAGAGATTCAAATGGGAGGGTTAATATGCTAATCGGATATATTGGGAAGAATGGGACAAGGGATGTCATCAAGCACTTCGTCTCCGAGTGTTGGGAGGAGAGAAGAAGCGTGGGAATAGGGGGGAGGGGGGAGTTGGGAGTGCAGGGGTGACCAAGGCCTTCTCACCCGAGAACCGCGACAAATCAGCGGCCGACCGAAGTGTTGTTATTATTATTATGTTACAATTTATGGGAGAGTACCTATAAGGCTATTGTAACGAGGAAAATCCATACAAACCAAATAATTTAGATTCAAAGATAATATGAAGGACATCCACAGACGGTTTTAACCCTTTACCTAACCTGAAAGGCAGACGACACTTGAATAACTGATTTTTTTCATTTTTTGTCTCAAAAACATAGGTTACGACCCCTCGTTGGAACGAGCTCGTTCCAACGAGGGGTCATAACCTATGTTTTTGAGACAAAAAATGAAAACAATAATGAAAATTAATTGGCGATTTTTGAGAATAGCGCTGGCCGTTTTTTGCCGTTACGTTAGGTAAAGGGTTAAAGCCTTTGAGTTGCAGTTCGTGCACTTTAGAGTATATGGGCTTCCAGCACTCTACCAGTTAAAGGAGTCTAAAAAATGCATTACATAAAATGGTACTGCATGTTCTTTTGTATTATAATATGCCGTGTAAGGCAGTAGGGTATGGATACTTTTTATTTAGTAAAAAAAAGAAGAAAAAGTATGATTAATGTTCTTATTTAGTACGTTTATAAAGCCGAAGGGGGGGGGGGAGTTGTGTAGTCTCGCTACGGTCAAGACTTTAGGCTAGCTACTCCCTGGAACGTCATCATCGGCTCGGGTTCCTTACTCCTAAAGTGGTACGGGGGAGATATGTACCACGGTCGATATACCATCTTTCGATCCATATGTGCTGCTGAGGGAGACGATATGTCATGTCAACAGAACAGAAGTTACACTTGATATGTTTTGACACCTTCCGTTCTTATCGGAATGCTGGTCCGTTCGACACCTCTCGGCATCTGCATTGGAGGATTCGGCATCTGCGTTGGGCGATTCGGCACCTGACTTTGGATGATTCGGTACTTAGTTTTTGACGATTCGGTACTTGGTACTGGACGATTCGGCACCTTGGGAAATCATGTTCTATATATTTTTTGTCATTTATTTCACAGGAATAAATGCAAAATAATTAACCCTTTACCTAACGTAGCGGCCAAAAAAGGCCAGCGCTATTCTCAAAAATCGCCAATTAATTTTCATTATTTTTTTCATTTTTTGTCTCAAAAACATAGGTTATGACCCCTCGTTGGAACGAGCTCGTCGAGCTCGTTCCAACAAGGGGTCATAACCTATGTTTTTGAGACAAAAAATGAAAAAAATTAGTTATTCAAGAATTATTTTTACAAGTGTCGTCTGATTTTCAGGTTAGGTAAAGGGGTAAGAAAAATTTATAGAAACTGAGAATGTAGGCTTGTGGATGCATTTTAGGTTCGTTAATATATTTGGTTGAAAAGTGAACAGTTAAAAATGGAAGCATATCTTCCCCCACCACTCTCTTAAATGAATTTCTTGTAATTTAGCAGTGACCTTTGGGCATTAAAAGCATGAACACCCCCCACTTCCCCAAAAATCCGGAAAAATCAACAGACTACCAGCAGGAAAGGTAAGTTACTTTATAAAAATAAACTAAAATTAATAATTTCTTTTTAACAGATTTCATTTAATTTATTAAATTGCCATATAAGTCTGTTATATATATTTGTCTCCAATAATTTCATGTAATTATTCATTGAGAAGCCCCCGTTTGTTCTTTCTCAACGAATGAACGCAAAGCTATTACAGTTTTTTTTATCAGATTTAATGTAATTTAATACATTGCTAGACAAGTTTAACCTCAATTTATATATATATATCTCACCAATAATTTCGCGTTTATTTATTGAAAAGGCCCCCGGGCAGCTTTTTCAGCGAATAAATGCAGAATTATTACGAACGAAATGGTTTGACGCGCCGAAGGCGCGCAGGGACGATTTGGAGGACAAGCCCCTTTCGACCCTCCTTAGCTGTTTGTTGTTGTTGTAGGATGTCAAGGCGCGGTGGAGGAGGAAAAGGAAGGAGGGAGGTGGCTTAACCCCGTCTAGGCTTCTTCCGGCTCTTTTTCTTTGGAGGTGGTTGAGGTTGTGATGTGGAAGTCGACGATGTTGAGTTTAGTGTTGAGTTTGGTGAATGGATTGCGTCTAATTTCTTTTTGAGATCTGCCTTGGATTGTTCCATGAACTCCTGAGTTTCGGAGGCGATTCGGTTTCCCGTCTCAATTGCTCGTCTTGCCATCTCTCTTATTCTCCTTAATTCTTCGGCGGTGACTGCAGATTTAGGTGGCTGTGTTGCTGAGATTGACTCACCCGGGCTGTCCGGTAGAGAAGGAAGTGGGGAGTGAGGGTGGGAGGTGGTGAAAAGGCAACCTCCGGTTCCTCCTCAGTCTCCACCAGATGTTCCTCATCCAACAGTACCGGCTCAGGAGCTGGCAGTTGGTTGGGTGTACTAGTGGGACTAGGAGGGGAACTGGCAGCTGCCCCCAGGACCTCCATCCTCTCGCTCACCTCTTTCTTCCTATTCCGGAAGGCCTCCAAGCGCCTGGAATTCCGGCGCTTGGTGGACGGACTCTTCTTCTTCTTGCTCTTCTTTTCAGGGCCAGGTCCAGGCTTCTTCGGGTGAGGACCAGTGTGAGAGGGGTTCCTCTCACAAAAGGTGCTACCTCTCCCCGAAGAAGGTATGGTAGTGTTGTGCTCATCAATGACGAACTCCAAGTTCAGATGGACTTTCTTGCCTGTCTCCCGGGCAGTCCAGGTGACAGGTCAAGAGATGCCCAGAGCTGCTATTGTTCTCTTCAGTCGCGCTGGTAGTTCCAGTGTTTCCATAATTATGGTGTTAATTAGGATGCTCGCACTCTGAGTTCAGAGGTGCGAAATGAAATGAATGTGAGAATTATTACATTTTTTTATCAGATTTTGTACAATTGAATGAACTGGTATTATCACGTGCTCCCTAACACTGGCAAGCCACTCCCCGTATTGTTAAAGCAAAGGCAATAAACCAATGAAATAACTGATGAACTGAGTATAATGCAGGTGCCACGGCTTGGTTTCACTGTAATCAGAGAAGTCAACAAAAAGCAACAAATGGAATAACTGCATGAGCCAAGAGAAACATGGGAACAATAGATTACTTTGTTGTATGAGACGAAGATTATTTTTCACTCATCCAGATGATTATCTATGCAATTTATTTTCGTCTATTAAAAAAAATCAACTAATAAAATTGGTGTAATTGTTTCTGCATTTTTGGAACAAGCAATGTGTAGTCTATATATGATACTCTTTGTTGAAAATATCGATTTATTGAAATACTGTTGCATTTCTGACAATCTTTCTAATTTTTATTTTTTGTTGGTCGGCTCCGGGGTCTCCCAAGGGAAAAATTTAAAAAATCAATGCTCCGAGAGGTTTTTTGGGTCATTAAATAAACTATGTGTATATTCACCCAGCCCACATTTTTCATTGGGTAGTTAGGTAGTGTCATTTACCTGGTTTTGATCAAGACAGTTTGTACATGACCACTGAATATCATCAATTTGCTATCTATTTGCCTCTCTGTAGTCCTCTATTAGTGAAGGCTTTTGAAGCTATCACTAAAACAACTCGACAGTCATTATGATGGTGAACAATTATTAAGATAAAGCTCGCCGGCTGAAACTGAAAGTCTGTTTTAATTCAAACAATGACGAAACTAGAAATGATCAAACTTCCAATGAATAAAAATCATACTAATATGTTGATTAAAACAATGCACACGCCTTCATGTAATAACATTAAAAAATAACATGGGAAACATTAATGGAAGAAAAACAACATGGCAAACGTTAATTAAATTAAAAGTAAATAACCATAACAAAATTGTTATTAAAACAATTCCGACACAAGTAATGAAATTGCTGTCGTAAAAAACAATAATGCGGTACTCTGTTAAATCAAAGTGCCGAATCGACTAAACTCAAGGTGCCGAATCGTGCAACCCCCAAGTGCCGAATCATCTAATGCAGGCGCCGAATCGTCCAAATCTCCCGTGCCGAATCGTCTCGGTGCCGAATCGTCCAGACACCTCTTATTTAAGTATGTATACACAAGGGGTACACACATTTGTGTTTATGGGCATATTTAGTAATATGTTTCCATTAACCTTGAACTTCAATCAAGTTCTATGCTTGTTCTTTCATGTTTGAAAATAGCTAAATATGAACCTCCCTTTGTCGACTTTCAAACATTTAATACTCATTATAATACTCCTTAGGTTCTGCCCCAACCCAAAAATGTTTGGACTCGTCGTTAAATTTTGTAGATATTTTCTCGGTAAAAGTTCTCAAAATGGAAGAGAAATTAGGATTATTGATTTGTGGGCTAAAACATATATGCATTAGACTGCATTTTCGATAATTGGCCTGTTTGGGCGGGGTGGGGCAAAAATAATGGTAGAAATTTGGATTCCCAATCTGAAATCTGACCAAAAAATTATGTTTTTTTTTAAATTTGGGAATCGACCACCAGCTCTCTCCTCCCCCCCCCCCCCTCCACACACACACACACACGCACACGCATACGCGCATATTGGCGAAACTCTAGTGTACACCTGCAGTGTAGTACCAATAAATTAGGTTTGGTTCCCACACACACAGCCCAGACTATAAATGGACTGCTCCAAGAAAGTGTTGCTTAGCTGAACCAACGTTGCATGTAAAATATTCAATTCTCCAATACAGGCCTGCTATGCATTGCCCGTTGTTAGAGTTAGGCTCCTTACTTCCTTTAGACATTAGATGTGTGTGGTCGGATCATGTTGACCCGTGTGACCGATGCTTACCCGACTATGACAATCGAATGGAATGGTTTTACGCGCCGAAGGCACGCAGGGACGGTATGGGGAACAAGCCCCTTTCGACCCTCAGTGACTGTAAATGATCAATTTTCACATGTCTAGGCGTGCCGAAGGAGGAACAGGTTCAGGTACTCGGCAGGTGTCACAGGTTGCGGCGTGATGGTCTCTGACTATGACAATCCGAATGAAATGGTTTCGCGCGCCGAAGGCGCGCAGGCACGGTATGGGGAGCAAGCCCCTTTCGACCCTCGGTGACTGTTTAGCGGCGTTTATGTCGCTTGTTTCTCTTTTTGGGTGGAGGTGGCTGTGATGGGGAGACTGTAGTGGTTGTTGGTGTAGTTGGGCTGTTGATGTTTTTAGAGGACTGACTAGGATGGAATGGTCGAGTCCTAGCTGCTTCAGGAGTGCTGTGGCTGGTACGCTGTTCCAGGAGTGCCCATCGTTCTGCTGTTGTTGTCAGCTGATTCCTTTAGGATATTCCTGGCTTCTTCCCGCATGCTGTTTACTACTGCCGTTATGTCAAGTATATCCTGTATCATTTTCCGTTCCTGATCCTGATGGAGGGGAGAGACTGGAGTAGGAGACTTGAGAGAGCCAGTTTCCATTTCCGTCTCCGCCTCGCTGATGACGTCGCCATCCTCCAGGTTGTCCCTCAAAGGAGAGGCAGCTGGGGAGTGGATGGGAGTAACAGGAGTTGGAGGGGGGGAAATAGTAGCGGCGTTACTAAATAGTAGTTACCCGACGGTTTTTGTACACACACAGCTATTCAGAATGCGGAGGTCTTTGGACATGCCAATTATCTCAGTACTTGGGCGTGTCAGTTCAGTTCGGTCGGTCTATTTGCAGTAAGTTCCTGAATTGCAGTAAGTAACTTTGCGGAAGTTCCTCGGTGTGAGCGAAGGTGTTATTAATCCTTTGTCTTGTTGGTACTTAATTGGATTACAGCGTTGTCACCTACATTAGTCTATTGTTAATAATTGATTTTTTATTGATTGCATCCATTAATTTTGTGTGGGATTTCCCTTGCGACGTGAAAAACTTATTTGTATTAATTTTCTTACAGGGGATTTCCCAAGCGACTCGAATAACGGGTCGGTTTATTTGAAGTAAGTACCTGAATTGGAGTAAGTAATTTATGGCCAAATATAATTTTTGCAACATTTCGCACGAAGGATATTTTTCTTACATATTCGACCCACTCTGGCAAATGGTTTGAAAACTGCAGACAAAAAACTGAAGCGACTGCAACGATCCGAGTTGGCGTTCGTGTTTTCCTTTTGCCCTTGGAAAAATCAATATGTCAGCGCCCATTCAGAAACGTAATTATTCATAGGAAAAGGATATACTTTTAGTTTTGTCTGTTACTTTCAATTTTTATCTGAATAGGTCAAATTAACTCTTTGGAGACGGAGCGATTACATTAACCAGTTATTATGTTACCCTCGACGACTTGTTGGATTTTCACGTAGACAGTTATATTTCACGATCTCACCTAAGTTCGCTTATTTGGCAATAACAAAAGTGACAAAGACATTGACGTCCCGACCAGTTCGTCATCAAGCATGATGTGCGCTGTCATTCTTCCTTAGATGAGAGTTATCGAAGGTATAAGATCTGTTTCACATATCGGGATTTGAGAACCAATTTAGTAATATTAATTTGATATTATCATGATTTATTATTTATTTATTGGTGTTTAAGGTCATAGATTTCTGCACAATGGCTAATTACCACGACAGTTTTATGGGTGGAGGAAGCCAGAGTACCCGGAGAGAACCATCGAGCAATGGCGAGCAACTGTCAGCTCCCCAACATATTGTACACAAGCAGGGTTAACATTGGTTGAAGATAGGTGCACCATCGATGTGCAGTACACCTTAGTACAATGTGCCCCCACATGGGCAGTGGGGGTGAATGGTTGTGCCCAGGGACACAACACGGTTGCCGCAGGTAGGATTCGAACTGAGGACCTTTCGGCTTGCAGCCTACAACCCGGGGGTCGATGTAGTTTTTAAAAATTTAATACCAGTATTCGAACTTGCATAAATTTGGATTAGCATTTTGTATTATTTAAATGATTTTTCATTTGAAATTGATTAGCTGTAGGTGAAAATTGATTTGAAAACAGCTATGCGAATCCAGTTAAATGGAGCCCTGCCTGCACCTCTGCCAACTGAGCCACCGTACCCCTCATCATAATATACTTTCTTGTTAGTCTGAATAACTGCAACTTTCATTGACATTTGACGTTGTAGCCTGAGTAAACCAAAGTGATATTTTGAACCCACTTTGAGTGATTAGAACCCAGTTCCGTGATTTTCCCAAATTCATAATCCCACCTAAGGTTCTATATAAGTAAGGGAAATTTGTTCACTTTTGTCATTTCCACCTCAGATATTCCTGTACATAGCGGTCGAGGTATAAGGGCCATTTACCAACCAGCCTAGTTGGTTTGGATCGGTCAGTTTGTGTGCTAGAGGTCTACTTTCGAGCCTCTGCTCCCGCACTTCTCTCTCGATCTATTGGTGGCATTGTAGATGCAATGGTGAGGCATGGTGGATGTTTCCACTGCACTGAGGTGCACATCTCTCTCGTTCTGTTACATTGTACATTCTATAAATTGAATTTATATATCAGGCCATAAAATTTGAGAGGAATGATTTTATTGTTCCTCTGGTGGTTATCTACATGTAAATGAAAAAAACAGATAACTGAAAAGTTGTTCATCTGAAACTACAAACAGTTCATAAAAATGTTGTGTCTTACAACCTTATTTGATAGCACTGTTTTAAAATATTCCTGTGGGAAGACCCCTCTCTTCAATACTCAAACTCCCTAAATCAGCTGATGCCCCCATGCTTGCTGCAGATGCTTTTGAAATCTGTGAACTGTCATACAGTAGGACCATCATGGACGGGTCAAAATCCACAGGTTGTCATTTTTCCCCCATATATACATGTAATTGAGAGATGATCCGCTATGACATCCAGCAAAATTTCCACCAATGAAGCACCAGGATTACCCTGGTGCTTCATTGGTGGAAATTACTCTAGGTGTCATAGCAGATCATCTCTGAATTATATGCATGGAAAAATGCCCAACCATAGATTTTAACCCATCCGTGATGGCTATACTGTAACCGATCCTCTTTATTATATCCAGATGAATGGTACATATATATAGGTTATCTCAAAATTCAAGATTTTATTCTCTGTATATACACAAATTATACACCAAAATGAAGGCTGGGTGATATAGAACCTGGACAGTATATGAAATCAACTCATAGAGTTGACAGCAGACACCAATGGTTCCTGGAAGTCTGCTACCGTATTCGTACCAGAACTGATTATAAAATAATATTTTCAGAGAACAACTCATGGCCAAATGTGCTTCAGTTATCCAAGAACAAAGCTAGGCATTCAAAACACTTTAGGATGCAGTGATAGGACTGCATGCATTTGGAAAAAGGACAACAATGTCTGCATTTTTTATTGAAGATGGATTCCATGTTCGACAGACATGCGCAAATCACTCAATACCACAAATATCCATCGAAAAACAAAATTATAATTCTAAGAAATTTCAACAGGTGTCATCATGATACCTTGCAAGTAATATGGCAACTGTGCAGTCTCCATATAATAATAGTATGCAGTATTGTGGTGATCTTTCTCGTTATTTGATTTTAGACAGCATTGTATTATGTACAGTTAAAACTAGAAGTCCTGTCATGAAATGCGCACAAATAGCACGTTAATCTGCGCGTTAATGTACGCGTTATGGCCATAGTAAAGCTATCAAATTCTGTACATATGGCCTGTGCACAAGCAATGTTTCAGTCAATGGACCTCCGGGTAACCCGGAGGTCCATTGGCAGAAACATTGCATGTGTTTGCCATGAATAACCAGGAGAACCTCCTGTGATTTGGATGTCATTCGATGTGGCAATTGCGCGCAATTCCAACGCGCAATTAAGCCTAGATAAGCGCACTATTCGTGACAGGACTTCTAGTTTTAACTGTATATCAATGCTTTTTCGATCCGTTGACCCTGACGGCAAAACCCAAATAAACCGACAATGTAAATAAATCTGAGAGTTTTGAAATTTACCCCCATGCGACTCTGTCACTTCATTTTGAAGAATTTTGATGTCCTAGCTTTGTTCTTGGATATCTGAAGCACATTTGGCCACAAGTTGTTCTCCTGAAATATTATTTTGTTATCAATTCTGGTACGGATACGGTGGCAGACTTCCAGGAACCATTGGTACCTGCTATCAACTCTGTGAGTTGATTTCATATATTTTTTGTGTTCTAAATATGGGGGTTGGGCTGCTATAAACCCAATTGGTTCTGACTGTGATGGCTCAAGTCTTGTCTGATAAAATAATCCAACAACATAACCAAGGGATGCCTTGATGATGTGGTTGGAATATTACCCTGCAAGGATTACAGTTCATCATTGACATTGCTTGAAAACTTAAATTTGCATTTAACAGTGGTGATATTGAAATTAGTACAGTGGAATTAATTGAATAGCCACTTTGCCGATGAAAATTATTCAATTAACAGGAGTATTCAAATAACAAGGATTATGTCACTTTCCTGTATTCTAGAGATAAACTTAGCATTTATTCTTTTTTATCTTGTTTGACAGAGCTCCATGAGCTCTGTCAAACAAGATACATGTATAATAGATTAAATGCCTGTATTGGATGTACTGAGGCCAAATAGGTCTGTGAACCAAGGAAAACTGGGGAAAGTCCGGGTAATTTCTCCACAGGTTACAAGATATTTTATTCAATTAACAGGAGTTGACTCTATAACCTGTACATGTATTCAGTTAACGGGTAAAATTTTTACTGTAGGTATGGTAAATGGTTTTGTGTTGGGAAATTATATTCAATTAACAGGGTTATTCAGTTAAGAGATATCCAGTTAAGTGAGCTCCATTGTATGGCTGATGGCATGAGTGAAGGTGTTATTTGTGTTAATGTAGCACAAGTTACACTCAGTCTTTTATTTCCACATTATGTACGATTTCCTAGGGAGTGTGGTGGCTCAGTGGTTATGGCATTGAACTTCAAACCAAAAAGGTCCAGGGTTGATCCCCACAAGGGGTAACTACGTTGTGTCCTTGGGCAAGGCACTTCATCCTGATTGCCCACATGGGGGCATGGTAGCATTGTGCACTAAGGCGTACTGTACGTTGATGATGCAGTTGTCTTCAACCAATGCTAACCCAGCTTGCATGGAGTTAGTACACTGGGGAGTGTGACAGGCACTTGCCATTGCTCTGTGGTTATCTCAGGGTACTCTGTCTTCCTCCACCCGTAAAACTGTCCCACATGAAGTTACCCTGGCTTCGAAAGTGTCATTGAAACCCCAATAATTCATGCACAATTTCCAACTGAACTATGCATTTTCTGAGATGATGATGATGACGACTTATACCAAGCTGTATTACTGTGAAAAAGATTCAAGAGGAAATGTATCGGGCAGCAGATTTCAAATCAAACCGAATATCAACTTAAGATTTAAAATTGAATCGAATCTCGAAGCTTTGCAGGGCCCTATTACATGCCCTCAAGATTTTTCAGATAATTTTCATGTAAATTCCAAGAAACACATGTATAATGCAGTCCAAAGCTTTATTTTTATAGGATATCAGTTATACAGTACAGTTGTTGTGGACTGGTCGTAATCCATGCGTGGACAGTGAGTTCCATGCATATGTTACCAGGTGATAAAAATCATCAGCAGCCAAATTTTAATTAATGATGCACCGGGTGATACCGGGTGCATCATTAATTAAATTTTCGATGATTATTCCTTTAATTAGTGTTTGGAATCCAACATGTAATAATGTTGCACCCATGGAAATACAGTTAAAACTAGAAGTCCTGTCACGAATGGTGCGCTTATCTAGGCTTAATTGCGCGTTAGAATTGCGCACGATTGCCATATCGAATGACATCCAAACCACGGCAGGCTCTCTTGGCTACTCATAGCAAACACATGCAATGTTTCTGCCAATGGACCTCCGGGTTACCCGGAGGTCCATTGGCTGAAACATTGCTTGTGCACAGGCCATATGTACAGAATTTGATAGCTTTACTTGGGCCATAACGCGTACATTAACGCGCATATCAACGTGCTATTTGTGCGCATTTCATGAAGGACTTCTAGTTTTAACTGTATTGCCCACTTTTGGAAAGTGACTAGTCCACGGTGGCCATACTTATGGGGATATAAAGCTTGTCACTACAGTGATTGCACAAGGTATCCAGTCACAGGTCTTAAAATCTGTCATGATTATCAAAAATCAGATTCGTTTCTCCAGGGTTTCTGCTATGGTAAAAATGTTGGGGTCGGTAATTTGGAAAAAATGGAGCAACCAAGAAAATTTTTATTTCCGGGATCCCAAACCCCTTATTTGGTTGCATCTGAGAGATATTTTGAGGTTTTTCACTGTGATATTCATTTAGGTTTTCACATTCCAAGAGCCGGTAAATACGGAAGAATAAGGACCAGTGAGATATTCGGGTGAAAAATCATTCATACAGATTACAGTACTTACTGACAATACTGGTCCATGGTGTCATGGATGATCCTGTTCAATAACGATTGTGTGTACGGGGGTGTCAAGTTCAACAACCGTTATCTGTCGCAACAGTTTACTCAGAAGCGATCGTGTGGAAATCAAACAGCATGCAGTTGGGACGTCAGTAACTGATTGACTTGATGTTTGCCAATGCTCTCATACAGTTAAAACTAGAAGTCCTGTCATGAAATGTGCACAAATAGGCTAAACAGCACATCAATTTGCGCGTTAATCTACACGTTATGACCATAGTAACGCTATCAAATTCTGTACATATGGCCTGTGCACAAGCAATGTTTCAACCAATGGACCTCCGGGTAACCCGGAGGTCCATTGGCAGAAACATTGCTTTTGTTTGCTATGACTAACCAGGAGAACCTGCCGTGCTTTGGATGCCATTCGATGTGGCAATTGCGCGCAATTCCTAGGCTCTATTAAGCCTAGATAAGCACACATTTCGTGACAGGACTTCTAGTTTTAACTGTACACTGTTGCATGACCCGCACATGGTCTTTCCAAACTCAGAGAGTGATCTCGGACCAACTTTCGTGTATAATATTACAATGCGTTTCCTGCTCCTATTTGGTGTAACCTGTGATTTTTTCCAACGAATGTATTGCATTGGTAGCATGAGGGTTTTATTTAACAATTTCCCAGAGGTCAAACTTCTTGTAGCAATTTATATCAACTATGGATTGCGCGGTTAGGGGAATTTGGGTGGAGGGGAATGGGGCTGTTCAGGGGGGTTCCAGGTCACTCTAGCTGAAACCCTGGTTTCTCTCAAACTCCTGTTGCGAGAATCAGGTTTCAGTTATTAACCCTTCACCCAACGTAACAACCAAACCGGCCAGTGTTATTCACAAAAATCACCAATTAGTTTTCATTTTTTTCATTTTTTGTCTCAAAACATATGTGATGACCCCTCTTTGGAATGAGCTCGTCAAGCTCATTCCAATGAGGGGTCATATCCTATGTTTTTGACACAAAAAATGAAAAAAATGAGTTATTCAAGAATTGTTTTTGCAAGTGTCATCTGCTTTTCAAGTTAGGTAAAGGGTTAAATAATTTAGAATTTGAGAGAATTGTTATACCCTTCTGAATGTACCCAGAACAAATTCCATAGTCAAAAAACCCCATCATATTTATATATTTACACCGGAGTTTAGCCCTTAGAGCCTTGTTCAAATTGCATACATGTATTACTGACAAGAAAAAAATACATTTACAAATGTACCATACATTCAGTACAGTTGTGACCTATTAATTGTGTAAATGTTACAGAGTAAAATCCTGTTAAATGAATAAAGAAAAAAAGTTCATAGTGAAAAATATGTTTTGCATTTTTATCCAGAGCTGCAGTCCTTAGAAAACTGGAGAAACATTGTTGTTCCAAAAATAAACAAGATTTTGAGGAGACGCCCAAAAAACTGAACATCTCTATTTTCATGTACATGTCTAACTGAATAAGTCTGTAAATAATATTTTTTTAGCTCTCAGTGGATGACTAGAAAAGTGTGTGTTATATTTTATACTTGTACATGTAACATTTTTCTGTAGTTAGAGTTATAAGCATCTGTTCCATGCAAAATAGCCTATCTATATGACACTATTTCATGGGGGGTGAGGGAGCAAAGATGATTTATATGATAAGGTGGGATTAAGGCCTTTGTGGGGTTTTGGGGCCTCCCCAATGCTAACTAGGTCCTTATGGTCATTGCCCTGTCCTCCCTCTTCACTTCAGTAAGTGGGAGGAGGGTGCAATGACCAGAGTGTCCTAGTTAGGACTAGTCCTCACACTCCCCTCCCCTACCCACCTCCCCCAAACACCTATCTACTTCACAACCCACCCACCCACCCGCCCAAATTTTACAAAATTTTGTGCTAAGAGCTAATCTGAGAGGCATTTACACCTCATTTGCTAATGATTTAAGATTTACACAACTTGCTCAGAATGTTCAACTAAAAACAACAGAAATCATTAATTCATTCAGTAGGAAGTAGTATCAATACAGAGACAAGAAAACGATTATGGAACTAATCCGTTTCACAGAAAAACCACTGTGTGACCCGGTGATTTTTATTTGGGTACAAACACTGGAAATCATGGTTACTCCGGGTTATTTTCTGCAATGCTGTCACTGTGTTGGGTGTTGAAGACATAATCCACTTGTCACTTACTGTAGAATTGTTGAGTTTGCTGTTTTTCTTCAGGAATTGGGTTCCTTGAATAGGGCAGTTTGAGTTTGAAAGGGACAAAAAGAGCACTTTAATGTACTCAGAGTGCTATTACTTCAAAATAGTACACAGTACAGTGACATGATTCTAGTCTTAAATGTAAAAGGTTAATGGAATTTCACTGTATTTTTTCCAAGACTACTATTCTATGTTCTTCTACTACTCTCAACAAGGAAATTCTATGGAAAACTGGAGATCCTGCCTGCCTACAGTTCAGCTGCCGTGGAATGATCAAAATCCACACGTGGGCAGTTTTGCCCATGGACACTTTTGTCAATCAATAATCAATAGGTTTCAACAAATATTCAATGAATGAAGCATGGGAACATTGCCCACGCATCGATTTTGTGTGAACTATTGCCATCACTTTACATGTACATCCGGCATCCGTTAACTTTTGGAAAATTGTCTTCTTTACAACTATTACATGTAAGACAAATTCAAACATATGTTGCACAGACCATCTATGGAGTATACCCTTTCTATTTTGTTCAAATGAAGCAGCTGCCATCTTTGGGCTCTGGTTTATGCACCAAAAGCCTAAATAATTTTAAAATCTTCTTCTCATGAACCACCGGAGAGAATGCCTTGATATTTGGTATGGAACATCCCTTGGTGTTGAAGATTAAAATTTGTTCAAGGGTAGTTGGAAGGTCAATATTTGTGCTCTCTGTGGGAGCATATCCATTTTGGGCTCTGCCCAAAATTTGTATTTCAAGAGCCGGTGGGACAATTTGAACCAAATTTGGCATGTAGTGTAAGTGGGTTTTAAGTAATTGATTGATGGCCGAAGAATGTTCAGGGGCTAAAAATAGAAAAAAAAATCAAAAATGCGAAATGCCCATATTTCCAAAACCTCACGAACAGAGAACTGTTGTTTGGTATAAACATCCTTACATGTAGGATCAGTAGAATGGAATCATAAAAAAAAATGGCAATCGGTTGTGTCAGGGTGTTCTGTACAAGGCATCGAAAAAATGCTAAGTCAGCATATTTGCAAAATTTGGATAACTTTTGAAACTTTTGATAATGGGTATACAGCATCCATGGGGGGGGGGGGGGGGTGGTTGGGGGGATACAAGTGTGTTCTTATTAAACCCCCTCGGTAAATATTTGTGCTCAATACAGGAGCCCAAATAATTAAATTAGGGCAATATGGGGTTATGTTTAACATCGCCATAATACAGGGACTCCATTCACTGTCCTGTTCCTCGATCCCTCACTTGACCTCTCACCTCCTTTCGAAGTACAGAGTATGAGCTCTCCCTCATGTTATGCGCAAAATAAAATGGATTTACGGCATCAACGAGTATGACATGGGGAATAAATGGTCAAAGTAAATAACCCTATATAATTTTGATTATTATTTTATTTCATGCATTTAATATGAGATAAATATGACCGAAATGAAAAAATAAAAAAACCCAAAAAACCTTCGCATGTTCTGACACTCACCTAATTTCGTGAAGTAAAAGGCTTTAAAGCCCACAATCACTGGCCATATTCGTTATTGTGTAGGCCCCACTGGCTATTCTCACAGTCGGGGTGCGACTTATACAAAGGTACATGTAATAGTTGCAGGAGAGGTATTTTGGCTGAAAATATTGGGTCGACTAATACGTGGGAGCGATTAAAACCCGGACATAATTACCGAAATAATCGCTTTTGGATTTGCCCATTTTGTTGGCATTCACTGTCATTTTCAAAATGAGATTACGAGGGGGTCAGTGTAAATTTCAAAGGTTAACGTCTAAGTATTCAATAAACTGTATGTACGTTTTTTTCCCCCTGTCGGTTCGGTTTTTTGGATTGCGGCAAAAACCAAACCGAAGAATTGAAAGCCCTCCATGCTCTACCTATGAAAGGATTCTGACTGGGGGTGGGGGGGGGGGGGGGGGGGGTGGGGAGGGGTCAGATTCAATTTTGTTCAAATTGATTCCCTGACTTAATATTTGGGCTCCCTATGGGGAATCCAAATATTAACTCAGTGCAATATGGGGCATAATCTTTAAAAACCTTCTTCTTCAGATTCACCAGTCAGATTCTTTTGATATGTGGTTTACAACATCTGGGGGGGGGGGGGGGGGGGGGGGGGGGAGGAGGGAGGTCAGATTCAAGTTTGTTCAAATCAGATCCCCGGGTTGATATTTGGGCTATTTATTGGAGCCCAAAGTTGAACTTGGTGCAATATGAGAAAATTTCTTTTAAAATCTTCAGATCTACCAGTCAGAATTTTTTCATATTTGGTGTGAGACATCTCTGGAGGTGTCAGATTCAGGTTTGTTCAAATCAAGTCCCTGGATTAATATTTATGCTCCCTATGTGAGCCTGAATTGTAACATAGTACCATATGAGGGAATTTCTTTAAAAATCTTTTTTTTCTCATCCATCAGTCAGAATATTGTCATGTTTGGTATACAACATCTCTAGGGGGTTCAGATTCAAGTTTGTTCAAATCAGGCCCTTGGGTTAATATTTGGGTTCTTTATTAAGGCCCATAGTTTAACTCGGTGCAATGCGAAAAAATTCTTGAAAAAATTTTCTTTGTTGGAGCCACCAGTCGGAATCTTTTCATATTTGGTGTGTGACATCTTTGGGGGTGTCAGATTCAAGTTTGTTCAAATCGAGTCTCTGGGTTGTTATTTGGGCTCTGTATGCCGGTCACTTACTGATACACTCATCTCTTTTGACAACTTAAGCCAGGTGAGCGTTTTAGGCTCACTTGAGCCTCTGGTTACTTTTTGTGAGTAGACACTAGCACCCCTCAGTTTCACCTAGCAAGTGATTAACCACTGCATAATATTCAAATTGAGCATTAGAAAAAAACTCAACAAAACCTTATCATGTAAGCCCTCATTGGAACAAGGTTGTTGAGCTTGTTTCAGTGAGTGGGCCATATGATATGGCTTTTGCTGAAATTTTGTTAACAATTACATGAAAAAACATAAAATAATGAATTTTGATATTATGTTTTCTGTAAAAGGTTGCGTCACCTGAAGAATTTTTTCTACATGTTCATATAAAATATAAATGTTCTAAGAAAGATGCACTGTTAACTCATAGGGGGAGCGGTGGCATTGCGGTAACCGGTTTTCATCAGATCACCGAAGTTAAGCAATGTTTAGCTCGGTTAGTCTTTGGATCGGTGACCGTCTGAGCGATCAATTCGGACTCCCACGTTGTGTCCTTGGACAAGGCACTTAACCCCAATTGTCCACATGGAGGCACGATGACGCCATGTACTAAGGCGTACTGCACATCGATGGCACGCTTGTCTTCAACCAATCTAACCCTGCCTGTGCTGCAGTGCGAAGTTACGATGTTGGGGAGCTGGCAGTTGCTTGTTGTTGCTCAGTGGTTCTCTCTGGGTACTCCGGCTTCCTCCACCCATAAAACTGTCATGGTCATGATTAGCCATTGTTCATAAGTATGTGACCTTAAACACCAATATATAAATAAATAAATGTATGAAATTTGAAAAGTTTTTGATGACTTTCTTGGGATTGAAATCATTAGCTATTGCTATATACATTTCTACTTCCTGTGAGAAAATTTGGAATGCATAATGTTTAACTCTTTGAACACTGGTGGTATCTTCAATGCCAGTTAAATGGGAGAAATTGGAAGAGTCCATATCCATTATTTGGGGGTTGTGCAATTAATATTTTCAACGTGCAGCCTTTAGGCTACACATTGAAAATATTAATTGTTCTACCACTCGTTCACATAGTACAGTTAAAACTAGAAGTCCTGTCATGAAATGCGCACAAATAGCACGTCGATTTGCGCGTTAATCTACGCGTTATGATCATAGCAAGGCTATCAAATTCTGTATATATGGCTTGTGCACAAGGCCACAAGCAATGTTTCAGCCAATGGACCTCCGGGTAACCCGGAGGTCCATTGGCAGAAACATTGCCTGTGTTTGCTATGAGTAACCAGGAGAACCTGCCGTGCTTTGGATGCCATTCGATATGGCAATTGCGTGCAATTCCTACGCGCAATTAAGCCTATATAAGCGCACAGTTCGAGACAGGACTTCTAGTTTTAACTGTAGCTATTCTACTTTATGAAATTATGACGTATTGAGTTACTGGATCAGAAAAGCAGTCTCTCGTATTGAAAGAGTTAAAGTAAATTATTCCCTGTTGCTGCAGCTGGTTGCTGGAGACTCTTAGTCACAGTGTTTTCAATAGACCTAAAAAAGTTAAAAACCTCCTTTCTCCGTCCCTCCCACATGGTCCTTTTGGCTGCTGCATGCTCTCTTCTTATAACCAATGCAAACTGAAAAAAAGAAAATTAAATGACTTATGCCTGATATTTTACCCAAGTCAATAAAATTGATAACTTTGTCCCTTGAATGCAACACGGCTTTGCATTGCTTTACAGTACAGTCACTGTGAATTGGTCGTAATCCTTGCGTGGACAGTGTCACAGAAATGTCCATGCATGCATTTACCAGGTATAATAAAAATCAGCAGCAACAAAATTTTAATTAATGAAGCACCGGATTGTACTCGGTGCTTCATTTATTAAATTTTTGATGATTATTCCTATAGTTAATGTTTGGAATCTAATATTATTGAATCCTTGGAAATATTGCTCACCTCTGGAAAGTGACCAGTCCACAGCGGCAGTACTGTAGCATTGCAAAGCCTTCTTGCACTCAAGGGACGAAATATACCACCACACATGCTATTCCAGGCCAGGCCTGGCATTCCAGAAAATCAAGGAGTGCAAAACAATTGTCCTCCTCAGATTGCTTGGGAGTGCAATTGCATCTGGAATTTTTAATACGTATACTTGTACATGTATGCTATTTTGGTTGTATTCACTTCAAGGTATTAATATTGTGACTGAAAAATTGTACTACCTTCAGCTACAAAGTGGAAAAATTGGCACATGCATCTTCTCATTATTAAAAATGTCGCATTCAATCTTTATGTGACTGTCTTCTACATTCAAAATGTATCGAAATACGACACAGAATGGGTCTTGAATTATTGTGAATCAGTTGAACACTGACAAATGATAATAGATTTTAATGGGTCGAGGGCTAGATTATTTTTCGTGATCTGAATTTATTATTTAGAATTTGGTTAGGACATACAGGACAGTTTTATGGGTAGGGGAAGCCGTAGTACCCGGAGAGAAATACTTAACAGTGGCAAGCAACTGTCAGACTCCCAGGCACGGTCAAATAATTTGTCATAAATAAATTCATATAAACAAATATTAGCATTTGACTGAATATGAAACATGAGCGTGAAAAATGTTTGCTTTTGCTCTAGTACACTCATTTTTGTTGCAAGCCCTGATAGTAGCTTCTAGCCTCAACCAGTTAACCCCTTACCTAACGAATCGCCCGCATCAGCCTGCGTAATATGCAAATTCAGCAGTTGAAAAAATATTATTTTTCAAAAAATTTCAACAAAACCATATCATGTGACCACCTCATTGGAACGAGCTCGTCGAGGTCGTTCCAACGAGGGGTCACATGATATGGTTTTGTTGAAATTTTTTGAAAAAGTTCAAAAAATGATGTTTAAAATAATAAATTTTGATATTGTCTGCATTGGGTAAAGGGTTAAAGACAGTCCCAGACAGGGCTGGCATTCCAGAAAATCAAGGGGTGCAAAAACTTGCTCTCCTCAGTTTTTTGTACTTGTACAGTAGGCGTGCAACACTCCTAAAGAATGCCAGGCCTGCTATTCTGTAGATTATGAGGCCAAAAAACATAAAACAAACCAAGAACATGAGCTTTTGATGGTAAAGAAATAATTACAGAAATAAAAAATGAAATAAAAAACTGTCCACCCACATGCAATTTTAAAAAACTGGCCTGAGAAACAGAAGATCTACTTTGTGGGGCTTTATTTATTTTCAGCTCAACTTTGACAAAGTCAAATTTGAGGTTTTGTCATGGCCCATCATCCGTCTGTCCATCCGTCAACAATTCAATACGGCTTGGGCTAGAGGCAGTATTTATGAACTGATGTTTACGAAACTTCTTGGGTACCTTTGCTATCACTGTGGGACGAGAACGAGTGTTTTTGGGTGTGGCACAAAATTCAAGATGGCTGCCAGCAGCCATTTTGTACCAAAATTAGTGCAATCAGTTTTTGTACAGAACTTCAGTATGAAAGTTCTGACTGGAATAAATTTTTGTATGTATGTTTAGTAACATGGAATACATCACATATGTTACAGGTTTTTTCTCGCGCAGAAATTATGCAAATTAGATGAACTTTGATTTATTCAGTGCTTCTTATACACAGTAAGTACACATATCAATACAGCTCGAACTAGAGGCTGTATTTATGAACCAATCTTCACGAAACTTCTTGGGTACCTTTGTTATCACCTTGGGACGAGAACGAATGTTTTTGGGTGTGGTCCAAAATTCAAGATGGCTGTTGGCGGCCATTTTATACCAACATTAGGTGCAATCAGTTTTTTGTACAGAACATCTATATGAAGGTTCTGATTTAAATTAATTTTTGTATGAATATTTAGTAACATGGTCAAGATGGCTGTTGGCGGCCATTTTATACCAACATTAGGTGCAATCAGTTTTTTGTACAGAACATCTATATGAAGGTTCTGATTCAAATTAATTTTTGTATGAATATTTAGTAACATGGAATACATCAGATATAATACAGGGTTTTTTCTAGTGCATAAATTATGTAAATTAGATGAACTTGGATTTATTCAGTACTACTTATACACAGTTAATACACATATCAATACAACTTTGGCTAGAGGCTGTATTTATGAACTGATCTTCACAAAACTTCATGGATACCTTTGTTATCACCATAGGATGAGAACAAGTGTTTTGGGGTGTGGTCCGAAATTTCAAGATGCCCTCCAGCGACCAATTAGACAAACTTTGATTTATTCAGTGCTACTTATACACAGTAAGTGCCCATTTCAATATGGCTCTGGCTAGAGGCATCTAACTGTCACCAACCTTTACAATACTTTACCTGTACATTTGTTACAGGCTACGGTCAGTATTTATGTACAGACCTTTACAAAACTTTACATGTACCTTTGTTATCAGGTCATTACCTTGATGTTTGTCATTGCAGTTTCACATACTATACATGTACATGTCTTACACAAGTTGAGCTGCAGTGTCATTGACATTTTCCTTTTTTTTTTATTATACTTTCAGATGTAAAAATATCAATAATGTAGCTGTTTAGAGATGGCAGCATAGAGACAATGATTATCACAGTGATTGTTGTCTCTTTCATCTGTGGTATTGTTTTCACGATAGTATGTGAAATTTTGTGGCTGCGACGGAAGTTTGGACGGCTGCCAAAACAATCAGTCGCCCGCCGTTCTCAGTTTGATAGATTCCAGTTACCAAAGGTAAGTAAGGATATACATATATAAGTAAAGAAAATCCTTCCAGTGTAATACAGGGGAACACTGTTAACTGGTTAAGTGCTGGAAACCCATATTTGGGTTTTACTCAAATGTGGGTACCGCAAGCAGGGATATGGCTAGAGGGTTCCGATTGGGGGCGGGGGTGTTGGGTAGTGAATTTCCAACTAGAAAGAGGGGGAAGCCCCCTCCCAATCCCTCCCCCTAGTTGGAAATTCACTACCGAGAAAACCTTTGAAAATGAAGCCATGAATGGGGGCATAAAATTGATTCTAGTAACTGAAATACCGATATTGCGTACACTGCAGCATATATTTCCTGTAAAGCAGTTTGATATTTTTATACCACAACCAATGGCCCAGACTTAGCTGGTGCAACCTTAACATTATTAAGGACCAAACACAAATTTTGAACCCCTCCAATCCCCAAAATTTGCATACAACAACGGAAATTAAAAGGCCCATCTGGCCCTCCATACTTTTAGTACTTGCGCATGCGCAGTACCCAGGAAGAGACCAGAATTGGCGCAAACATCATTGTTTGTTTGGCCCTAAGTTAGTAAACATCTCAACTGACATCTGTGCTTTAAATCTCTCTTTTGGTGGATGCCAGACACAAATCAATGAAGTACATGTATATGGTGGATTCAAGGCAGTAAATGGATGATGGAAGTGAACAATGGTGGTTTGAGATATTCAGGGCTGTAACTTTTAAATAATATGAAAGTTATTTCATGTTACCCCATTTCGGGATATACGCCTTGAATGATTTACCTACTGTTGGTTATGTGTTCCTTCCCTATCCTTCTATAAACCCTCCGGTTAAACTCCTAAGCTTTCTGGCTGTTTTTTATTGAAATTTTTTATTAAATTTCTTGGGAGTTTAACGTGTTGTACAGAAGGTTTATTCTATTATCTCCATGGCTATGTCGTCACCCTAGGGGTGTTTGGCTGTTATTGTCTTGTATCTCCTATCGGATGCATTGTTTTTTCTTCACATGAAAACCTAGCTTTACATCAGTTATCCGTTAATTATTTTTATTTCATCACAATAATAGTAGGATACATTTATTAATATTCCGGTAGTGTAGCTTTAATATTTTGGCATTTGTCCACACTTAGGCTATATCGGGATGCCCTTGGGCTCATGTGGTTTCCTTGGGGGACTTACAGTTAAAACTAGAAGTCCTGTCACGAACTGCGCGCTTATCTAGGCTTAATTGCGCGTAGGAATTGTGCGCAACGGCCATATCGAATGGCATCAAAAGCACGGCAGCTTCTTCTGGTTATTCAAAGCAATCACAGGCAATGTTTCTGCCAATGGACCTCCGGGTTACCCGGAGGTCCATTGGCTGAAACATTGCTTGTGCACAGGCCTTATGCAAGAAGTTCATAGCCTTACTATGGTTACAATGTGTAGATTAACGCGCAGATCAACATGCTATTTATGCTCATTTCAAGACAGGACTTTTAGTTTTAACTGTAGGCATTTTCAAAAAAAAAATTTCAGAAAAAAATTGTTTTGATTTATTTCGAAATTATTTTTGATTGTCTTCGTCGTGCATCCTTATATTGTATTATTATATGTTAGATGTTAGGAGTGCAGTGAACTTTGTTTGGATTGTAATTATTTATGAAAATTACTGCTCTCAGTGAAGGGCGAAATAGTCTACATCAGATTTACATGCTTGTTGTCTTGACTGTAGTCGCTGCACTCCTACTAATTCAGGTCCTACTGGTGTGGCCGGGGCGACTCATCAGGACACTAACGTTGGAAGGGGGTGTCGTGATATGTATTCGTGGTGAAGTTCTGATGCCGGAGCTGTCACCACAAGATAATTTGAGTTTTCATAACATGGTGATGGTATTGCGACACCCGTCCAGAAAGTGCTGCCGTCGTCACGCTCTGAGGAGCAAACAGAGCTATCTGCAAAGGTGCTGTTGAATATAAAGGGAATAAGGCCTCTTATTCTAGCAGCTAGCTCAACCGGTCAGGCGGTTACCCAATAGTGTGAACCGTAATACTGGGTATGTCCGTTGCGGTCAAGGAGAGTGTAGATTTGGGTAGAGCAAGCACCTTATAAACAAAAACTCACCCAGCGATGTCGGTAAAAAAGGGGAAGAAGCTTGCAAGTTTCTCTTTGAGAAGGTTGGCGAGGTCTGGGATCAGACCGTGAGCGGGAGAGCCTTCTCTAACCCAGTAACAGTCGGCATCAACTATTGCTTTGAGAAACTTTCACAGTTGAAGCTAATATCCTCTCTGGCCATTCAGGACACTCCTTCTACACTGCAGCTGGGGCTGGCTGCAGTTATGGCTTCTTCCTCCGCTTTGGCGAAGCGTATGCGACCGCACACTAGCTACCCGACTTTGGATGTTCATGCAGCCGAGCAAAGATGCTCCAGTCTTTGCCCTGGAAGTTGGTCCATCTGGTAGCTAGTGATTCGAGGCTTGATTCATCGGGATGTTCGGCAAAGAGATCGGCAGCCAGATCCCTGTCCTGGGAGCAACATGCGGCAGAGAATAGAAACCGCTGTTCCACAAGCCTCCGTAACGGACTTGCTGTTGCAATTTGCACAGCTTATCGCAGCTTCCCAGCAAGGGATACCTGTCTTCAGACTCCGGTAGTGAGCCGTTGGACGGTGCTGGGTTGATTCGGTCATCTGTGCATGTAGAAGAAGCCAGAAGTTTCTCTATGGGTCGCTCGGCTAGATCTGGGGTCAGATCGCCAATTGGAGAACCCTCTCCATCCTGTTAACAGTCAGGATCGACTGTGTCTGTTGTGAGAAACTATAATGAGTCAGAATGTTCTTTCCACACTGCAGCCAGGGTTGGTGGTGGTTATGGCTTCTTCTTACATGGAAGTGCACGAAAGGGGATTAGCCTAGAAGTTTCTAAGTGGGATACTCGGTGAGATCTGGGAACAGATCGTGTGTGCAGAGCATTCTTTTTCCCGTTAACAGTCGGGGAGGACTGTTTTGTATTGTAAGAAACTTCAATGAGTAGGAGCATATGTCCAAAATGTGTTTGGATGCTTCTTCCGCACCTCAGCTGGGGTTGCAGGCCTCGACAATTCAGGCGAACGATCATTCCGTTCCCCTAGAGTTTACGCAAACAAAAAATGAGGTGAACGGACTATCGGTTAACCAAACAGATCCATCGGTTAACCAATATTTTTACGATCGGCACATTGGAAGCCTGAACAGAAATTAGTACACATACAAATATTAAATTTGTGCTTATTATTCAGCTGTAAGCATAGTCCAAACATGGCCCGGCAGTATGCTCCATTGAGTTGAGCTGAGAATGTCATAGAATGAACGAATGGTGTGAACACCTGTGATACAGGGTAATAATGTAAGTCCGAGATCCCTGTGGTGGATTCTAGACGTTAACATTGCATTATTAAATGAATAATAATTTTGATGTTAATGTGTGTTGTGAAGTCGTATGACGCATGGCTTACACATATGTCAGAATGTATTATTCAATGTTCTTTTTTCAACTTGTTACCTCCCTTGATGTGTTTCTCTAATGTTTACATGAACTCTACAATCTTCGGGAAATGGTGGCGATCTCTTACCAGTTGCAGTTGGTAAATTCTATAATATCTCTGCTCTACAAATCCCTAAATTTTCTGCTATGTACTAAACATGTTTTTAATGGGGAAACTTTATTGAAATGGCCAGATATCAAAGGGATTTTTAATAGTCAGTGTTAAATATAGAATAACCGGAAATTGCTGGTTTTTAACTGCCGGTTGTCATAATTGGCTGATGCCCCATAACCGGCCAGTTCTGATTGCCGATTCCGATTATCGGTTCATCACTACTTGTCTGGCAGAGATATGATTGGTTAAATTCCTTAAGCAAAAGAAAAACAGAGTGGTTGGAGAAAATTCTTTTGCTCAACCAGAGTGCAAGGGACTACCAGTAATTGCATTATGAGACAAAATTTCAGCTTGAAATGTTGACATTTCAACATCAGTGTGTAGAAAGTTAATAAAGGGTTATTGGAATAACATTGATGAACAGGTGTAGGATTTACATGTATAAATGTGATCAAACAATAACAAAAAAAACTCCACAAATGCTGTCCAAAGTACATTTTGAAGAAACAAAATGATTAACTCTTCATCAATTTTGTCATTGATAACATGAAAGTAATTGTATAAGGCCACACAAAGAAGATCTGTTTCTCATGCCATTATTTGTAAAATTCCATGCAGGCGAGCGGTTTTTAGCTCATCTTGACAAAGTCAAGCTGAGCTAATCTCATCGCTCTCCGTCCATCGTCCGTCGTCTGTCGTCCGTCGTCCGTCAACACCATGTTTTGGTCTTCTCCTCCAAAGCCACTGGGCCAATTCAAGTGAAAGTTTGTGTGAGTTATGGTCCCAAAGGGGCATTTCATTTTTGTTCAACTCAGCATGCCCAGCCCCACAGGGAGGTAGTGGGGGAAAATGCTTCAAAATATTTTTAAAATCTTCTTCTCAAGAACCAGTGTGTACAATGACTTGATATTTGCTATGGAGCTTCCATATGAGGCGTAGAATCAAGTTTGTTCAATCGAAGTTCGTGAAGTAATATTTGGCTTTGTAATAGGAGGGGTAAGATTTTTGGCCCTGTTTCTGAACCAATGGTCCGGTATGAACCAAATTTGGTTTGTGGTAGTATTGGGTCATAAGTACTTGACCCATGCAAAAAAAAAAAAATTCCCGCATCCCCATGGGAACCCTGGGAGCTAAAAATAGAAATATTTTCAAACGCCCATATTTCCTAAACCCCACGGAACAGAGAGCTTTTATTTGGTATGAAGTATCCTTATGACCAGTAGAATTGAATGGTAAAAAAAAATTGCCATTGGTTATGTTAGGGTGTTCTGTAATGGGCATCGAAAAAATGCTGAGCCAGCATATTTGCAAAAATTTAAAAAAATCTTTTCTCCAGAACCAATCATCAGAATCTTTTTATAGTTGGTATACAGCATTCATAGGGGGGTCAGATGCAAATTTGTTGAAATAAAGCTCATTGGTTCATATTTGGCCTCTCTACAGGAGCCCGAAGTTTTAACATAGGGTAATATGGGGAATATTCTTTAAAAATCTTCTTCTTCAGAACCACCAGTCAGAATCTTTTAATATTTGGTATACATCATTGTTATGAGGGTCAGATTCTAGATTATTCAAACCAAGTCCCTAGATTAATATTTGGGCTTCCTACGGAAGCCCAGATTTTATCTTTGTTCAATATGGAGGGTAATTTAAAAAAATCTTCTTCTTCAGATCCATCAGTCAGAATGCTTTGATATTTGGTATGCAACATCTCTATGGGGGTCAGATTCAAGTTTGTTCAAATCGGATCCCTAGGTATATATTTGGGCTCATTATGGTAGCCCAAATTTTTACTTGGTGCAATATGAGGAAATTTCTTTAAAAATCTTCTTCTTCAGATCCACCAGTCGGAATGCTTTTATATTTGATATACAACATCTCTAGGGGGGGGGGGGGGTCAGATTCCAGGTTGTTCAATTCGAGTGCCTAGGTTAATATTTGGGCTCCATATGGGAACATGAAATTTAACTTAGTACAATATGAGGGAATTTCTTCAAAAATCTTCTTCTTCAGATTCACTTGTCAGAATGCTTTCACATTTGGTATACAACATCTCTAGGGGGGTCAGATTCAAGTTTGTTCAAATCAGATCCATAGGTTAATATTTGGGCTCGCTATGGTAGCCCAAATTTGAACTTAGTGCAATTCGAAGAAATTTCTTTACAATTTCTCTTCTTCAGATCCAACAGTCAGAATGCTCTCGTATTCGGTACACAACATCTCTAGGGAAATCAGATTTAACTGTGTTCAAATCAAGAGCCTGGGTTAATATTTGGGCTCTCTATGGGAGCCGGAATTGGCCATTTTGCAGAAGAATTAAAAATTTTGTATTCAGTACCCTCTAGAGGTACTAAGATTAATCCACATAGGTTGTATCAAGGGGCTTCATAGGGGAGCTCTACATTTTACTTATGATCAACTGAAGAAAAGGCATGATGCCCAGAGTATTTTTGTCACTCCTGAGGGACTCAAGGATTGACAGTGTAGCCTATGGAGATGGCTTGCTTAATGTAGACTCATTCTTGGACTCTGTTTAAATTGTGTTCTGTACAAGATGAGCGCTTCAGGCCCCGTAGGGCCTCTTGTTTATTTTATTTTTTATTTCGGTAATTATTTCTTTGCCATCAAATGTTCATGTTCACGGTTAATGTTTTAGGCTTCATAATCTACAGAATAGCATGGGTGGTGGTGTATTTTGTCCCTTGAGAGCAAGAAGGCTTTGCAATGCTTTCTTGCACTCAAGGGACAAATTTATCAATTTTTTTAACTTGGGTAAAATATCAGATATAAATCATTTATTTTTTATTTGTTTTAAGTTTACATTGGTTATAAAAAGAGAGCATGCAGCAACCAAAAGGACCATGTGAGAGGGCCTGAGAAACACATTTTTAATTTTTGTAGGCCTAAATTTTATTGTTTTTTTCATATAAGGGCATTGTTATTTTTATCCTATATATACATAAACCATAAAGCCTAAAAAATTACAATTTGCAAGTTGAAATTATGAATGAAAGTTCAATCAGCGTACGAAATAACAATAAGTTTGGTCTCCTTCTTATGAAGATTAATTTGGATTTTTGTCTTATTTTATTTCCTTTATGTGTCAGAAGGATAGGTTAATTCTTACTTAGTATTACCGTAAAAGGCCTGTTTTAGAAATTTACAAGGGTGTGTAATAAATACAGAACCACACAAGTGTTTGAATGGGTTAATGTTTATTGCACTCATTTCGTTTGGTGCAGAATACCTCTTGAGGCTTCGCCTCTCGTATTCTTGCGCCCAACCAAACTCATTTGGTTTGGTGAAGAATACCACTCGAGGATTTGCCTCTCGTGGTATTCTTGCCCCCAACCAAACTCGTGCGATAAACATTAACCCATTCAAACACTTGTGCAGTTCTGTATATGTACTTCACATGTACATGTACATGTATGGCTCTGTTTTGTCATTTTGGATCTTTCATTGCTGCAAATGGGAGGTAAATTCAAGTGAGAGGGCACTTTTAGCAGACATCTTTTCTTATGAAATTTTTGGGCTTTGTGTGGTCATCATGTAAACAAGTAGCGAGATTGTTTAACCCTGACAGCACTGAGTTTCTGACTGGGATTACTGCATAATGTTTAAATATGTCCTAACAATTTTAAAATTACAAATAAGTGTACAGTACGTGGAGAGTGGATTGTAACAAAATCACCCATGCAGTGGAGTTATCACCCAAAGTATCACTTTCAAATTCTGTACATATGGGCAAAAACCACTAGTAATGTTTCAGCCAATGGACCTCTGGGTTTAACCCGGAGGTCCATTGGCTGCAACTTTGCTTGTGATTGTTATGCTTTGCAACAAATTAGCAATTATTACTTGGGTGGAATCTCCACTCTGTGGGTGATTTAGTGGTAATACACTCACCACATACTGTACATTTCTGGCATTTTCAATTTTTGTTAATGTGCCCACCATGAAATGGCCAGGTACATACAGGTAAAACTAGAAGTCCTGTCATGAAATGCGCACAAATAGCTCATCGATCTGTGCATCAATCTACGTGTTATGATCATAGTAAGGCTATCAAATTCTATACATATGGCCTGAGCACAAGCAATGTTTCAGCCAGTGGACCTCTGGGTAACCTGGAGGTCCATTGGCAGAAACATTGCCTGTGCTTGCTATAAGTAACCAGGAGAACCTGTGTGCTTTGGATGCCATTCGATATGGCAATTCCTACATGCAATTAAGTCAAGATAAACGCACAGTTCGTGACAGGACTTCTAGTTTTAACTGTATAGTGTTACCCTTGTCCATCCATCATTCCATCCTTCCATCTGTACCATCATTCTGCCTCCATTATTCTATCTTTTCGTCAATCCTAAATAACAGTTTTCCAGATTGTTTTCACCATACATAGAGATAATTGGCTGATTTCTAGTATGTGGCTTCGTCATGGGTTCCAACAAATTGAGTTTGACTTTCGTCTCGATTGGATGATTTTTTACTGAGTTATTGACCTTGAACTAAGTTTATGATGTGAAAACTCAGAGAATCAATTTAGTTCATAACTTGCTTTTTATTTTATTTTTTCTACCACTTTGTTTTTCTTTATTTTTAAGGAACTAAAGCTGCAAATTAGGGATCCAGATCGCAAATCTAAAAAGGAATCATGTCTGTTTTTGAATTTAATATTCCACTTTCTCTTCAAAGAATTGAAAGACACAAAAAAAGTCAGAAGGTATGTACATGTATGCTAATATTCAGGTTGCCATCTTTGCTTTATGTAAGAAATTGTTAAAAAATGTAATGAAAAAAATCAACCTCACAGTGTTTCATACATGCAGTCAGGATTTTCAATAAAAAGTATTGTTGTGGCTGGTCTGTGGTGATGAAAATCTGTTGTGTGTATATAGAAAATTACACAAAGGTATGGATAAGTTGTATAGTTAGAAAATAAATATTTGTGGATTCAACATCAAGCTGAGTAGCTAATGTTGTACCCATGTAAAGAAGATTGTTTTGTTTTTCTAAGACTGAAACCTCCTAATCTAGCACCTAGGACAGTTAAATCTTACTTTTTCATGAGGTAGATTGCTGACTTGTGGACATAGGCATTGAACCCTACTTATTACTTTCCAAAGTGTGATTTTCTGGGATTTCCGGGTTTGATTATAAATGATAACTTCACGAGTGAATTATGCAATCAACAATTGTGTCATGTATCCGTGCGTGCAAACGAAGATGCTTTGCCATAGGTGTAATGGGGACTTTATTGTTTTTGGGGGGGTTTTTTTAGCCCTTTACCTAGCATGAAAAGCAGACAACACTTGCAAAAAAAAATTCTTGAATAACTATTATTTTCATTTTTTATCTCGAAAACATAGGTTATGACCCCTCATTGGAACGAGCACGAGGAGCTCATTCCAATGAGGGGTCATGACCTATGTTTTAGAGACAAAAAATTAATAAGTAATGAAAATTAATTGACGTTTTTTGAGAATAGCGCTGGCTGGTTTTGGCCTTTACATTAGATAAAGGGTTAAATAATATAATTATTGTTAATAATGAAAAGTAATAAACAGAGTAATCGCTTCATTGGACTGGTTACGTGAAATAATTCATTCGAAGTGAGGGACTATATTGTAAAACACTTGTGCACATTCGCACACTCGTGTTTGTACAACGTCCCTCACCTCTCATGAATTATTTCACGTAACCAGTCCAGTCAAGCGATTACTCTCTATTTAATTGAATATCTTGTAACCCTTTACCCAATGAATTGGCCACATCCGCCCCCATAATTTACAAATTAAACAGTTGAAAAAAATATTTCAACAAAACTCTATCATGCGACCCCTCATTGGAATGAACTCATCAAACTCGTTCCAAAGAGGGGTCACATGATGTGGTTTTGTTGAAATATTTTGAAAATTAAAAAAAAAAAATTAAATTAATGAATTTTGCTATCTTGTGTATTGGACTCTATCAGACTGTCAAACAAGATATGTTAGAATGAATGCTCAGTTTATCGCTAGGGAAGTGACCAAAATCCCTCTTAATTGAATACTCCAGTGAATTGAATAATTGTCTCTAGAGCTGTAGGTTAACAGAAACCAAACCGAGGTTTTTAGTTTTTTTTTAAAACTGAAACCGAAACCGTTGACATCCCGTAATCTAAGGTTTTTCGTTTTTTTATTAAATACTCTTTTGCTGCAGAAATTCAAAGAATGTAGCCATCCCAGAGTAGTGAGAGTACCCAGACACTGCCATCTCACTACTCTGGGAAAGCTACATTCTGTGAATTTCCGACATTTCAGTTTAGTTGTGTTTGCAGCTTTCCTCAAGTTGCGTGTAGGTGTCAGACCTCGAAAAATGGCCAAGCACAATAAAAGTTCTGTATATTTAGGTAATTATTATATTGGCCTTCCTGATTCTTCATGTATTATAGCTTATTTCGGGCATTCATTGAGTTTCTCTCAATTTCACTGTTATTCAGTTATGACTCCGAACATAAGAATGAGTTTTATTGAATTTTATTTGGCCTCATGAACAAACCGAAGACCGAACTGAACCAAGGTTTTACTCCACCTGAAAAACCCAAACCAAAACCGAACAAGAAATTTAAAAATCTACAGCTCTAATTTTCTCTAGCTAAGCAGCAATGCAATTTACCAGGGTCCATTGTATTGTAAATTGCATGACCTAACACTGTCCCCCTCTTCTAAATTTTCTTCCATCCTGAACTTGAAGAGATGAATGTTATAAACAGAATGGTGTTGAATACAAAATATAGCCTGACTTTCATTCTTTAACTCCTTGCATGCTACTGGCAGATATTCCTGCCCAGGACTGAATTGCCTTTGCCACTGAGATATATTTATTTATTTATTGGTGTTTAAGGTCACATACTTATGCACAATGGCTAAGCATGACCGTGACAGTTTTTACGGCTGGAGAAAGCCGGAATACCTGGAGAGAACCACCGAGCAACGGCGAGCAGCTGCCAGCTCCCCAACATCGTAACTCCGCACTTCAGCACAGGCAGGGTTAGATTGATTGAAGACATGCGCACCATCGATGTGTAGTACGCCTTAGTACACGGCGTCATCGCGCCCCCATGTGGACAATCGGGGTTAAGTGCCTTGCCGCCACTGAGATAAATATAATAAGCGCAGATTTAATCAAATTTTCTCTGTGTAATGCCTAAAAAATTACAAATCTGTTTCTTATGCCCTCCCACATGGTACTTTTGGCTGCCGCATGCTCTCTTTTTACAACCAATGTAAACTTAAAACAAAAAAATTAAATGGTTTATGTTTATTTTACCCAAGTTCAAAAAATTGATAAATTTGTCTCTTGAGTGCAAGAAGGCTTTGCAATGCTTTAGCATTGCAAAGCCTTCTTTCTCTCAAGGGATGAAATACATTACCACCCATGCTATTCCACAGATTATGAGGGCTAAAACATAAACCAAGAACATGAACTTTTGATGGCAAAGAAATAATTACAGAAATAAAAAATAAAATAAAAAAAAACGCTCGCCCACCTGCATGCAATTTTACAAATACTGGCCTGAAAAACAGAAGATCTACTTTGTGTGGTCTAAATTCAATAGATTTTTTCTCCATAGATTCCTTCAGTAAAATTTAATTGAAGTTTTCATCAAATCTAGTCATGGCAGTTGGAAAGGAGCCATCACTAGATTTCATGAAAAATTTCTTGAAAATACTCAGCGGGTAAAGAGTTAACTGTTTACCCAATGAACCAGCTGCATCTGCCAGTGTAATTTACAAACTAACCACTTGAAAAAAGTATTTTTAGCTCCGCTGACAAAGTCAGCAGAGCTTTTCTTATACTGATTCGTCCGTCGTCCGTCGTCTGTCGTCCGTCCATCCGTCCATCGTCAACATTTTATTTGTCCGAGCCATAATTTCTAAACCGCTGAATATTTTTCCACCAAACTTCATAACAATATGTATTATCTACAGACAGTGTGTCATCAATTATTCTGCGGTCTGTAAATCCACAGGGTCAAGGTCACAGGTCACAGGATCAAGAAAATCTTAAGATATTTTTGATATTTGTTTGTCCAAGCCATAATTTCTGAACCGCTGAATATTTTTCGGCTAAAGTTTGTAACAATATTAGTATTAGAAAACATGCCCATGCGATCAGTGGCCTCAGCGGAGCTCTCAAGGCATGACAGGCCTCTTGTTTTGAAAAAATTTCGTCGAAAACCATCTGAGACTCCTCATTGTACCGAGCTAATTGAACTCGTTCCAGTGAGGTGTCATTTTGCTAAAAAAAAAATTTTAAAATTAAAAAAAAACCCCAAAATTTAACAATAAATTTTGATATCCTGTGCATTGGTTCAAGGGTTAAGTTTTATGCTGATTACCTGTGATAATTATTTCAATCACAGCAGTTGTGCTTGTGTCATTTGTTGCACCACAAAAGCTACATGTAAGTGAATGGAGCTTGAGTGCAACCTGTTAATAGTTCTGTTATATCATTGTTACTGTTAGGTATATTCTGGTTGGAGAAACGTTAGCAATCATAGTATCCAAGTATTCTGTATTTTCCCGGGAGTTGAAGCAGTGCTTATCTACTGTAATAAACAAACTCTCTTTAGGCCCCACAAAGTAGATCTTCTGTTTCTCAGGCCATTTTTTGGTAAAAGTTTAGCTCACCTGGCCTCAAAGGCCATGTGAGCTTTTCACATCACTTGGCATCCGTCGTCGTCCAACATCTGTAAACTTTTCACATTCTCATCTTCTTCTCTGTAACCGCTGAGCTGGTATGAACCAAACTTGACAGGAATGGTCTATGGGAGGTCCTCTACAAACGATCCTCATTTTGATCCCGTCGGATGAAAAACATGGCTTCCAGAGGCATTCTTTGATTCTGGTTGGTGGATTTTCAAAAATCTTCTCCTCTGAAACCATCAGGCCAAATATTTTGAAACTTCACATAAATGATGGCTGGGACCACCTCTACCAACGACCCTCATTTAATGTTGATCGGGTTACAAACATGGCCGCAATTGCAGCTTACAGTTACTATAGAAACCCTATGAGAAATCACATTTTCATCTTCTTCTCTGGAACTACTGAGCCAATGTGAACCAAACCTGGCACTGCCAGACTGGCAGGGATAATCTATGGGAGGTCCTCTACAAACGATCCTCATTTTGTTTCCCATGGGTGTGAAATCATGGACACCAGAGGCATTCTTTGATTCTGATTGGTGAATTTTGAAAAATCTCTTCTGAAACCACAGGGCCAAATATTTTGTACGGTTGATGACTGGGACCCCCTCTACCAATGATCCTCATTTAATGTTGATCGGGTTGCAAACATGGCTTCAATTGCAGCTTATAGTTACTATAGAAACCCTATGGAAATTCACATTTTCATCTTCTTCTCTGGAACTACTGAGCCGTCATGAACCAAACTTGGCAGGAATGGTCTATGGGAAGTCCTCTACAAACAATCCTCATTTTGTTCCTGTGGGTTGAAAAACATGCCGCCAAAAGCATTCTTTGATTCTGATTGGTGGGTTTTCAAAAATCTTCTCTGAAACTGCCAAGCCAAATGTTTTGTGATACTTCACATAAATGATGACTGGGACCCCCTCTACCAATGATCCTCATTTAATGTTGATCGAATTGCAAACATGGCTGCAATTGTGGCTTATAGTTACTATCGAAACCCTTTGGGAAATCACAATCACAATCACATTTTCATCTTCTTCTCTGGAACTACTGAGCCGATGTGAACCAAACCTGACAGGGATAGTCTTTGGAAGGTCTTCTACAAATGTCCTCATTTGTAGTCGAGTTGTGACGAAGTCAAACTCGACTTATCTTTTGATGAATGGCAGGCGGGCCGGTGAGTGGGCATAAACAATTTGTTTCCGGATGATAACTTGATAACGGTTCGACCCACGTTCATGAAGCTTCATAGGTAGGTTGGCCTTAGTGAGAGGAAGAACGCTATTTATTTTGGTCTCACTAGGTCAATGGTGAAGGTCACACCAAATATTAAAATTATAAACAATTGGTTTCCGGATGATAACTTGACTATGGTTGAACCCACATTTTTGAAACTTCATATGTAGGTTGGCCTTTGTGAGAGGAAGAACCCTATTTATTTTGGACTCGCTAGGTCAAAGGTCAAGGTCACAGTGACTCTGAACATAGTAAATCAAAACACTTGGTTTCCGGATGATAACTTGATAATGGTTTGACCTATATTCATAAAACTTCATAGGTAGGTTGGTATCAGTGAGAGGAAGAACCCTATCTATTTTGGACATGCTAGGTGAAAGGTCAAGGTCACAGTGCCTTCAACATAGTAAAATCTGTAAACAATTGGTTTCCGGACGATAACTTGATAATGGTTTGACCCACGTTCATGAAACTTCATATATAGGCTGGTATCAGTGAGAGGAAGAACCCTATTTATTTTGGACTTGCTATGTCAAAGGCCAAGGTCACAGTGACCTTGAACATAGTAAATCATAAACAATTGTTTCCGGATGATAACTTGACTATGGTTCAACCCACATTTATGAAACTTCATATGTAGGGTGGCCTTCTTGAGAGGAAGAACCCTATTTATTTTGGACGTGCTAGGTGAAAGGTCGAGGTCACAGTGACCTTCAACATAGTAAATCGTAAAACAATTGGTTTCTGGATGATAACTTGATAATGGTTTGACCCACATTCATGAAACTTCATAGGTAGGTTGGTCTAGGTGAGTGGAAGACCCCTATTTATTTTGGACTTGCTAGGTCAAAGGTCAGTGTCACAGTGACCTTGAACATAATAAATCGTAAATAATTGGTTTCCTGATGATAACTTGATAATGGTTCCACCCACGTTCATGAAACTTCATAGGTAGGTTGGCATTGGTGCAAGAATGAGCCCTATTTATTTTGGAATCACTAGGTCAAAGATCAAGGTCACAGTGATCCTTCACATAGGAAATTGTAAACAACTGGTTTCCAGATAAGTTGATAATGATTAAACCCACTTTTGTGTGTTACAACTCGACATTGGATCAGTGATCCTATCAGCATTTTTGTTACTGTGCAGCGAAAAACGTGGCTGTCAGAAGCACATTTTGATTCTGTTTGGTGGATTTTGAAAAATCTTCTCTAAAATCACAGGGCCAAATACCTTAAAACTTTGCATGGTTGATGACTGGGACACCCTCTACCAACGGTCCTCATTTAATGTTGATCATGGTGCAAACATGGCCACAATTGCAGGTTATAGTTACTATAGAAACCCTAGGGAAATCACTTCTTCTCTGGAACTACTGAGCCAATGTGAACCAAACTTCGCAGGAATGGTCTATAGAAGGCCCTCTACAAATGATCGTATTTTTGTTCCTGTTGGTTGGAAAATATGGCCACTAGAGACATTCTCTGATTCTAATTGATGAATTTTGCAAAAATTTTCCCCTCTGAAACTACAAAGTCAAATGTTTTGAAACTTCACATGATTAAGGGCTGGGACAGTCCGACACCTACCAACGATCCTCATGTAATGTTGATGTAATGTTGCAAACATGGCCACAATTGCAGCTCATAGTTACCATGGAAAGCCTATGGGAAATCACATTTTATATATAGTTCCAGGTGAGCGATTACTGGCTCTTCAGGGAGCCTCTAGTTTATTTTTGTAATTATTTCTTTGCCATCAAAAGTACATGTTCTTGGTTTGTTTTATGTTTTAGGCCTCATAATCTACCGAGTAGCATGAGTGGTGGTGAATTTTGTCCCTTTAGACGTGCAAGAAGGCTTTCAAAAACCTTGTTGCACTCAAGGGACAAATTTATCAGTTTTATTAACTTGGGTAAAATATCAGACATAAACCATTTAATTTCTATTTTTTGAACTTTGCATTTGTTATAAAAAGAGAGCATGCGGCAGCCAAAAGGACTATGTGGGAGGGCCTGAGAAACAGATTTTTAACTTTTTAAGCCTTAACCCTTTACCCAACGCAGACGATTTCAAAATTTATTATTTTAAATATAATTTTTTAAAATTTTTCAAAAAATTTCATCAAAACCATATCATGTGACCTCTGATTGGAACGAGCTCAATGAGCTCATTCCAATGAGGGGTCACTTGATATGGTTTTGTTGAAATATTTTGAAAAATTTAATTTTTTCAACTGCTCGATTTGCATATTACACGGGCGGATGCGGGTGATTTGTTAGATAAAGGGTTAACTAGGAAAATAGTACCCTGTCACCAATGCTTGGTGTTGAAGTCCTCTAAAATGGACAACATGGGTATAAATGATTGACTAAATTTGACTTCATCTCCATGTTGTGGTCATGATCAGCCATTATGCTGAAATGTAACCTTATACACTAATAATTAAATAAATAAATAAATTTACTGCAGAATTATTCATAGTTATGGCCATTACCCTGACCCAGACTAGCTACTAGTAGCTACCTCTATTCTAAAATTGTTAGGACTTTCTGTCACTTACTTTCATTGAATTCCGATTTCATTTTCAGAATTTTTTGCATTTATTAACATTAGGATAACAAGAAAACAAGGTTTTTTTCTGATTTGCTATTTCACCTTGGGTTTTTTTACTCAAAATAAAATTCTTGACTCCTACCTTTGCACAACCGTAAAATTGGTATTAGGCCAAAATTGTGCTCAGGTTGTTTTACTAACAAGTCAAGCCATGATAACCACATATCTTGCTTGGCCTCCTCTGGGTGTAACCCACAAAATGCTTGTATTTTCCCCCGGTATATGATTCAGCACAGGATATTACCAAATATATTAATGTAGGATGCAAGTGATCAAGATTGAGGAGCCTCCTTGATTCCAAAGAATCTGTATTGCCACGAGCAGTGGGACAATGCTCCGTCAGTTCTCTGTATCAACTAGAAGTAGATTCTGGAAATTCTTTTGAGCTTACAACACTGGAAAACCCTCCAGTACAGATTTTCCTAGATAATGCAACAGTTGTTGCCTGTCTCTGCAATCATGGCAGAACACATTCATGCCTGTTGTTCACAATAACCAAACAGATTCTTTTGCTCTCTCCAGAGTACAGTTGAACCATGTTAATTGAATAGCCACTTTACCAATGAAAATTATTCAAGTAACAGGAGTATTCAATTAACAGGGATTGTGTCACTTTCCTGTATTCTAGAGATAAATTTAGCATTGACTCTATTATATCTTGTTTGACAGAGCTCCATGAGCTCTGTCAAACAAGATATAATAGATTAATTGCCTGTATTGGATGTACTGAGGCGAAATAGGTCTATAAACAAAGAAAAACTGTAATTATTCGACAGGTTACAAGATTTTTTATTCAATTAAGAGGAGTTTACTCTATAGCCTATATTCAATTAACAGGTCAAATTTGTACTGGAGGTATGGTAAATGGTTTTGTGTTGGGAAATTATATTCAATTAACAGGCTTATTCAGTTAAGAGATATCCAATTAATTTTGTCAGGTTGGAAGGAAAGGTGGGCGGGGGGGGGGGGGGGGGGGGGGAGGGGCAAAATTAAGTGTTTGGCTTGATTCTTAAAGTTCAGCTAGCTATGCTGGGTCAGTGGTAGATATAATAAATATAGAAATTATTATAAATTTCCAATTTTTCTAGCTTTTCTTATTCCTTTGACTCCACCCCCCCCTCCCCCCCGGGGTTCTCAGGCAATCCCTCATGGATATTGGATCCTATCATTGAACATTTTTACTGGCTTGCAGTGTCTTCTAAAATTAGTATGAGACCTTTTTTTGGTTAATGTATTTTTTATTTTCAAATGTTTTCAGTGTATTTTTATTTTTCAAATGTTTTCAATGAAGCATTAGGGGGCACGTTGCCATCATGGTAACCAGTTCTTGTCAGATCACCGAAGTTAAGCAACGTCGAGCGCAGTTAGTAGTTGGATGGGTGACCATTTCAGCGACTGATTCGAACTCCCGCATGGTGTTCTTGGGCAAGGCACTTCACCCCGATTGCCTACATGGGGGCACGATGACGCTGTGTAGTAAGGCATACTGCACGACGATGGTGCGCATGTCTTCAACCAATCTAACCCTGCCTGTGCCGCGGTTCAGAGTTATGATGTTGGAGAGCTGACAGCTGCTTGTCGTTGCTCGGTGGTTCTCTCCAGGTACTCCGGCTTCCTGCACCCGTAAAACTGTCACCGACATGATATGACCCTGGCTGTTAATTTGTCGTTAAACCCTAATAAATAAATAAAAATAAAAAAAATGAAGCATTATTTAAATAAAGTGGCTATTTATTGTATTTTGTTTTGTAAACATCTAGTTTGCTCTGTTATGAAGAAAATGCCTACAGTTAAAACTAGAAGTCCTGTCACGAACTGTGTGCTGATCTAGGGTTAATTGCATGTAGGAACTGCACACCCGTATGCTATTTGTAGGTCCCCTTTTGGTCACGATCCGGGTTACCCGTATGCTATTTGTGGGCATTTCATGACATGACTTCTAGTTTTAACTGTATGTTTATATGGTATTCATTTTTTTAAAAATGGTGAATAAATATAACTGAACACAAATGTATTTCATATTTCTTTATTAACTATTTGAGTGCACGAAGTCCAAATTCAGGATTTTTTCTTGTGAAGGTACCACAACTTAAAGGCCTCATATTCTGTGGATGTGCTTCATATTAACTGTGAAGTGAAATTACTTTGCCTGTTTGGATTAGCCATATAATGTGAAAGAAATTTTTCTGACCAAAAATAATTTAAAATTCCTTCAGTTATGAAACAAAAAAAAGAAAGAAAAATATAAACCTCCCTCTCTCATTGATTTGAAAAATTAATTGCATGAGAACCAAATGTATTTTTAGCGTAACTTGACAAAGTCAAGATAAGCTATTGCCATCACGTGTGTGGAAGTCTGCTAGTCTGTTCACATTTTCCTTTAGCACAGGCTACATCCTGTAGTTCTTGTCCGATCGTCACAAAATATCATATGCAGGTTTGGGGTCATGTCTAGATGAGAACGTCCCCTTTTGGTTGCGATCGGTCAACCGTGATGCTGCTCCAGCCCAAAACCCGAAAACCTTTAGCGCAGTCTACAGGTTGTATTTATGAAGGGATTTTATTGTAACTTGGAGGTTGACTTTATATAATGTCTAGATGAGAACGTCCCCTTTTGGTCGCGATTGGTCACCTGTGACAACTACAGGGGCCCAAAGCCCGAAAACCTTTAGCACTGTCTACAGGTCATATTTATGAAGGGATTTCATTGTAACTTAGTAGGATGACTCCAAATAATGTCTAGATGAGAATGTTCCCTTTTGGTCATGATTATTCAGCCGTAATGGCTGCCCAAGCACAAAACCCGAAAACCTTTAGCATACCCATAGGTAGTATTTATGGAGGGATTTCATTGTAACTTGGTAGGTTGACTCCATATAATGTCTAGATGATAACGTCCCCTTTTGGTCTTGATTGGTCAACTGTGATGGCTACATGGGCCCTAAAACATTTAGCACAGTCTACAGGTCATATTTATAAAGAGATTTCATTGTAACTTGGTAGGATCACTCCAGATGATGGCCAGATGAGACCGTCCCCATTTGGTTGCAATCATTCAACCATGATGGCTGCCCAAGCCCAAAACCCAAAACGCTTTAGCACAGACTACAGGTTGTATTTATGAAAGGATTTCATTGTAACTTGGTAGGATGACTCAGTATAATGTTGAGATGATGTTGCCTTTTGGTTGCGATCGGTCAACCGTGATGGCTACACAGGCCCAAAGCCCAAAAACGTTTAGCAGAGTCTACAGGCCGTATTTGTGAAGGGATTTCATTGTAACTTGATAGGATGACTCATTTTGGAATAATTTCACTGCAACTTGTTAACTTTCATTGGCATACATTAACTGTGAGGGCCACATGCATTAACTGTGAGGGCCACATTAAACCACCACTCAATTATTTAGTGCAGTGTACACCTCATATTATTTTTATTGAAAACATAGCATACAGGGAACCGAAATTAACATATTCCCAATTATCACAATTCTTGTCTTATTTCATAATCTTTTCATAAACATTGAACACTATCCTTTTCCTCAAACACAACATACAGTCAAGTTAAGCTACAGTGTCATTGACACTTTCATTTTATTTGGCATTCAATATTTTTTTAAAATTATTATAAAATTAGTCATGGCTGTAAAGAAGTTGTGACCTTATGTGATAAGAAATTGAGAAATCATGACCAACAGATCAGTTCGCCCAGGGAAACCTTTCCAACCATTTTCTTTTCAAAACACTTAAGATAAAATGTCTTCTTTCTGATGAATCCCTGTGTTCTTTCTGAGTAAACAGATACACATATGTTTTGGTGAAAAAGATTAAATATTCATTTATAATTATGTTCAACTCCAAGACTTATAATTTAATTATGTTGTACATTTTTTAATAGTTATGTGGTGAAGAAAATGAATTTTGAGTTTGCGGAATTGATGAAGACCACATCTGGGAAGTTGATTGACCAAATTTCTGTAAGCATTTCTAAACATCTGTGATAATAAATTTTACATTTTTTAACAACTTTACTCAATGAAGTCCTTACAAAGTGCTGCAAGAGTATTCGTTTGCAAACATTCTTTTCAAAGAATGCATAAAGAATATTAAATTGACATTCAAATACTCCATCCCCCCTCCCCCCCACCACTCGTCCCATTGAATGAAGATCAGTTTGTGTCAGGACTTCTCGAGGAAACAAAGGTAAGAATACAAAGTGACTTTATTGAAATGTGACATGGCAGATTTGGGAACAGCAGAATTATCACTGTCTTCTTGATTGAAACCACAGGAATCTTGTGTCTTCTCTTTTGAAACCACAAAGAATGTTTAATCATCTGAGTGAAGCTCAAGAGGAGCTTTTGTGATCACTTTCCATCCACTGTCCTGCAACATCCATTTATTGTCCGACGTCAGTCCTGGTAATTCATCCTGGTTTCCTCGGCAAAAAAAATGCTGTGGAAAACTGGTGCTTCTACGGCAATTGCTGAGAAGCCTGTTTGATTGTGTAAAAATCATCAGGAGGCAGTGCATAGTCTCAATTGCTGTGTACATTGTACATATATACATAGTATGCAGTGAAGTGAAAACTTTCAAGTCACTTTAACATGTGAAAGTAGTTCGAGATTCCTGTGTATATAATCACAGTCAGTGTGCAGAAATTTTCTCTCAATCATGAACCATGTGAATGCTGAGAAAAAATCTTGGAAGTAAGCAGGCAACTTGCTCTATATGTATAGTATGAGTGAAAATAAGATGCAACACAACCACAAACTAAGTATCTCACTGCTTCTATGCTGATAACACCTGAATCTGACATAAGATTCTGGAAAGCACTTAGAATAAGCAGAACACATAGTTTCTAGTGGTTATGCTGCAACTTGTACTGTAAATTGTAAGATTAGCAATATGGTGTAGTGCTACCAACAGGGTTTGATTCCTTGTGTAACCTGGAAGTTGTACAATTTCTGCCACCGCAAGGCTTTCTCAAGAAGCCATCCTCGGCAGTATTTGTGCTGTGTGGATATTTTTTGTTTCCTTGGCATTTTCCTTGGCACTGCTGATTGCTGAAGGTGAATTACCAGGGCTGCGACGTTAACTACATTTTTGACTTCTCAAAAACTACCTTACCAAATTTGACCAATTTTGATATGCATGTTCCTCATCATATGTCAATTCAAGATTGCTCAAATAAATTTGCCACTGGGGAGGGGAGGTACAGGGCATATACCCCTAAAAAATAAAAAAAAAAAAACATCTTCAGATAAGCCCATCAGAATCTTTTGACATTTGATATACAGCATCCTTTGGAGGAGCAGATTTGAGTTTGTTCAAAACAAGACCCTGAGTTCTTATTTGGGCTCCCTGTGGGAGCCTGAATTTGAACTTAGTGCAATATAAAAAAAATTGTTTAAAAGTCTTCTTCTTCAGATCCACCCATCTGAATCTTTTCATATTTGGCATATAACATTCTTTGAGGTGTCAGATTCATGTTTGTTCAAATCAAGACCCCAGGTTCATTTTTGGGCTCCATATGGGAGGCCTGATTTTTAACTTAGTGAAGTATGAGAAAATGTTTTTAAAAAATCTTTTTTCTTCAGATCTACCAGTCAGAATCTTTTAATACCTGGTATATACAGCATCATTGGAGTGTATATGTGGGAGGGGTGGGGGCAGATTCAAGCTTGTTCAAACCAAGTGCCTAGGTTCATGTTTTGGGTGCTAAAGTGTTAACTACCCATAGATGCTGAGTGTGACATTAACTCCTTCATTAAACAGGCGAGTGATTAAGGGGCCTATAGAATTGATTTTGATTGGAGAAGGCTCAACATGTATTAATCCAGAATTGGATGGTAAGGTTGTAAATTAATTTATTAGTGTGATAATCTTGTCGGGACATATTCTATTGGTACACTTTAAATGAATATTCAGACTCTAAAATCTGCTATTTGTTTCAGCATGAATAAAATCTCTCCCTGAAATGTGCTCACCCCCACTGATGGATCATTTGATGTATTTTGTAAAAACAAGAAAAGTCAAGGGTTGGGGGTGGGGGGGGGGGGGGGGTGACTAGGGGGGATTTGCATATTTCTAACTATTTTGGTGTCATGGCTATTTCCAGATTGGGAACAACATCTTTTTAGCTCTGTCTGACAAGTGTTAGTGGAGCTTTTCAGTAATGATTTGTAGTGTTGAAACAATTAGTTGACTAGTCATTGTCATATGCTGATATAGCCCAATGTCAATTCTGGATTTCCGCATTTACCAGTCGGAACATGTAGTATTTACTATCAAAACATTACAATGTTACAAAATTCCGAATCAAGGTCTATTTAGGAAGAGTTAAAACGATTGTCAGTTGATCTGTTCAGATAGTGAAATCAGCAATCCTAATAATGAGATAACTGACACAGACTTTGAGATCAAAATAGATGCAAAAGTTAACTGTTGCGTCAGCTCCTTTGAACTCGCTGACAGTGGTCGCACTGCCCATGCCTTAATACCGTTAAAGGCATAGTTATTTGAACTTTATGTTTACACCTTGTGTACACCATGGTCAGGCTCAGTCTGACTAAAGTTATACTCTTTTTAGTTTTGATAAGGAGTATGGCTTTAGTCAGACACAACTTAATGTCCACATTTTTAGTTTAACTTGACAAAGTCAAAATAAGCTATTGCCATCACGTGTACGAAAGTCTGATCGTCTGTTCACATATTTCCTTTAGCACAGGCTACACCTTATAGTTCTTGTCTGATCATCACGAAATTTCATATGCAGGTTTGCGGTCATGTCTAGATGAGAACGTCCCCTTATGGTTGTGATTGGTCAACCATGATGGCTGCACGAGCCCAAAACCCCAAAACCTTTAGCACAGTCTACAGGTTGTATTTATGAAGGGATATCATTGTAACTTGGTAGGATGACCCTGTATAATGTCTGGATAAGAACGTCCCCTTTTGGTCATGATCTGTCAGCTGTGATGGCTGCCCGAGCCCGAAACCCAAAAACTTTTACCACAGTCTACAGATCATATTTAATATGGAGGGATTTCATTGTAATTTGGTAGAATGACTCTGTATGGGGTCTAGATGAGAACTTCCCCATTTGGTCGCGATCTGTGAACCGTGATGGCTGCCCGAGCCCAAAACCCGAAACCCTTTAGCACAGTCTACAGTTCATATTTTTGGAGGGATTTCATTGTAACTTGATAGTATGACTCTTTATAATGTCCAGATGAGAGCGTCCCCTTTTGGTCGCAATTTGGTCAACTGTGACGGCTACAGGTGCCCACGAAGCTTAAAAACCTTTAACACAGTCTACAGGTCATATTCATGAAGGGATTTCATTGTAACTTGGTAGGATGACTCCAGACAGTGTCTAGATGAGAGTGTCCCTTTTGATCGCGATTATTCAGCTGTAATGGCTGCCTGAGCTGAAAACCCCAAAACCTTTAGCACAGACTATAGATCATATTTATGAAGGGATTTCATTGTAACTTGGTAGGATGACTCAGTATAATGTCTAGATGGGGATGTCCCCTTTTGGTTGCTAATAGTCAACCATGATAGCTTCACGGGCCCAAAACCCGAAAACCTTTAATACAGTCTACAGGCTGTATTTATGAAGGGATTTCATTGTAACTTGATAGGATGACTCATTTTGGTATAATTTCACTGTAACTTGGTAACTTTGGTTGACATACGTTAACTGTGAGGGTCATATTAACCCACCCCTCAATTCTTTAGTAAAGAGTGCACCTCATATTATTGTCTCCCGCTTTTTTAAAAAAAATGGGAGATATTAAAATAGGGGTGTCCTTGCGTCCTTCCATGTTTTTCATTGCCAGACTCTAATTTTCCTTACAGTGGCTGAATTTCAATGAAATTTGGGTAGTAGATCACTTTCATCAATTGTGGATCCAGGTTTGAATATGGGCATTTTCCACACATATTTAATTAGGTTGCTGAAATTTGATTGACTGACGGTTTCCAGACTGTAACTTTCCTTAAAATCAACCGATTTCGATGAAATTTCATATATGGATTACTTTTATCAATACCTAGGTCATGTTCGAATGTGGGAAATTTTGTACCGAAAATCTGTCTGTCTGCCTGTCCGTCGGCTCCGTGCATCAACGCACCTCGGACTAAAAGCCGTATTTATGAACCGATCTTCACGAAACTTCTTGGGTATCTTTGTTATCATTGTGAGACCAGAATATGTGTTTTGGGGTTTGGTTCTTGAGCAAATATTATGCAAATTAAGGAAACTTTGGTTTATTCAGTGCTACTACTAATACACAGTAAGTGCTCACCTTCTGTGTTTTTCGTTTCCAGACTCTAACTTTCCTTACAGTCAGTCGATTTTGATGAAATTTGGATAGTAGATCACTTTCATCAATTGTGGGTCCAAGTTCGAATATGGTCATTTTCTGTGCATAATTAAGTTGCTGAAATTTGATTGGCTGACGGTTTCCAGACTCAAACTTTCCTTAAAATCGACCGATTTCGATGAAATTTCATATATGGATTACTTTTATCAATACTTAGGTCAAGTTCGAATGTGGGAAATTTTGTACCGAAAATCTGTCTGTCTGCCTGTCAGTCTGTCCCGTGCATCAACGCACCTCGGACTAAAAGCCGCATTTATGAACCGATCTTCACGAAACTTCTTGGGTATCTTTGTTATCATTGTGAGACCAGAATATGTGTTTTGGGGTTTGGTTCTCGAGCAAATATTATGCAAATTAGGGAAACTTTGGTTTATTCAGTGCTACTACTAATACACAGTAAGTGCTCACCTTCCGTGTTTTTCATTTCCAGACTCTAACTTTCCTTACAGTCAGTCGATTTTGATGAAATTTGGATAGTAGATCACTTTCATCAGTTGTGGGTCCAAGTTCGAATATGGGCATATTATTATACTGTACCAATGACCCAGACTTAGCTGGTGCTAACTCTAACAAAACCAGGGCCAAACACAAATTTTGCCCCCCAATCCCCAAAATTTGCATCCAAAACAAAAAGAAATCATGTCCTAATGGACCTCCATACTACGCCTCTACTGCGCATGCGCAGTGACGCAGACGTCCCGAAATTGGCGCCAATTATCATTCTCTGTTTGGCCCTTCATCAGTCAACATCTCACTATCTTTGTGCTTGTAAATCTCAGTTTAAAGGATGCCAGACACGTAATTTTTGGAGAAAATGTGATTCTAAGGAGGATAGAAGGAGGAGAGGAAAAAGAAGTGACAAAAAATAATCAGGGCTGTACTTAAAATTTTTTGATGAAATTATGTTAAGTTGCCTATTTTCGAGGCATGGGCCTCTTGTTGTCATTCTTGCTAAATGTTGCACTGCTTATTCAGTGTTTCCTCTCCCCTAGCCTTCTAAAGTCCCCCCTTGCAATTCTCCCATGCTTTTGGCATATTTTTGAGAAATTTCATTTCTAAAATTTCCTGGGAGAGTTGCTTGGTTACAGAATGTTTTCTGTTATTTTCCCCATAGTTACGTTTTCACCCATGGGTGTATAACGTTTGTGTTCTGCATCTTCCATCTGATGTTCTGCAGATTCTCCCCTGGGAGTCTCTGTTTTGCATCAGATAGAGTGTAATTTGATGACTGATTCCGGGCCAGTTTTTTCAGTGCCTGGAGACATGTTTTCTGGTGTTTTTACACTGTTTGTTTACATTGGCAACAGCCTTTTTTGAGGGGGGCTGTTTGCCTTTGCTGTAGTTTATCTCACTATAAGATACATTTATATTATCCGTAAGTGTCTCATTAATTATTTAATATAAATTTAAAATTTTTGACCACACTTTGCCATCGGATCCAATGGGGCTCAACGTTACTTTTCAGCAACTTGGGCTTCGCTGAAAAAATATTTTTTCAAAATTATTTTGATTTGCAATTGTTTTTTCATTTATTAATGGATCATGTTATTATGTATCTTTGTGTCAGGGGTTTTTGCGAGTAACTAGGACTTATTGTTGTTCTTTCACAATGAAGGGACATTGTTCAAATTGTAATAGGAAGAAATCTTCCTCTGACTTTCATGATCATTGTATTAATTGTAGTCAGTGTTCTCGCATTAATCCCTGTCCTATATGTGAATATTGGGATGAGAAACATTGGAAACGTGTGTCACGATATGTTGTTTCTGGAGAAAGGGCTATGCCGGCTCTTTCTCCGCAAGGTCACTCTACTCTCTCAGTTTCTATTTCAGAGGAACCAGAACAGGGTGATGTTTCCATGTTATCTTCTACAAGTGTGCGTCCGTCGTCACAAATGAATTCAGAGCTAGCGGCAAAAGTGCTCATGGAGATTAGACAAATGTCGTCCGCTAGCTCGCCCGGTGTAGCGTCCATTCACCGAATGGTTCGGCAGCCGGGTTCATCCGATGCGGTCCAGGAGGAAATTTTGGGTGATGCGAGCACTATAAACATAATAGATGCACACCCAGTGACGGCGGATAGTAAGCGAGAACGGAGGAAGCCTTTGAGTCCGGTTCCTAGCTCGTCCAGGTCCAGCCAGGCCGCGAGCGAGAGAGGCCCCTCTCTCGTACAACAACATCTGGGACCAGATGTTGTGGTACAAAATGTGTCTTTAGCGGAGCATACGTCCGTCGCTCGGGACGCTCCGTTGTATAAGCAGTCCGCGGAGACTGTTAAGGCTTCCTCTTCTCGTCAGCGCACACGACCGCACCTTGGCTGCGTGACCGCCGATATATTACCAGCTTTGCCGATCAAGGATTCTTCGGCGACCAGGTCACACCATCCGGCAGCCAGGGATTCGAGACCGATGGACTCCGGACGTTCGCATAGGAAAAGTATGCGGGAGCCATCTGATGCGGAGCTGCCCTCGGCGAAGCAGCGAAAGACTGCGCCTCCGCAGGTCTCGACGCCGGACATTCTTGTGCAGATAGCACAGCTTATCGCAGCATCCCAGCAGCCGACAGAAACGGTGTCGGATCGAGAATTATCCGACGGTGCTGGGTCGGTACGCTCCGCCGAAGCATCGGGGGCGGACGACCGGGAACATCATGAGGTCCGACCGGATGGTGAAAGGGATACGGATGACTTGGAGCTATCCCTTTCGGAACAACATAAAGCTGCCGTGGACTTTATCCGGCACTTTCTCCCTCAAGTTGTTCCGTCGGGCCAGACTGCTGCGGTTCCGGACAAGAGAATTATAGCGTCATTGGACTCTGAATTTTTTGAGCGGTTCAGGGACATCGCTCCCGAGTTTCCGTCGCAGTCCAATAATGTTGCAAGAACATTTGAATTATTGAACGACGCTATATTTAAACTTGCTTCCAGGACGGGGAAAGCAGGTTTCTTGTCCGCTAATACTCTCAACCTGCCTTTCATTAATGCAAGGAATAAATTCGATACGGCAGGACAGGGTATACCGAGAGTTCCTCTGTGTATGGACGACGAGGCGGAAGACTTAGAGCTATCATTACCGTCGTCGGCTTCTATTCCAACCGCGGTGTTGGAAACAGCTATTGCGTCTAACAGAGCCAATTTAGATGCCTTATCTTACGCAGATCACCTTACTAAGGCGTTATCACTGCGCCTTCAGAGGAAAGAGTTTCAGGATATACAATCCTCTTTAAGACTTCTTTCAAGGGCAGTAGCTTATTCCACATGTAACTCCGCCCTTTCAGTGGCAAATCTGGAGTTGGTTAGACGTGACGCAGCCCTAGCTACATCCACACTAGTGGATACTAAGGTGAAGAACTCTCTTAGAGTCGCTTCGGTCTCAGGAGAACTTCTCTTTGACGGCAAGCTTTCTGCTATTTATGATAAAATTACAAAGAAAGCTAAGGATTCTCTGTTGTTCAAATCTGCTCCTAAGAAGTCGGATACAGCAGACACGAATAAGACAGGCACTTCTGGGTCTAATGCGCCCAAGAGAGGTTCCTATAGAGGTTCCGGTGCGTCCTCTTGGTCTTATTCGAGAGACCGTCAGGGTAGCGACTCTCGTTCGGGACGTCCTTCAGGCCGGGACAATCGGTCGGACGCCCCGAGGTCGACGGGGCGAGGTGCGGGCCGTGGAGGACGTGGTTTCTCCTACCGCAGGCCTCGCAGGTCCAGGAGGTGATGGCTTAAACCTCTATCGCGTACCGGTTGGCGGAAGCTTGTCGAGCTTTTCACAAGAATGGGCGTCGATTACGGACGACCCTTGGGTGAGAGGAGTGACTTCGGAAGGTCTAAAGATATCCTTCAAACGAAAGCCTCCTTTAACTCGAAGTCCAAAGTGGACTCATCTTCCGTCAAATCCGCAGAAAAGAGACACTCTGTTATCAGAGGTGCAGTCTCTTTTAATGAAGAACGCGGTAGAGGTCGTAGAAAACCAGGAATCTCCGGGATTCTACAGCCATCTGTTTCTGGTTCCGAAACCAGACGGCTCGTTCCGTCCAGTCATAGATTTGAGCTGGATAAACAAGCTGATCGTCGCTCCGAAGTTTTATATGGAGACGATTCGATCGGTCAGAGCGAGTATTCGGGTGAACGATTATGCAACGAGCATAGATCTCAAAGATGCGTACTTTCACGTCATGGTACATCCGACATTCCGAAAGTACCTACGCTTCGCAGTCCTAGGAGTGGTGTATCAATTCCGGGCGATGTGCTTCGGATTGAATCTAGCACCCTGGGCTTTCACTCGGGTAATGAACTCGGTAATGATCTATTTCCGAGCTCATTCGTCTGCGGTAACGTCGGCCTACCTGGACGACATTCTTCAGAGGTACGGCAACGAGTTAACACTTCAGAACGATGTTCAGAATCTTCTTATATTGCTCCGACGTCTCGGTTTTATAGTAAACGAGGAGAAATCGGATCTGGTGCCGTCCAAGTCATTCACTCATCTGGGAATGAGCTTCGAGATGCACAACAATCTCGTTCGTCTGCCGTTAACCAGAGCGAAATTAGTCAGTTGTTACGCTCGCTATTGTCTGCACGTAGACAAAGTCACGGCGAGAGAATTTATGAGACTGATAGGTCTGTGCGGAGCCGCCGCGGATCTCATTCCGATGGGGCGGTTACGCACACGTCCTCTTCAAATTTTCTTGACTCAGAATTGGAGTGTGAAAATTCATTCGCTCGATGTAGACGTTCTCTTGTCAGATCAAGTGAAACAAGAGATTCAGACTTGGGCAAACATTCAGTGGTTAACTCAGGGAGTTCCGCTGCAGTTGCCGGATCCGAGTTTTACCATTATGACGGATGCCAGTCAAACAGGTTGGGGTGCATCATTAATCCCAACGGATTCGAGATGCCAGGGTCTTTGGGATCCGCAATTCCTGTGCAAGCACATAAACATCAAGGAAATGATGTCAATTTGGCTTGCGTTACGTCACTGGATGGACATTATTCACAATGCTCATGTCCAAATCCTATCCGACAATACAACAGTAGTGGCGTATATACGGAATCAGGGAGGCACTCATTCAGTTCCGTTGTTCAATCTAACGGAAAGAATCCTTCTGTTTGCGCTAGAACATCACGTTCTTCTTTCGGTCCGTCACATACCGGGTCGTCTGAATGTGCTAGCAGACTTCCTTTCACGAAAGGGTCGCTTGTTGCCGTCGGAGTGGACTCTCAACAAACAAGTATTCAATCAGATTTGCTACCAATGGGAACGGCCAATGATAGACTTATTTGCGACACATCTCAACAATCAGTTGCAGACGTATGTGTCTCCGTGTCTGGATCCAAGAGCATTTGCAGTAGACGCTCTGTCGATCCCTTGGGACGGAATGATAGGATATGCGTATCCTCCAGCGCCGTTAATTCAACAAGTATTGCTAAAGATAAAACAATCTCAATGCAAGATTCTGTTGGTAGCATCTCTGTCGCCACAGAGACCGTGGATAAATCTACTCAGGTGTCTGTTGTGGGACCTACCGCGAAAGCTTCCTCCACGGGAGGATCTTCTTTCGCAGGGGAAATCGCGCCAACTCCATCACAACCCGCAAGGTCTCAACCTTCACGTTTTTCCGTTGTGCGGTCCTTCTTGCATGGCAAACACTTTACAGGACGAGCAGTGGACGCGATTTCTAACTGTAGGAGGACCTCCTCTTCGCTAAACTATGCGGCTAAGTGGAAGGTTTTTCGTCGTTGGTGTAGGGATCATTCTGTAGATATATTCGATCCCTCTATACCAGACATTGCAAACTTTCTCGTATACTTGTTTGACGAAATCAAACTGCAGCCTGTTACTATAAAGGGTTATAGATCTATGTTATCTGATACCTATGCACATCATGATAGTTTACAAATTGGATCTAATGTCTCTTTATCTAAGTTGGTTAGAAACTTTTCGATAAACAGACCCAGAACTCTTAGATTAATTCCTAAGTGGAATTTAGCTTGGGTTCTTCTTAAATTGAAGGAAAAGCCATTTGAACCTCTTGGGACAGTAGATTTCAAATTCTTATCTTATAAGACAGCTTTTCTCTTAGCTTTCTCTTCTGCTAGAAGAGTCAGTGAGCTTCATGCACTGTCGGTGGATGATTCTCACTATCGTAGTGTTGGGAACACTATCACCTTCACTACTAATGTGGGTTTTTTAGCTAAGAATCAGGCTCCTAATAAATATCCGGAACCTATTGTTATTAAGGCTCTTCCGTCTTCAGACGGGCGTAGGCCTTTACTCTGTCCTGTTAGAGCGTTACGTATCTATAAACAGAGATCTCAGTTTATCAGAAAGGGATGGAAACGTTTCTTTCTGTCTTTGATGCCTAATAGAAAGGACATTTCGGTCCATTCTATTGCTAGATGGATTCAATTAACTATCCATACTGCTTATGAAGATTTATCTTCTTCTCAGCAGTCTGTGCTTAAGATTTCTGCTCATGAAGTAAGAGCTCTTTCTACTTCCTGGGCTTATGCTAATAGTGTTGCTATTACAGATTTAATGAAGGCTGCTTATTGGTCTCAGCCATCCACATTTACGAATTTTTATCTCAGAAATATTGAGTCCATTTCTGGAGACCTGCATTGTTTAGGTCCGTTATCTGTTGCTCAGAATGTCGTCCACTAAACAGTTGCAACTATAGTTATGCAGGCTTTCTGTTCCGGCAGTGACTCCGTCCGGCTGCCCTCTTCGCTCTGGGCTATTTGACCCAGGGCAAGGGGAAGGGTGGGGGGGGGGGGGGGTGGGGGGGGGCGATTGTTCCCTTAGGTCACCTGCTTTATAGTGAAAAGCAAGGGAATGCCTCCTCCAAGTCAGTATTTCTGAGTCGCTTCCGGGATGGTTTTAAAGTGTAATATTAATGTTAAAATTCATTCATGTCTTATTTTTAAAGTGTAGCTCGGTGTGAAGCATTTGTATATGTCAAGTGTCAAATGGGCTTTAATATACAATACTCGGACACTTTTAAATGACTATAAAGAGTCTCAATTCTCTGGACTACTTTATTTATTGGCTTGCTTTAAAAATAATTAGTATAAGGGATATACTGGATGTTAATAGAGAACATGAATGTTATTGTGCTCAATTATTAAGGGTAGTGTATCTTTCTAATTTAATATTAAATAAGAAAGATACATGTAAAGCCTAATACTCCTTTTCTCCTTAAGGGGTTACCTCTTTACTATATAGTTGAGCTTATTGGATTTTCCTCTATGTCCTAGGCCCTCCAGCCTGTTTACTATTCAGCTAAGTCTGGGTCATTGGTACAGTATAAAAATGTTAAAAAATTTATAGTAATTTATATATTTTTTATACTTACCAATGACCCAGACGGGGATGGCCCTCCCTGGAGTTGGGAACTCTTGCCTCCCCGCTGAGTACATAGCGCTGACCAGGCTCTGCCAGTAAGAATGATAATTGGCGCCAATTTCAGGACGTCTGCGTCACTGCGCATGCGCAGTAGAGGCGTAGTATGGAGGTCCTTTAGGACATGATTTCTTTTTGTTTTGGATGCAAATTTTGGGGATTGGGGGGCAAAATTTGTGTTTGGCCCTGGTTTTGTTAGAGTTAGCACCAGCTAAGTCTGGGTCATTGGTAAGTATAAAAAATATATAAATTACTATAAATTTTTTAACTTTCCGTGCATAATTAATTAAGTTGCTGAAATTTGATTGGCTGACGGTTTCCAGACTCAAACTTTCCTTAAAATTGACCGATTTCGATGAAATTTCATATATGGATTACTTTTATCAATACCTTGGTCAAGTTCGAATGTGGGAAATTTTGTACCGAAAATCTGTCTGTCTACCTGTCAGTCTGTCCCATGCATCAACGCACCTCGGACTAAAAGCCGCATTTATGAACTGATCTTCACGAAACTTCTTGGGTATCTTTGTTATCATTGTGAGACCAGAATATGTGTTTTGGGGTTTGGTTCTCGAGCAAATATTATGCAAATTAGGGAAACTTTGATTTATTCAGTGCTACTACTAATACACAGTAAGTGCTCACCTTCCGTGTTTTTCATTTCCAGACTCTAACTTTCCTTACAGTCAGTCGATTTCGATGAAATTTGGATAGTAGATCACTTTCATCAATTGTGGGTCCAAGTTTGAATATGGGCATTTTCTGTGCATAATTAATTAAGTTGCTGAAATTTGATTGGCTGACGGTTTCCAGACTCAAACTTTCCTTAAAATCGACCGATTTCGATGAAATTTCATATATGGATTACTTTTATCAATACCTAGGTCAAGTTCGAATGTGGGAAATTTTGTACCGAAAATCTGTCTGTCTGCCTGTCAGTCTGTCCTGTACATCAACGCACCTTGGACTAAGAGCCGCATTTATGGACCGATCTTCACGAAACTTCTTGGGTATCTTTGTTATCATTGTGAGACCAGAATATGTGTTTTGGGGTTTGGTCCAAAATTCAAGATGGCCACCAGCGGCCATTTTGTTCCGAAATTGGGTGTAATCAGTTTTTTGTACAGAACTTCTATATGAAAGTTTGGATTTGAATAAATTTTTTTATGAATGTTTAGTAACATGCAATACATCACATATAATACGGGTTTTGTTCTTGTGCAAAAAGTATGCAAATTAGGGAAACTTTGATTTATTCAGTGCTACTACTAATACACAGTAAGTGCACACCTTCCGTGTTTTTCATTTCCAGACTATAACTTTCCTTACAGTCAGTCGATTTCGATGAAATTTGGGTAGTAGATCACTTTCATCAAATGTGGGCATATTTAATTAGGTTTCTTAAATTTGATTGGCTGATGGTTTCCAGACTCTAACTTTCCTTAGAGTCAACCGATTTCAATGAAATTTCATATATGGATTATTTTTCACATCAGTTTAATGTAATATGTCTTACCATACAGTCTTAAATTTTAGTGATTCTCACAGTTATACTCCACATCACTTTACTTGCTTTGACAGTGACCTCTGTGAAAATAATTCTGATAACCACTGTCTGAAGCACTGTCTGTTCTGTCTCTTCTAAATAACTTCCACTTGCAACTCAACTATATTCCACTGGATGCATTAATTCCCTTGAAACTGCTGCCCAGCGGGAGACATGAATTCACTGAATTTGCTTGTTTTTATTGAAAACATAGCATACAGGGAACAGAAATTAACATATTCTCAATTATCATAATTCTTGTCGTATTTCATAATCCTTTCATAAACATTGAACATTATCCTTTTCAACAAACACAACACACAGTCAAGTTAAGTTACAGTGTCATTGACACTTTCATTTAGTGTACTAGTATGCTGACTGAATCGCTGTTTGAGAGAAACTTTGTTTGTATCTAAGCCAGGTAATTTTAAGAATACCAGTTTCTTGAAATCATGTGATTTGTAACGTGTGCATTACACAATGTGTTGGGAAAAAGGCTATCCACACTCAGAATATTGAAAGCATGTGGTTAATCATTCATAGGATTGCTCTCCATATCTGTGGTCGATTGTACCTTGAATTAAATCATTAATTTTATACACAAGTGCCTAATGAAATAGGAGTTTTGTGAACAACATACCACCAAAATATAATCCAAATAAAGCTCATCATGCCTTTGTATGTCACCCATGCACCAGCATCAAAGAAGGTATTAATTGAAAATAGAATGTGTTTTCATATTTGGAATTCGCTAAAAAAAAATTTCCCAAAATCCATTCCAATGAGGTGGCCGTAAAGTGTTTCGGAAAAACCAACTTAATCACAACAACTGCACAGGTTACGGCACAAATGGTGCTCTGATTCTGAAACTATGAAGTTTCAGTCACAAATGAGCGTTGGATTTTCTTGACAGGGATGAAGACATTGGGGTGATAAACAAACAACGAAAAACAAATAAATGCGAGTATTTTTTAAATCTTTAATAATAATTTTCCTTTATTCTTTTATCTTATTCACCACGTGGTAACTCATGAAAACTTACCTATTTCCGTTGCATCCCAAACTGCCCCAAATTGGCAAAATGTAACTTGCAACTAATTCTTTTTGACTGCATATATTTAAAAATGGGGGGGGGGGGGGGGGGGGGGGGGGGGGGGGGGAACTTATACATGGGCTTTAGGCAAAAGGGAGGAATTCCAAGTGTGAGTTTGGGGTGCGACTTATACACGGGGACTACTTATACACAGACATATACGGTGAGTATAGTGAATGTAAGGTTAACCGGTTAAAACATTTTCTTGACCTGTCAAAGTTTTAACCACAGGTTAACCAGTTATCCAGATAACCGCGGCAGCACTATCTGTTTTACGGAAACCCACCTTGACACGTGAGTCAGCGATAACAATATTCGCATCTCAGGTTTTCAACCACCAGTTAGACACGACAGAAATCAGTTTGGTGGGGGGTATCACAGTTTACTTTTTCGACAACCGGTTTTTCAAATCTTTACCTAGCCGTTGGTTTGATGACAACATTTTATGGTTCAAAGTTGACACAGAATCGTGTTTTATCCTATGTGTAAAGTATAGGTCAGAGAACTTTTGTTCCGCAAACTATTGGGAAAATCTTCATGAGAAAACCAAAATATCCTTAGCTCTGAATTTTTCGGTAGTGATTGTAGGGATCTTAACAGCGACCTACTGAAGTGCAGTGGCCCTCTATATAATATAATAGTAAGTATCACCCTTCACCTAAAATGAAAAGCAGACGACACTTGCAAAAAAAATTCTTGAACAACTAATTTTTTGTCTCAAAAACATAGGTTATGACACCTCATTGGAACAAGCTCGACAAGCTCATTGCAATGAGGGGTCACAACCTATGTTTTTGAGACAAAAAATGAAAAAAATAATGAAAATTAACTGACGAGTTTTGAAAATAGTGCTGGCCGGTTTTGGCCTTTACATTGGGTAAAGGGTTATACATGAGAAATGTCATAAAAGCCCCGACCCGAGTAACACCGAGAAGCCAAACACTCTTTGATCCAATTATTATAAGTGACACCATTGTCGAAATATTCTCTGGTACCATGGATTTTGAACTTTCCAATCACAAAGCCACATTTATAATCGTAAATCAAACCCGCCCCCGAACACACTGTAGCATAAGATATGTTTGGAACTACAATGAAGCCAATTTTGGTAGACTAAACAATCTGATACATGACACAGATTAGGAAACTCTTATCTGTGAACCAGACAATATCAATGAATCAGTTACAAATTTTTGATCTAAATTTTTGGAACAAGCGCAATCCTGCATAATACCAGTCTTACCAGACATAAAGTAACACTAAGGAAAAATTATAAACCTTGGTTTGACAATAATTTTAGAAAAACAATCCGCCAAAGGTATAGAGCAAGAAGCTTAGTATTAAAATTTAAGACCACTTCGCTTTGGGAAAAATACAAGTCTCTAGAAATAAGGTTAATAATATGAAAAAAAACGCAAAGAAAAATTTTCTTGAAAAAGTAGATGAGTCCCTATCTGTCAACACCAATTCCAACCAGTTCTGGCACATAGTAAAGAAATTTCTTAATAATTTCGTAGATAATTTCCCTCACTACAATATATTAGTGAAGTGGGACTGAAAGCTGTCGATGACGATAAGGAGAAAGCGGAGCTCCTCAATAACATATTCTTAAAGAACAGCAAATTGGACAGTCATAGTTGAAAATTACCCCCTTTCACGACTCGATGTGATAATATATTAACGGATATTGAATTTGTGAAAATAGATATTGTGAATATCATAAAGGCACTACCTGTCAAAAAAGCCAGTGGGCATGACGACATAAGCCATAGACTCTTGAGAGAAACCCGAAATACAATCTGTTTGCCCCTGTTTTTACTGTTTAGAAAATCCATGTCATGTTGCACTTACCCAAACGTAACTGGAAATTAGCAGATGTAACTCCAATATTTAAGAAAGGTAATCGACTCGATGACAACAATTACAGACCAATATCTCTCCTATCATGTATTGGCAAAGTTATGGTAAGAGTAGTTTTCAAATACGTATTCACTCATTTTGTTGACAATGACTTATTTTATAAGTACCAATCTGCTTTCCTTCCTCAAAATTGTACACTTTTCCAACCAATCAATCTTTGTAGTGCTGTTGATTCAAGGCAGTTTACCTGTGGTGTCTTTTGTGATATTTCCTAGGCTTTTGATCGAGTGTGGCACTGGGGACTGGTATTCAAATTTGAACATTATGGAATATCTGGCACTTTGCTTAGTTTGTTCACTGATTATTTATCCAATAGAAACCGTGTGTTAGTGAGCCAATGTTACTCTGACTATGGAACTATCGAAGCAGGTGTCCCACAGGGTTCAGTGTTTGGTCCCTTCCTTTTCTTGGTGTATAGCAACGATATAGCAGACAATCTATACTCTCTTTCAACACTTTTTGCTGATGACACATGCCTCAGCAAATGTGCATCTTCTGCAACTGAAGTATCCAACGTCCTGAACTGATATCTACATCAGATAAACCTATGGGCTGATAACTGGCTTGTTAGGTTTAGTCCCGACAAAAAAAATCTGGTTAAATTTACCCTTCAGAGAGATGTTTTCTGTCCAGATATCGTGTTTTCAAACACTGTTCTGCCATGTGCTGAAACACACAAACTTTGGGACTAACCTTTCAGGGTAACCTGTCCTGGGATCACCGTATCAACATTATCTGCAAAAGAGCGAGTGCTAGACTGTCACAGCTCAGAAAACTAAAATATAGCCTTAACAGGAAAACACTAGAGCGCATGTATCCATCTTTCATCTTGCCTATTCTGGAATATGCAAGTCCAGTGTGGGGATGCTCAAGTGCATATCTGCTGAAACGTCTTGATGACATTCATTACGATGCAGCTTGATTTGTTAGTGGGCTGACTCGGTCCGTTTCACATCAAATTTAAGTGGCTCTGCTCCCGATTACCTTGTTGAACTATTACCTCTGCGCTTTAATGAAATTTCCTCATACAACCTCAGGGGGGGGGGCTTAAAATTTTATACCCACTAGGACTCGAACTGAACTTTTAAAGCGATCCTTCATCCTGTCCTGTGTTGATATCTGGAACATTCTACCCAAGTCAATAAAGAATTCTACTTCAGTGCTTAAATTCAAAAATAAGTTAGGACCTCCAATTTATAAGCCTCCCGCACATTTTAATGCGGGTAGAAGAATGCTTAACATTCTTCACTGCATGATTTAAAATGAATGTAGTGATCTCAATGCACACAAGTTCAAGAATCATATATCGGAAACGTGCTCATGCGGGGAAACCGTTGAAGACGCTCTTCACTTTTTTATGACATGTCCTAAGTATAACGAGATTAGAAATAAATTATTTGAGAGCATTCCGGCCATGCCACATTACCGATATGCCCCAATTGTTGTATGGCATTGCCAGCCTGAGTAATGATGAAAACACATGTTTGTTAAAAATTTCCAAAGATTTATCCGTGACTGTTTGTTAAAAAATGTCCAAAGATTTATCCGCAATTTAAACCATTTTTAAATTATCATGTAAATATATAATTTTCGATACTTCTCTATGTGGTTAAGAAACACTAAGCTTAGTCCAGCTCGCGAAGCTTGACAGGCCTAGGTGGGTGTGGTCCAGTTTCTCCACTCATGAATGTTATCCGAACTTCGTCAGGAATAACTTGTGTTTCTACCAATTGCGCTCCTTCCTGACTTAAAAGGTGTGTAACCAGCCTCGATTTGTGCTGTTGCACTTTGCATTCTGTCCTCTGACCTGTCTGAGCCGCAGTCAAAATAGAAGAAGATCTGGATGTATGTGAGTGTGTAAGTGTGTGGATCTGTGTGTGTGTGAGAGTGACTTTTGTGTGGGTGCAGATGTGAGTTTGTGAGTATGTGTAAGCATGTCTGAGCCAGCCCAACCCTTACCAACTTAACCTAGCTTATTGGAAAGTTTTATACACTAGTTATTTAAGCAATGTATCTAAATTAACTAGAGCCCTTTTCCCTTTGCTTTTGCCATATCTTTCTACTACACATTTGTTCGTTAATGCCCCTGTTCTTTTCCTTTTCTCTTTTTAATCTACAAAAAACATTATTTTTGTACATTGTCAACTGCTATCATAACATGCTGGATTGTTACATGTAAAGGAGAGGAGGCTCAGCTGAGTTTTGAGCACTTGTCCTCCAATCTCTTTGCTTTCTCATTTGCAAATAAAATATGTTTAATCTAAAGCCTTCTTGCCCTCAAGTGTCAAAATGCACAGCCACCCATGCTATTCTGTAGATTATGAGGTCTAAAACATAAACCAAGAGCATGAACTTTTGATGGCAAAGAAATAATCACAGAAATAAAATAGAAAACCGCTCTCCTGCATGCAATTTTAGAAATAATGGCCTGAAAACAGAAGATCTACTTTGTGGGACCTAATTTAAGTCTTATTTGGCATTATAGCAGAAGATAGATTCTGAACCATTAATTTTTCATTTCAACACAGGTTAACTCTCTGCACACTGATGTCAAAATACCAAAGTTTCAGCAGCAAGCTTTTCCCACAATGCAACAGAGAATTTAATAAATTATATCTTGTTTGACAGAGTTCATTGAGCTCTGTCAAACAAGGTATAATTTGTTAATTTTTTCATGCAGCGTGGGCAATATGGGGTCAGTGTAAACAAATTTGAAATACTGCCAGAGTGCTAGGAGTTAATGAGTAGAGTTGGCAATTTTAATATCATCCCATCAGAGCCTGGTCATAATTAATGAGATTTCAACTTAATCATTTCTCTTATGTTCTTATCATCCCATCTGAGCCTGGTCATAATTAATGAGATTTCAAGGTAACCATTTCTCTTATCTTTTTATCATCCCTTCAGAACCTGGTCATAATTAATGAGATTTCAATGTAACCATTTTTCTTATATTCTCTCTGTCTTATATTTGTCCTGTATACATCTGTCCTGAAAGTAATGGAGTAAAGTAAAGGGAGCTATGTAGACCGAGAAGCCTCTTGTTTATTAGTCCCCTATGGGAACCGTAAGGGGACTATAGGATTGCACTCCATCCATCTGTCTGTCCGTCTGTCTGTCCATCCATCTGTCCATCTGTCGGTCCGTCTGTTTTTAGCTTAACTTGACAAAGTCAAGATAAGCTGTTGCCATCATGCATGGGGAAGTCTGTTAGTCTGTGAGTCTGTGAGTCTGTTAATCTGTGAGTCTGTTAGTCTGTGAGTCTGTGAATCTGTGAGTCTCTGAGTCTGAGAGTCTGTTCACATTTTCCTTTAGCAAAGGCTGCACCCCGCAGTTCTTGTCTGATCGTCGCGAAATTTCATATGCAGGTTTGGGGTCATGTCTAGATGAGAACATCCCCTTTTGGCCGTGATCGGTCGACCGGTATGGCTGCCTGAGCCCAAAACCCGAAAACCATTAGCACAGTCTACAGGTCATATTTATGAAGGGATTTCATTGTAACTTTGTAGGATGCCTCTGTCCCCGTGGGAACCCCGGGAAGTAAGCAGCACTAGTTTACTGTGGTAAACCAGTTCCGCTTTACTAGTAAAATAGGACCCAGTCACCAATGCTTGGGGTGAAAATCCTCTAAAATGGGCAACATGTTGATCAACGATTGACTAAACTTGACTTCATCTCCATGTTGTGTCATGATTAGCCATGGTGCATAAATATGTGACGTTAACTACCAACAAACAAACAAACAAACAATAGGATGCCTCTGTATAATGCCTACATGAGAACATCCCCTTTTGGTCATGATCTACCAACTGTGACGGCTGCCCAAGCCCGAAACCCAAAAACTTTTAGCACTGACTGCAGGTCATACTTAATATGGAGGGATTTCATTGTAACTTGGTAGGATGACTCTGTATGATGTCTAGATGAGAACTTCCCCATTTGGGCGTGATCTGTCAACCGTGACGACTGCCCGATCCCAAAACCAGAAAACCTTTAGCACAGTCTACAGGTCATATTTATGGAGGGATTTCATTGTAACTTGTAGGTTGACTTCATATAATGTCCAGATGAGAACGTCCTCTTTTGGAGGTGATTGGGCAACTGTGATGGCTACAGGGGCCCAAAGCCCGAAAAACTTTAGAACAGTCTACAGGTCATATTTATGAAGGGATTTCATTGTAACTTGGTAGGATGACTCCAAATAATGACTAGATGAGAACGTCTCCTTTTGGGCGCGATCATTCAGCCTTGATGGCTGCCTGAGCCCAAAAACCTTTAGCATAGTCTATAGGTCGTATTTATGGAAGGATTTCATTGTAACTTGTTAGGTTGACTTCATATAATGCCTAGATGATGACATCCCTTTTAGGTCATGATTGGTCAACTGTGATGGCTACAGATGCCCGAAAACCTTGAGCACAGTCTACAGGTCATATTTATGAAGGGATTTCATTGTAACTTCGTAGGATCACTATAGATGATGCCCAGATGAGATTGTCCCCTTTTGGTTGCGATCATTCAACCATGATGGCTGCTCGATCCTGAAGCCCGAAAACCTTCAGCTCAGTCTTCAGGTCATATTTATGAAGAGATTTCATTGTAACTTGGCAGTTTGACTTCATATAATGTCTAGATGAGAATGTCCCCTTTTGGACACAATTGGGCAACTGTGACGGCTACAGGGGCCCGGAGCCCAAAAACATTTAGCATGGTCTACAGGTCATATTTATGAAGGGATTTCTTTGTAACTTGGTAGGATGACTCCAAATAATGTCTAGATGAGAATGTCCCCTTTTGGTCGCGATCATTCAGCCTTGATGGCTGCCCAAAACCCAAAAACCTTTAGCATAGTCTATAGGTTGTATTTATGGAAGGATTCCATTGTAACTTGTTAGGTTGTCTCCATATAATGCCTAGATGATGACATCCTCTTTTGGTAGTGATTGGTCAACTGTGATGGCTTCAGGGGCCCGGGGCCTGAAAATCTTGAGCACAGTCTTTTGGACACATATATGAAGGGATTTCATTGTAACTCTGTAGGATCACTTTACCCGTAGCCTCCTTTTGGTCATGATCATTCAACCATGATGGCTTCCTGAGTCCAAAACCTGAAAAACTTTAGTACAGACTACAGGTCATATTTGTGAAGGGATTTCATTGTAACTTAGTAGAATGTCTCAGTAAATATCAAGATGAGGACGACCCCTTTTAGTTGCAATTGGTCTACCGTCATGGCTACACAGGCCTGAAGCTCGAAAACCTTTAGCATAGTCTACAGGTCATATTTATGAAGGGATTTCAATGTAACTTGATTGGATGACTCGTTTTGGAATAATTTCACTGTAACTGGGTAACTTTCATTGACCCATGGTTCATATTTAGGTTGAAAATTTGGGGTCCCATTCCGGACTAAGAAATTTTGGACCAAAATCCGGAAATTTTTTTTTGTTTTTTTATATGTTTCGGTGAATTTTAAGACAAAAAAAATTTTTTTTTTTACACTGAAAATTTAGGGGCCGGGTGGAACTTTCCGAACAAAAATAAAAAAAAATCTGTTTTTTATGTGTTTATCACAATTTTGGGACATAAAAGTGCAGGAACTGTAAATAAAATCCTGTATATTGTGTGGGCACAACTGCTTCATCTAGTTGGTATATGCTTTTCTTAGGAGGGGCGTATGCAGCTTATTCAAGTCAAGTCCCTGGTTTGATATTTAGACTACCATGTCAGGTGAGCGCCCTCAGGCCACCTGGGGCCTCTTGTTTTTCTCTATTTTTATGTTAACACCCCTCCTTCCAACATGGTTCAAGCTACACTTCTCTCAATTCTCAGATTCCATTCACATTTGAAATCCTGTCTGATAACCTGTATTTTACCCAAACCACCCCCCAGGTCTAACACTCCTGTTGACTGTTGTCATGAAACCCAAATTGTCCCCAGGCCGAACCATCCCCAATTATTTTACCAAAACTGTCCCCAGGTCTGATACTCCTGCTGAATGTGGTCATGTCTTATGTGACAAAAACACCTTATGTCACAAAAGCGCCTTAGGGGACTAATACCACCTCCGTGGTCAAACACTTGTTCTTTTTATTTCTGAAGTGCTGTTCTGTCATTAACAGGCCTCTTGCATAGGAGCTCTTCTTCAAAGTGCTCTACAACATGAACAGAGGGCAGCTTGTCTGGCAGAAATCAAGGATGGTTATAGCCAGTAAAATAGACAGCAGTTTTAATTCTAAGATGAATAACATTTGGTTGGATTATTGTTGTGCAATGATTTTGTTTGGATTACTGTCTAGACTAGTGTCTGTGGTGGCAGGAATGGCATCTATTGCCTCTCCTCCCCCCCCCCCCCCCCCCTTCCTGAAACATGCTTTTTCAGATCATATGTTTTGTCACCCACCCCTTGTTTTTTAGTAGGTCACCTGTCTGAGAGTCATTGAATGCTTTTGCCATCACATGGCATTCATCATCCTTGTTCGGCATCTGCTATCCATTAACTTTGCACATCTGTCTTCATCCCAAACACTGGACCAAACCTAACCAAATTTAAAAAATATCTGGGGAAGAGCCTTCCAAGTTTATTCAATGGAAGTAGCTGGGGCAGTGCCCAAAAATCTGAAAGTCTTCACAATTTTTAAGCATCCAAATGGGGGAGGGGGGGGGGGGGGGAGGTAGGGAGGGAGGGAGGGTCATATTCAAGTTTGTTCGAATTAAGTTTCTGGATTTATATTTGAATTCCTTATTCCTGATAGAAACCAAAAAACCAAAATTTTACTTATATTATATATTATTTATACTTGCAATATGAGGAAAATTCTTCAAAAATCTTGATTTAACATTTTTATCATCATTTAATTATTATTATTATTTAACCATTTGTCTAACACAATTATCAGATGACACTTGCCAAAAAAATGACTTAACAATTGAAAATTTAATTTTCATTTTATGCCTTAAAAGCATAGCATCTGACTCTTCACTGGAACAAGATAACCTAGCACATGCCATTGGTGTGTCATAAGCTATATTGGACAGGTGAATAAACTAGAGAACTTCAAGTTATTCCACTGAAAAAGCACAATTTTTTAACTGGAGTTTATTAAATTTCTTAGCTCAGTTAGAGGTTAACTTTACATTGAAGATATGGTATTTGTTATTTATATAGATTAAGAAGGTTATCAATTAAAAAACATCCAATTAAATTAGAATGGAGATTTTGATTTATCAGACTTGGTTTCGGTTTTGATTAGGTTTCAGAAAAAACCTTGGTTTTGGCTCAGTTTTCTATCTGTTAAGAAAAATTGTAAATTAGGCCATACAAAGTAGATCTTTTGTTTCTCAGGCCATTATTTGTAAAATTGCATGCGGGCAGGCAGTTTTTTATTTTATTTTTTATTTCCTTAATTATTTTTTTCCCATCAAAAGTTCATTTAGTTTATGTTTTAGGTCTCATAATCTATGGAATAGCATGGGTGGTGGTGTATTTCATCCTTTGAGAGCAAGCAAGGCCTTCTTGCACTCAAGGGACAAATGTATCAATTTTTTTAACTTTGGTAAAATATCAGACATAAACCATTTAATTTTTATTTATTTTAAGCTTACATTAGTTATAAAAAGAGAGCATGTGACAGCCAAAATGACCGTGCAGGAGGGCCTGAGAAACAGATTTTTTTTTTAGGCTTTATAACACTTTCGGTTCCTTAACTTGAAAAAATCCCCAATGGTTTGTATGATACCACACTGCAAAAAAGCCCTGTCTATAAGAATCTCCATTGAGTTCATCCGCCCTTTGATCATTCTTAGGGATTCTAGGGGATAAATTGCTAAGCCCATTGAGTCAGAAAAATACATAAATTAGGGTAAGAAATAAATAAAATTCATCTTAGGCCCCACAAAGTAGATCTTCTGTTTCTCAGGCCATTTTTTGTAAAATTGCATGTGAGCGGGCGTTTTTTTATTTTATTTTTTATATTTTTTATATTTTTTAATTATTATATCTTTGCCATCAAAAATTCATGTTCTTGGTTTGTTTTATGTTTTAGGCCTCATAATCTACAGAATAGCATGGGTGGTGGTGTATTTTGTCCCTCAAGTGCTAAAGCATTGCAAAGCCATCTTGCACTCAAGGGATAAATTTATCAGTTTTATTAACATGGGTAAAATATCAGACATAACTCACTTAATTTTTTTTTAAAGTTTACATTGGTTATAAAAAGAGGGCATTCGGCAGCCAAAAAGACCACGCGGGAGGGCCTGAGAAACAGATTTTTAATTTTTTCAGGCCCCATCTGCATTGTGTTCTCATTGTAACATTTTCTCCCTGGTCAAATCATCTCGAGTAAACAATTGAGAAAATGTAACAATGAGAGCATGACATATTCACCCCTTTGCCAGATAGATTAAGTGATGAGAATACTTAGTGGCCTTTACTTGTCCTGTACCCCCCCCCCCCCCCCCCCCCAAACCTGCCCCCCACCCCCACCCCCACCTGCACCCCATCCCAAAGTTAGATAGGTTTGATAAGTTTATGCACAAAACACAGTCACACTGTTCAACTGGTTTTGCTTAGGTTTTGTAGTTTGGTTTGTTTCCTGGTTTGCCGCAAAGACTATAGACCAGAACCGAACTGGAAAACAGAAAAAACGTCCAGCTCTAAATTAAATTGTCTCCACCATGGTCTGTTTTCTTTTCTATCCTTTAACCACTCTCTAGGGAGCACGGTGGCACAGTGGTAGACTGTTGGACTTCTATGCTAGAGGTCCCAGGTTCGATCCCCATCCAGGACGACCCACATTGTGTCCTTGGGCAAGGCACTTTATCCCGGTTGCCTACATGGGGGCACAATGACGCCGTGTACTAAGGCGTACTGCATGTCGATGGTGCACATGTCTTCAACCGCTGTAACCCTGCTTGAGCGGAACTTGAACAGAGTTAGACTGTGGAGGAGCTGAAAGTTGCTCGGTGGTTCTCTCCGGGTACTCCGGCTTCTTCCACCCGTAAAACTGTCACGGTCCTGATTAGCCATTGTGCGTAAGTATGTGACCATAAACCCCAATAAATAAAGAAATAATTTAACCACTCTCACTTGATATGATCTATGTGACATAAAGTAGCTTCAGATACAAGAAGTACTGAGAAACCCCAATGATGAACCAGCTGCTGTAGGGCAAGCTTTGATTCTGTTATTTCTTTTCTGTAGGTAAGAGAATTTAATTTGGGCAACACATTTCCAGTGATAAATTCAGCATCAGTGAAACACATTCAAGTTGAAGAAGAAACAATTGAGGTATAAATTAAACAGAAAAATTATATTAAACAAGATATTAATGAAAAATAGAATATGTTTTCATATTTGGACTTCACTAAAAAAAACTTTGCACAATCCATTTCAATGAGGGGTCATAAGGTGAGTTTGAATGCTTTTTGGGAATAGTACTGGCTGTTTTGGACCATTATGTTGGGTAAAGAGTTGATATAGATGAGATATACACTACGGCTGTACAATGCACAGGGGTAGTTGATCAGTTAATACAGTGCTGGAAATGAACAAAATTGACAGGTGGAGTTTTAAACTCCCATGAAATCAGACATGAGTAAATTGCACCTGTAAAATGTTAGTATATGAATTTTTAAGGGAATACTGTCACCAAACACCAGAAGCCTCAACCCTTTGAACTCTAGTGGTATCTTCCATGCAAGTTCAATGGCAGCAATTAGAAGAGTCCATATTCATTATTTGGGGTAGACCGATCAATATTTTCAATGTGCAATTGAAAATATTGATTGGTCTACCCCACACATTTACTGAACAGGCATCCTGTTTTTAGCTCCTGGAAAATAGAAACATGGGTGCTGATGGGAGCAATTGCACTCGCACCCATCTCATTTCCAGGACTGTTAATAAGGAAAAAATTTTATAGCCAGAAAGTATGACTAACCCTATGCCATGCATGAGGTTAGTCACAATTTCTAGTTATAAAAAATTGGTAACTGCCACATCACACACTACATGATGAAAATGTACACTTACAGTTAAAAATAGAAGTCCTGTCACGAACTGTGTGCTTATTTAGGCTTAATTGCGCGTAGGAATTGTGCACAATTGTCATGTCGAATGGCATCCAAAGCATGGCAGGTTCTCCTGGTTACTTATAGCAAACACAGGCAATGTTTCTGCCAATGGACCTCCGGGTTACCCGGAGGTCCATTGGCTGAAACATTGCTTGTACACAAGCCATATGTACAGAATTTAACAGCCTTACTATGGACATAACGCGTAGATTAACGTGCAGTTCGACGTGCTATTTGTGCACATTTCATGACAGGACTTCTAGTTTTAACTGTACTAAGGCTCTGCACAGCACAGGGTTAGTCGCATAAAAGGGATGATCTTATTAATAACTAGAAAGAAAAGAGTCACTAACACTGTGCATTGCACAGACTTTGTTGAAAGTTAACATACACTGACTAACCACTAGGCATTGCACAGGATTAGTTGGTAGGCTGCCATATTACACAGTACATGAAAATATGCACTGACTAAGGCTGTATCCCCGCGGGAACCCCGGGAAGTGATGCAGTGCCTGTTCACTGTGGTAAACAGGCTCTGTTTTACTGGTAAAATAGGACCCAGTCACCAATGCTTGGGAGGTGCAAACCCTCACTAAAATGGGCAACATGGCTTATTAACACTCACCCCTGGTCTTGAGTTGATACTCATGTTGTGGTTATGATTAACCATTGTGCAAAAATATGTGACCTTAAACACCAATAAATAAATAAATAAATAAATACTAAGGCTGTAAAAATATGCTGGGTTAGTTACATAGAGTGCAGGATTCAAGAAACTAATGGTAATACTTGTGCTAGATGTGAATTCCAAAATGAAAACGTATTCATTTTTCAATTAATAGCTTGTTATGCATATCTCTAGGAAAGTGAGTTGTCTTTCAGTATTTTTTTTTGTGCACCCCATTCTTGGTGAATAAGAAATTATTAGGCTCCTCATTATAATCAGACACAATTAGAAGTTTATCTACAGAATAAATAGGTACTAGGGCCGGTAATCAGATTTAAACCACGAGTAGGATAAGGGTTTTAACCACTCGGCTTGCCGAGTGGTTAAAACCCTTATTCTATGAGTGGTTTAAATCTGATTACCGGCCCTAGTACCTATTTGTTATATGCCCGTTTTGAGAGATTTTCGTGATTTTGGGGTAGGTGGTGTATAACGATGGAGGGAAGCCCCCTTTCGTTTAGTGTCGCCGGTCGATTAGTCATTCCAGAGTTATGGGACTTTATTACTTAGAAAATTGTTGATTTTTTACGCGTCGTACGATAACTGGAGGACGCTTTGAGAGATTTTCGTGATTTTTGGGTAGGTGGTGTATATTGATGGAGGGAAACTCCCTTTTGTTTAGTGTCGCCATTCGATTAGTCATTCCAGAGTTATGGGACTTTATTACTTAGAAAATTGTTGATTTTTTACACGTCGTACGATAACTCGAGAACGCTTCGAGAGATTTTCACGATTTTTTGGTAGGTGGTTTATGTTGATGGAAGGAAGCTCCCTTTCGGTTGGTGTCGCCGTTCAATTAGTCATTCCAGAGTTATGGAACTTTATTTTTCACATGTCTAACAATAACTTGAAAATGCTTAGAGCAATTTTCATGATTTTTTTGTTGCAAGTATATGTTGATAGAAGGAATCTCCCTTTCGATTTGTGTCACTATCTGATATGTCATTCCAGAGTTATGGGACTTTATTCATCAAAATATAGGCAGTTTTCCACATGTTGGACTTTGAGCAATTTTCATGATTTTTTGGTGGCAAGTATATGTAACCTGACAAGTACACATGTATACTCATATTGTGTGGTTCCCTCTTGTAATTAACAACGGACATATCATACGCTCATGGCACAGCTGTTTATTTTATTTATACCATGCTCTTAATAAATAATCGACTTTGTCACTTAAAATGGAGAAAAAAGCGACACGTTCTATTAAAAACACATGGGTTTGTTTTGTTTACATCTGCAACGATGGGCAGTGCTACCGGCTGCACGTGAATGCTTGATTGACAGCGAGACACATCATCAAAGTTGATTGAGTTTACCTTACTTTTTCAGTCAAATTATTATTAACAATTCTTAAATTTTATGTTAAATATTTAATGTAGGTATTTTTAACATAATAAGTCATTTACACGCAGTAGATATTACCGCAAAATGTTGTATGTTTGAATGAGACATCGCGAAGTGTGAATGTATCGAAGTTAACAAATTACATCACGCCAAAGGCCATGTTAGATGAACTTCCGACTATGGGTGTAATTTTTTTTCAACTGCAGTAGAAGCTTTACACCGGTAGTGGGGTTAAAAGCATAAATTTAACATACAGGTTTTTGGCAAGCATGGTATAAATTGTTTTTAGCCTTTATAGAGACATGGTTTGTCTATTTAGGAATACTAAAGCTTACTTGAAATAATGTATATAAATATTATTAGCTTGTTATTTAGGACTATTTTCATATCACAGGACATTACATACACATTACAAAATGTTTCAATAAGACTAAAGTCCTCGTCCTCTTTTTAAATGAGAGCTCGCATAGTTTAGGGTTCCAGTACCATGTGTTACCATTCTGATATCACCATGCAAAATATTTGAAATGAGATTGCCCATTTCACAATTATTTCATCAATGGAGAGACTTGCAAACCGCGTCATTTTTATAGCTTTTCCACACATGCAGCAGACGGTGTTCTCAATGAAGTTTTGTTTAACCCTTTACCCAACAAATCGTCCGCATCCGCCTGCGTAATATGCAAATTCAGCAGCTGAAAAAATATTATTTTTCAAAAAATTTCAACAAAACCATATCTTGTGAACCCTCTTTGGAATGAGCTTATCGAGCTCATTCCAAAGAGGGGTCACATGATATGGTTTTGTTGAAATTTTTTGAAAAAATTTAAAAAATGATATATTTAAAATAATAAATTTTGATATCGTCTGCGTTGGGTTTAGGGTTAAATTACCAATCAGTGTCTGATTTGAACCTCGACATTTATCTGATTTATTATTGATTATTTGTCCAGTGATGTTGAGGGGTAAATGAGAGGTTTATTTACTAAACTTGTGACCATTCAAAGTAGCCTTGTTCATGGGATTGGGGCTATGGGTAGGGTCTTATTATATCCCCCCTCTCCCCCCCCCCCCCTGCAAACAAAGTTTGGGGGGGGGGGGGTATATAGGAATCACCCTGTCCATCCATCCATCTGTCCATCTGTCCATCCTTATAAGCACAACTCCTCCTAAACCATTTGAAGAATTTTCATGAAACTTTACACAATGGAATAGCTCCATATGAAGATGTGCATGAAGCAATATAATTCCGCTCTGACAGGCGCGGGGGGTATCACTTTGTGAGCTTGCTCACAGTACCTCTAGTTGGAATAGTGATCAACTGATGATCGGAACTAGCCACCAGAATTGGCTGATTTTGGGCAATCAGATGACAGCGGCAACAGCTCCTGGAACATCGGTTCAACCGATTGTTACCAATTATGTTGGATACTTCATTAACCAAATTTTATTATCTTCTACAATTGTTCAATTGTTAATGTAAAATGATGTCATTGATACCATTCAATAAAATTGAGAAAGAACCACAATGTGTGTTCTTAATCTCTCTAGATGCCCCTTTATGGGATATACAAGTTAAACGACATGTAAAGCTTACAATTGAGCGTACTTGCAGCAATCGCCAATTCTTACCGGAAAAGTGAAGGCTGCACTCCATTGACTCAGGTCGCAGTAAAATTACCAGTCGCACGCACTTGGGTGGTAAACATGGCTCTGAAGGCCATGTTTACCGCCCAAGTGTTCACAACTGGTATTGTTAATTTGACCCCAGTTACCAAAGTTTAACACTGTGAAACATGTTCAGTTTAATGTTGTTCTTTCAAGCCTTGACTTGTCTAGTATAGTGCACGGTATTACAATCAGAATCGGCCAGTTATGAGCTCAAATAACCAGTAATCGTGCAGTGACCATTTTTGGTAATTGGTTGAACACTTTATTGGAACATATACATTATTGTGATGAATTGACGGTTACATGGTCTGAGGTTTGCAGCTCGGAGCATATGTTCAACTGAGATGCGAAGTGTCAAGGTTGAACATAAGCTTCAAGCCGCAAACCTCAAACCACGTTACTGTCAATTCATCGCAATAACTTATAAAGTTTATGCTGACAAGTGCAGTATTTTCAAAAAGGCTGTTGGAATTCCTGCTGGGTACCAATGGCTTAAAATAGTCATTTTTGCCATATGGGGGCCTGCGTTCTTACCATCATTATGTCACATGTAAACTTATGTAAATTTTGTCTGCAAATATCAAACAAAATTATTTTAAAATGTCACAAGATGTTGATGTCCCAAAATAATTAATGTAATATAACAATAACATGGCTTTGTCAGGCCTTGTGGTTTATTAATGGCCCAACAGGTGTGAATAATAGTCCAACAGGTTATAAAAGGCCTGAGATGAAGTCGAGGGCTGTTAATAAGCTGAAGGGCTGTTATTCACACCTGCTGGGCTGTTAATAAACCACAATGCCTGACAAAGTCATGTTATTACTATTATTACCGCTGCGATTCTGAGAAAGTTTTGACCCTGTACCTTACATGGCAGCTACCAACAGCCTAGTCCAAACATGGCCTGAAAGTCCGTAATATAATAGCCTGAAAGTCTGTAATATAATGGCCTGAAGTCCGGAATATAATGGCCTGAAAGTCCGTAATACAATGGCCTGAAAGTCCGTAATATAATGGCCTGAAAGTCCGTAATATAATGGCCTGAAAGTCCGTAATATAATTCCGTAATATAATGGCCTGAAAGTCCGTAATATAATGGCCTGAAAGTCTGTAATATAATGGCCTGAAAGTCTGTAATACAATGGCCTGAAAGTCTGTAATATAATGGCCTGAAAGTCCGTAATACAAAGCCCTGAAAGTCCGTAATATAATGGCCTGAAAGTCTGTAATACAATGGCCTGAAAGTCCGTAATATAATTTTTGGGTTTGGTACGTCCTTTGGAAGGACGTACCAAACCCAAAAATTATATTACGGACTTTCAGGCCATGTTTGGACTACAGACAGCCAATTGGTCTTCATTCAATTCGCTTGATTGAAACATTTTTAACTTTTTCAATTTTGGCAGATGATATTGTCGTCTGTTCTCAAACAAACTGGTGTCACATGATTATCACGTAATCGGCACCGGTACTCTTTCAATTGCATTGAAGTTAGAAAACTTAAAAACAGTCCCGATATTTACCGCTTTTAAGTCAGGAATAAAGACTTACTTTCTATATACAGCTGCTTGTTCTTATGGACTAACTTTGCTGGACATTTTACATATTTAATAATTTAAATAAAAATCATATTGTTTACTAATTGAAACCATTTCTGAAAACTGTTTCCATTTTCGAGTGTACGACAGCGAGGAAGAAAAGTGACTTGACATGTCAGACTGTTAATGAGATGCTTAACTCATTAACGGCCCGGCACATCACGTGACTTTTTAAGTTGAGCATTACATTCTTGTAATGCCCTGTGAAACTTTGTTAATGTACTAGCTAGGGAACGCCCTATAAAGTGGTACTAATTGGTATTTAATAGAAGTAAGAGGAGATATTTATCTCTTCAAAGATAAATACTACTGTCCTCCCTTGGGCAGTGCGATTCAACTTCACATGGATTTGATAATAAAAATACAGTTTTCCATGGTGTGGCACTTTACTATCAGATTATTATCAGACCTCCATCAGGGATCTGCAGCCATACAGTCATTAGCAGATCTCAGCAGACCTCTCAGGACTGCAGTGCTGGTAATCACTGATATCAGCTGGATAAATGAAGTCTAATGCTTGAAAAAATCATCTTATTATTTTATTCTTGAAACTGTCAGGCATTGCACACTATACAGGCTGTACACATCCTTGAAAAGTCCTTGAATTTCAGTCTTACTCCTTGAATTTTGAAAATGCAGAAAATGTACTTGAAAAGTACTTGCAAATCCACCAGACACCTTGAAAGTCCTTGAATTTTGGCCCTGTATCATTTTTACCCGTGTAATAGTGGGCAATTGAAACACTTCGTTTGCACTTTTTTTTGTTGAAAAACAAACAAAAAAATGAACATAAATAATGGATAATCGATAAATGAGGAATTAAAGTACAGGCATTATTTAACTGGGTGTCATTCTGTAAGCACCATAATTTTGTTAGAGAGCATTTTAGAAGCACCATTTTTCTGGAATTTAGAAGGATGAGGTAGAAGACATTTTTAACCCTTTACCCAATGTAACGGCCAAAAACGGCCAGTGCTATTCTCAAAAATGGCCAATTAATTTCAATTATTTTTTTCATTTTTGTCTCAAAAACATAGGTTATCACCCCTCATTGGAACGAGCTCATTGGGCTCGTTCCAATGAGGGGTCATAACCTATGTTTTTGAGACAAAAAATTAGTTATTCAAGAATTTTTTTGCAAGTGTCGTCTGCTTTTCATGTTAGGTAAAGGGTTAAAGTAGGTAAGGCTTCTAAAAATGGTCATTTTCCAAATGTACATTTTAAAAAAACATACTTGGAAAATGCTGATATGTCCTTGAAAAGTTCTTGAATTTTTTGGGTCCTTGACTGTAAGAACCCTGCCATATTTACTACTATTACAGTGCAAAGGGTGGATCATCACTGTTTGAGTTTCCATCTTTTTTAGTGTTATAGAGAAGATGCATTAACATGCTATAGATAATAGTGAATAGGTAAAGTCATGTAACCTGAGAAGGCATTTCCAGTCAAGGGACATCTTCTTCCTGAATGGACAGACAACAGTTAACCCTTTACTTAATAATCTGCCTGGTCCTCGGTTCGAATCCCACCTGCGGCAACCGCGTTGTGTCCTTGGGGAAGACACTTCATCTCCATTGCCTGCGTGGGGGCACAATGATGCCGTGTGCTAAGGCATACTGCACGTCGATGGTATGCATGTCTTCCAGCAATCTAACCCTGCCTGTGCTGCAGTGCGGAGTTACGATGTTAGGGAGCTGGCAGCTGCTCGTCATTGCTCGGTGGTTCTCTCCGGGTACTCCGGCTTCCTCCACCCGTAAAACTGTCACGGTCATGATTAGCCATTGTGCATAAATATATGACCTTAAACATAAATAAATAAATAAATTAATAATCTGCCATATCCACAAATTTACAAATTGAGCAGTTGAAAAGAAATCATTTTTCCTAAAGTTTCAACAAAAACATATCATGTGACCCCATATTGGAACAAGCTCGTTGAGCTCATTCCAATGATGGGCCACACAATATTTATTTTTTGCAATATTTTTGAGAAAATTTAAAAAATACTATTTAAAATAATATTAGTTACACAGTAATATGGAATTAACTGACACCATATATACCATATTAGGCCACCAACAAACTGTGTAACGAATATATCTTACCGACTGCTGCATCGATGCACAGAACTAATAACAACAGCGATCAAAATTAAATGAGAGAATTCTCACACTGTATTCACGTGACTTTGCCTTGTTACAATTTATGGGAGAGTGCCTACAGGCAATCTCCAATAAATTGTAACAAGGCAAATTCATACATACCAAACAGTTTCATTTCAAAGGTATCATGACACACATCCACAGAATATGAAGCCTTTTAAGTTGCCTAACATGCACTTCAGACCAAATATGGGCTTCCAACACTCAATCTTTCAACTTGAAGCGTTTATCGGCTGTCGCCATTTTGAATAATCAATGAACAAAAGGGAGATTACCCATAGCTCTCAGCGCATATTGATGTTGACAGGCAGTATATGGTTTTATATGAAGCCTGCATGTGACGTCTTTGAACCAATGAAATTCCCAGATACTTGTAAGAGGTAAGATATATTTTGATATCGTGTGCATTGGGATAATGGTTAACTATAAATAACTACCTAGTAAGCCTAAAGTCTTGATAAGTTTTGATGTTCAATAAATTAACTCTGATTTCCAAGGCTTGTACAGTTGAAACTAGAAGCCTGTCACTGTATTGTACCTTATTTTGAAGTAATAGCGTGCTGAGTAAGTGCACTTTTTGTCCATATCACTATTAAATTCAAACTGCCCCATTAGTGTAACTCAATTCCCGTAGAAAGTCACCGTGCCCCAAAATTCTCTACTTGTAAATAGAGATCATTAACATTCATTCTTAACCTCTACTGAGATACATGTTTATCATATGACTCGTCCGTTTTGTTCACTTTAAAACATTTGATATTTTGTTTTCATATTAATCAGTGATAAATAAAGCCTTCCGTCAATTTCATTGGTCAATTTCAAAACTAGACAATTTGATTGGCTGAACAAAATACAACTGGACCACATTTTCATAATTTGCATAATTAGAGTTGGGAGCTTTCATTGGTCAATTTCAAAATTGGACAATTTGATTGACTAAACAAAATCCAACTGGGTCACTTTTGCCTAATTTCAGTAGGGAGAATTTACGTTATCTGTCCTATTTAGGGTGGGTTATATTGTATTAATCTTTTACCTAACGTAAAACCGTCTTGCGCAATACAAGAAAAACGCCATTCATATTTTTTTATATTTTCACTTTTTGCTTCCAAAACATAGGTTATGACCCCTCATTGGAACTAGTGTGTCGTGCTCGTTCCAATGAGGGGTCAAAACCTATGTTTTGAAAGCAAAAATGAAAATTTTTAGTTATACGAGGATGTTTTTTCCAAGTGCCGTCTGCAACTCAAAGTTAGGTGATGGGTTAAAAAGTCATACAAAGTGGCTAATTTGTGCGTGTGTGTGTCATATGATAAATAGAATATGAAATGAGTGTTTTTCTCATATAATATTTATGAAACTCGTCCGAATTTTCCTGTTGGGCTCGCCAGAGGCTCGCCCAAACGGAAAATTCTTAGAGTCGTTTCATAAATTATATGAGAAAAACACTCATTCCATATCCTCTATATATGTAATGATGTAAATAGATATTAAATTTCGACTACATATACAAAAGAAAGAAAGTAGATTACTGCTTCATCACAGCTCCATAATATTTTTTTCAATCGAAAAGTATTTATAATTGTTCATTCAAGATCAAGGTCACATTTCAAGATCACACTAAAAATTAGTCAATATTCGTGTCTCAGACATAACTCAGAAATGAATCATAGTACAATTGTTAAACTTTTTACGAATGTTAAGGACAGTCAGAAGGTGTGTCGCATATAGTAGTTTCTGCCACATCTGCAAGGTGAAGGTCACAGGGGGGGGGGGGTGGGGCGGGGGTATGTGTTACCTTAGTAACATTTTTCTTGTTTAGACTATTTCATTCTGCAGTAAGAAGTGCATTATCCAATTGCAATGAGCATTTGCTGCAGTAATTGTGACGGGACTTCTAGTTTCAACTGTTGAATTAAGAATTAATGAAGTCTGCAATAGCTTAACGACCTACATACAGTTTATGGTCCTCAACTGTGTTTTACTTTTTCCCTTTCAGGAATTGGATTTATCACTAGACATTGATTACAGAGGTGGTCTGTATTTAGCTTTAGATGTTGATCTAGTCTTTGGAAAATCTGCACACCTGTCAGTGCGAGTGGTTCATTTGAAAGGTGTAGCTCGACTGCAGTTAATTAGAAGACCATACACTCATTGGTCTTTTTCTTTTTTTGAGGTAATAAATATGACACCATAATCCTTAACCTTTTACCTAACCAAGTGGCCACATTTGCCCACATAACATTTACAACAATATATTTTTCATATAAAATGTCAACAAAACCATAATCATATGGACCAGGCATGAAAATAAGCAGTCTGACATTTGCAGAATGAGGTCCCCAGAGGGTGAATTTGATGATGCTATCCCATACAGTGGGCCAATTTATCCTCTGGTACCTCTTTCTGTTTAGTTTTGAGACCCTGATTCAGAATGAGGTTCACAGAGGGTAAATTTAGTGATGCTACCCTGCTGTGCAGGGTAGCATCTCTAAATTCACCCTCTGTGAACCTCATTTTGCAGATGACAGTCTGCTTATTTTCTGGCTTGATATGGACCCTCATTGGAACGAGCTCATTGAACTCGTTCCAATGAGGGAGTCACACAATATGGTTTCATTGAAGGTGGTTGAAACATTTGAAAAAAAGCAATAATTAAAATAATAAATTTTGATAACCTGTGTGTTGGGTAATTTATTATTTATTTATTTATTTATTTATTTATTTATTGGTGTTTAAGGTCACATATTTCTGCACAATGGCTAACCATGACCGTGACAGTTTTACGGGTGGAGGAAGCCAGAGTACCCAGAGAGAACCATCGAGCAACGGCGAGCAACTGTCAGCTCCCCAACATACCAACTCTACACAAGCAGGGTTGAAGACACTTGCACCATCGACGTGCAGTATGCCTTAGTACACAACGTCACCATGCCCCCACGTGGGCAATGGGTGTGAAGTGTCTTGCCCAAGGACACAACGCAGGTGCCGCAGGTGGGATTCAAACCGAGGACCTCTTGACTTGAGGCCTGCACCTCTACCAACTGAGCCACCGCGCCCCATGTGTGTTTTGTAAAAGGTTAAGAGGAGAAATTTAGTATTTTTAGGAGATTATTAGAAGTTTGACTTCAGTTGTAAGGGATTATTACAGATTCAATTTTTATTGCTAAAGGCTTAATATGTGTTTGATTCTTATTTTAGATGTTTACAACAAATTCAGTTCTTACCGCAGTCTCAGGATTGATCATCAGTTGGGAATGTTCTCAAGGTATCTGAACAGCATCAGTTCTGGGGTTGATGCTGATACAGTATACCACCCTAGAAGGTGGAGAAGCAAAAATGGCATTCCAATGTGCTGAGAGAGACACACTCCATGCAGGCTAAAGTAAAGATCTCTTTGTTGTATTTAAGAAGGGCAAGGCCATGAAGTTGTGGCTGCAGAAGTTATCCCACATATGCACACCATGATGCCATGGGAGAGCATCAATATAAGTTGCTGCTTGCTAAACCATGTTAAGGAAATAAACTAAAAAAACTACTGATTTGATTTTTTTGTGGCAAAGTGTTAATAAAGTGTTTAATTTATAAAGAGTTAACTTTGATTTTATTCTCATTGGTAATGCAGATTTTCATTTTCATCAATCAAGTGTTCACCATTAAAGGTCTGGACAAGTTTCCAGAATTTTTACTGTATCATAATTTGTAAGTATAGTTGTATTTTAGTGATTTGCCTCAAGGGTCAGCCAAGGAATGCATTTTACTAGTATTAACTCTTTATATGCCGCTGGTGGATATTCTTGCCCAGCAGAGGGTTTCTCTTGTTACTGAAATAAGTATAAGTTGGGCACATTTAATCGTAATTGTCCCATGTAAACTGAATGGATTTTTATTACCTGCGTCGCCAGCGGCAGAGCAGGTCAAGTAACCGCTCGACTCTGTCCGTCCGTCTGAAACACTTTTTCCGTCAAGGTTTTCTTGCCTTCTATGAAAGGGAATGATTTTATATTTGGTCTGCTGCTGCTTCATAATGATGAGTTGTATCATGGTAGCAATTTTCAGATCTGCCGTGCAGCCACTTCCTGTTTGCCGATACTTTGAAATTTTACTGTACCCACTGAACATTGAAATTTTTCGTCAAACTTTTCTCGGCTTCTATGCAAGGTATTGATTTTATATTTCATTTGGAGCCTCATAATGATCAGTTATATCATGTATGCAATTTTCAAATCTGCCGTGCAGCCACTTCCTGTTTGCCGATATTTTGAAATTTTACTGTACCCACTGAACATTGAAATTTTTCGTCAAACTTTTCTCGGCTTCTATGCAAGGGATTGATTTTATATTTCATCTGGAGCCTCATAATGATCAGTTGTATCGTGTATGCAATTTTCAGATCTGCCGTGCAGCCACTTCCTGTTTGCCGATTCAATTGCATGCAGCGACGCAGGTCCAGACCTAGTATTGGTCTTGGCTTGTTTCATCAATCATTTCTTGTGCTACATTTATATTAATTTTTTATCAAATCTAGTCATGGCTGCTTAAAAGCAGCCATGACTAGATTTGACCAAAAAAATCTACAAAATACTCAGCAGGGGGCAAAAGAAATGCAACTTTGAAGAATTTGAATGAGACTTAAATGTGATTTCAATCTGCACAAATCTTGCATGATTGTTAACATGCATCAAAATTTATTATGTTCTGATATGGAAAGCAAGCAGTACAGTACTCTGAACTGAAAAAAACCCCAACATTATCAAAAGCACAAGGTATCTCATTGGTACAAGGCCATTGATCTTGATGAAATGAGAATTTAAGATGATTTGATTGGATAAATTTTGAAATGTCAAGTGAAAATCTTCAAATGTTCTGGAACGTAGTTTTGTTGAGACAAACGAAAATATGATAATGTGGTGTATATAATTTGCAGAGTGTATTGATTTATTGGAATTTCAGCATGTAGTCATTAATGGTTTTAATTCTGTTGATCATTTTAGGAACCTCACATTGAATTTGAAGTTGAATCTAGATTTGAAGGAAGGCCAATTCCACAGATTACCTCATTGATAGTTAATCAGGTTTGTAAAGTTAGATTACTTGTTTTTCATGAAGACGTTTACTACATACACACCATGAAGAGAGTTGCTTCTAGTACAATACATGTGGTGTGGAATTTCCGTTAACCCTTTACCCAACGAATCGCCGCATCCGCCCGCATAACATGCAAATTCAGCAGTTAAAAAAATATTATTTTTCAAAATATTTCAACAAAGGCATATCATATGACCCCTCGTTGGAACGAGCTCGACGAGCTCGTTCCAACGAAGGGTCACATGATATGCTTTTGTTGAAATTTTGTGAAAAATTTTAAAAAATTATATTTAAAATAATAAATTTTGATATCGTCTGCATTGGGTAAAGGGTTAACTTCTGTTAGACAGTATAAAAAAATCACTGAGCTTCAGCCAGTGGACCTCTGTGTTCCAGCCTGCAGGCTTGTTGGTTGAAAGGCCGATTGTACAATTTTTGATTGCGAGGTTTTGTCTGTAGTAGGAAATGTGAAAACTAACCAAGTAATAACCTCTTTATTTATTAAACCAAATAAGTACAAAATGTTCTCAGATCTGTTAAAGTTTTCTGACAGCCTTATGGTTTCTCATTCTTTCCTAAAAGTCTGAAGGTTTCTTTTCTCGTAGTTCATCTAACCATGACATTTGCATAGCTGAACTATCTGTTAATAATATAATAAATAATGTAATTTATTTAGCCTAAAATTCCATTAAAAAAATTTTTTGGCTGTACATAAAGCTGACCTAGACATAAAACATACTCAAAGAAAACAAATCTAAAAGAAACACAGGGAGTTATAAAAGATCAATAAAAGTCTGACGGAATAAAAAAGTTTTGATATTTGAAAGTAGAAACTGAATTAGCCTGCATAATATTACAGGAAGTTCATTTCACAGTTTAGGATCGCTATGGAAAATGCCCTATCACCAGCAGCACGCAGCTTGCCACTAGGCTGTTTTGGGGGCGCCATGGCTCAGTAGGTAGAGGTGCGGGCTGCAAGTCAAGAGGTCCTCAGTTTGAATCCCACCTGCGACAACTGCGTTGTGTCCTTGGGCAAGATACTTCACCCCCATTGACCATGTGGGGGCATGGTGGCATTGTGTACTAAGGTGTATTGCACGCCGATGGTGCACCTGTCTTCAGCCAATGCTAACCCTGCTTGTGTGGAGTTAGTATGTTGGGGACCTGTCAGTTGCTCACCGTTGCTCAGTGGTTCTCTCCAGATACTCCGGCACCCTCCACCCGTAAAACTGGCGTTTTCATGATTAGCCATTGTGCAGAAATATGTGACCTTAAACACCAATAAATAAATAATAATAATATGAAGAGATTTTATTGTAACTTCGTAGGATGACTCTGTATAATGTCTAGATGAGAACGTCCTTTTTTTGGTCATTTTCAGCCAACCGTGATGGCTGCTGGGGTATGTTACCTAGATTCCTTCAGGACAGTCTACAGCTTGCAATTATAAAGGAACTTCATTGCAAATTTGTAGGATGACTCAGTATGATGTCTAAATGAGAACGTCTTATTTTGGCCATGATCAGTCAACCGTGATAGCAAGACAGGCATGTGACCTAGATTTGTTTAGCACAGTCTACAGTTCATATTTATGAGGCAGTTTCATTGTAACTTGGAAGGATAACTCATTGTGACTGTCGTATTTTGGTCACGATCGGTCAGCTGTAACCGCCGCCTGGTCACGTGACCTAGATTCCTTTAGCACTGCATACAAGTTGATTTTATGAATGGATTTCATTGTAACTTGGTAGGATAACATTGTATGATATCTAGATGAGCCTCTCATATTTTGGTCATGATCGGTAAACTGTGACGCAAACCATCATGTGACATAGATTCCTTTATCAAAGTCTATGAGTTATATTTATGAAGGGATTCCATTGTAACTTGGTAGGATGACTCGTTTTGGAATGATTTTACTGTAACTTGGTAACTTTGGTTGACATACGTTACCTGTTAGGGCCACATCAACCCAGGTCTTAATTTTTTGTACAGTCGACACCTCAAATTATTCTTATTGAAAACACAGCATACAGGGAAGAGAAATTAACATATTCTCAATTATTACAATTCTTGTCTTATTTCATAATAATCCTTTCATAAATATTGAACACTATCCTTTTCATCAAACACTACACACAGTCAAGTTAAGCTACAGAGTCATTGACACTTTCATCAAAATTAGTAAGACATGTCAGTTGTCTTGTAGAATAAGACAGATTTTAGAATAACTCATCTTGCTCTAGTAGTTTTTGACACAATTTCCAGCACTGATTATTAATCCCATTTCCCGATGAGTTGAGTTTGTTCCACTCAAGTGTCTTGAGATCTACTTTGAAAGACAAAGAATGGGCTGTTCTTAGTAATCATTTGGGACAAATTGTAATTGTGATTTGCCAGACCGAACCTAGGATCTTGAAATTTTCCAACATGGTGGGGCAAGTATTAAAATTAATATCCCACAGTGAAAAGTGAAACCTAACTCAATATAAACTGCTTTAAAAGAATAATAAATGAAACAGGCTCAAAGCATCCATTTGTTTATTATTATTAATATTTTAAAGAATTATTTTCGTTTAACAAAAGTAATTCTTTAAAATAACAATAATTAATTAATGTTTTTCATGTACATGACTACTCAATGGCCAGCTTTTTCTAGTGGCTTTCAAAGAAAATGTTTGCATTTGAGCACCCTCCTACCTTTGGCCTGATGATTTGAAAGCCTGTTTAGGTACAACTCAGACTTATTTTAACCCTTTACCCAACATAACAGCAAAAACTGGCCAGTGCTATTCACAAAATTACCATTCAATTTTCATTATTTTTTCATTTTTTGTCTCAAAAACATGGCTCATGACCCCTCATTGGAATGAGCTCATTCCCATGAGGGGTCACAAGCTATGTTTTTGACACAAAAATGAAAATATTTAGTTATTCAAGAATTTTGTTTGCAAGTGTCATCTGTTTTTTGCGTTAAGTGAAGGATTAATTATACCCCCACTCTTGAAGAGAAGTGGGGCTGTACTGGATTATACCTGTGTATCCAATTTTCCCTTTTTCTATTCGTTCATACAAACATTTTTGAATTGTTATTGCAAAATTATCAATTGTATACAAATCTCCTTTGCTAAAGCAGCAGCACGCAGGAAAGGATAGGCACCTACAATGGTTCGTGTTCTCATTTGTACAAGGTGTACGGTCTTGTTTTAGAAGTCTTCTGTTTCATTTTAGATTAAAAGGACAATCAGAAAGAAACATACTTTACCAAATTACAAAATGCGATTCCGTCCATTTTTTATTCAACCAGAACCATTTACTACGAAAAGAGACATATATATCCATGGCAACAGATTAGGGGAAGGAGAGCTTGAGGTAACAGTGATGGAGTGTAATCGACTTGTCCAGTTATCATCTCATTCACATCTCTACTGTACATTGTCTATTGGTAAGATTATTTTTTTGTATCATTACAGTGGAGCCCACTTAATTGGATATCTCTTAACTCTTTACCTAACATGAAAAGCAGATGACACTTGCAAAATAAATTCTTGAATAACTCATTTTTTTCATTTTTGTCTCAAAAACATAGGTTATGACCCCTCATTGGAACGAGCTCGATGAGCTCATTCCAACGAGGGTCATAACCTATGTTTTTGAGACAAAAAATGAAAAAAATAATGAAAATTAATTGGCGATTTTTGAGAATAGTGCTGGTCGGTTTTGGCCATTACGTTGGGTAAAGGGTTAACTGAATATAATTTTCCAACACAAAACCAATAGTGTTTTGGGGAGGAAAGCAGACAGAGAATTTTGATGTTGTGATCTGATAAAAAGTCTCTGTCCACTTTTTGTGATCACAGTTCAGCACCTCAAATGATATTATGAGTATTCATTATTTGGCTTCTTTGCAACCAAGATGTTTTTTTTCTGCACTACAATTCTTGGCAAACATTTGGGCTTGTCTTTTTTTTTGTCTACTTTTATATATGATTTCAGCTGATGATTTTTCTGCATAGTTCAAAGCAGAGTTTGCTGCTATGTTGAGTAATGTTTATGTTAAGGCCTTATCTGATATTTTTAGTCGAGTTGTGACGAAGTCAAACTCGACTTATAGTTTGATGAATGGCAGGCGGGCGGACGGGCGTGCGGGCATTTGTAAACAATTGGTTTCCGGATGATAACTTGATAATGGTCCATCCCATGTTCATGAAACTTCATAGGTAGCTTGGCCTAGGTGAGTGGAAGACCCCTATTTATTTTGGACTCACTAGGTCAAAGGTCACGGTCACAGTGACCTTGAACATAATAAATCATAATTGGTTTCCAGATGATAATTTGACAATGGTTCCACCTACTTTCATGAAACTTCATAGGTAGGTTGGCATTGGTGCAAGAAAGAGCCCTATTTATTTCAGAATCACTAGTTTTTATAATACTTACATAAATGTGAATGTGTCTCTTTTATAGACAATCTACCATGGACAGAACTTGTGATAGCACGCAGAAGCTTATGGATTTCTTATGATGTGGAAATTGTTAAAGGGCAGAGCACAAATATAGGAATGACTTTTAAGGAGGTAACTTTCTAATATACGAAAGGTTCATATTGCCATAGAAAAGAATGAAAAAAACATGGGCGAAAAATCAGGATGGAATGTCATCAGTTTTCACACTGTCAGGTGCCACTTAGCCAGTTGCACTAAAGGTTTTGATTTGGCACCAAAAAATTATTTCACTTGTGAAGAAAAGCTTTTGCGGCAGTGAAGAGCATGATCAGTGATGAAACCTCCCAAAAATTGTTACTTCTAGTGCAAGGAAGTCATCAACCAACAATAAAGGCGAAAACATTAACCGATTTTCACAAAACACTCAAGGCCAGTGATTTTGTCAATAAGGTGTTAGAAATAGTATATGGACAGACTTTGAGTGTTAATTGTAAATGAGTGGTAATGAGGCATTGTTTTTTCTTCAATAAAACACTAGGTTATCAAGTTTACAAAGGTCAGCATTTAATTAGATAATTCATTCTGTCCCAAGTGACTTGTGACGGGATGAAATATTTATCTAATTAAATGCTTCCTTTTGTAAAAAGATAAAAATTACGATGACTTCCTGAAAATGGAGGGAGTTTTTGCTCTTTGTTCATTCCGTTTTTTTTTTAATTTTTAACTGGTAGAGTGCTAAGTTATTTTTGGTTATCAAAATTTGTTCATGTGTTTTTGACCTGTTATAATTTATGGGAGAGTGCCTATACAGCACTCTCCCATTAATTGTAACAGGGCAAATCCTGAAAGATAGAATAATTTCACTTCAAGGATGATACGAAGAATATCCTCAGAATTTGAAGCTTTTAAGTTACAGTGCCTGCTTTTCAAAATAAAGCCCAAATATGGGCTTTCAGCACTCTACAAATTTTCTATATGCTGCCTTATATTAACATTGTCTCGGATGAGATAAAAAAAACACGACGGTTTGTTGAAATTTTAGAAAGTTGCAGTCCTTTGTGTAATCCATTTTACTTCAATTTTTGATGTTTATATGATAACTTGAAAAGTAATCATCAGATCATCAGATTTCAACAGCGTTTGGCATGCTGCTTTATTTTTACATTGTCTTGGACAAGGTTGAAAAACATGATGGTTTGCTGAAAATTAATAACGTTAGGCCTAAAAAAATAAAAAATCTGTTTCTCAGGCCCTCCCGCATGGTCCTTGGTCCTTTTGGCTGCCGCATGCTCTCTTTTTATAACCAATTTAAACTTAAAAAAAATTAAAATTAAATGGTTTATGTCTGATATTTTACCCAAGTTAAAAAAATTGATGAATTTGTCCCTTGAGTGCAAGAAGGCTTTGCAATGCTTTAGCATTGCAAAACCTTCTTGCTCTCAAGGGATGAAATACAACCACCACCCCCATACTATTCTGTAGATTATGAGGCCTAAAACTTGAACCAAGAACATGAACTTTTGATGGCAAAGAAGTAATTACTGAAATAAAAAATAAAATAAAAAACCGCTCGCCCACATGCAATTTCACAAATAATGGCCTGAGAAACAGAAGATCAACTTTGTGTGGCCTTATTGCCCCTTTTATATTTTATTGGAAATTTGAATGATTATGTGATTATTTGAACAGTAATTATTAGATTTCAATAATGTTTAGTTCATTACGCTTTTGCTTATGTCATATTTCCTCAGAGGTGGGGGAATTTGCTTCACTGTACAATACAGTGGAGCCCACTTAATTGAATATCTCTTAATTGTATATCCCTGTTAATTGAATATAATTTTCAAAAACAAAACCATTTACCATACCTCCAGTACAAATTTGACCTGTTAATTGAATATAGGTTATAGAGTAAACTCCTGTTAATTGAATAAAAAATCTTGTAACCTGTCGAGAAATTACCTTGACTCTCCCCAGTTTTCCTTTGTGTATAGACCTATTTGGCCTCAGTACATTCAATACAGGCATTTAATCTATTATATCTTGTTTGACAGAGCTCATGGAGCTTTGTCAAACAATATATGATAGAATAAATGCTAAGTTTATCTCTAGAATACAGGTAAGTGACAATCCCTGTTAATTGAATACTCCTGTTAATTGAATAATTTTCATTGGCAAAGTGGCTATTCAATTAACAGAGTTCCACTGCACTATTTTTCTTATTACAACACCATCTGAAATAACTTGTAAAATAATCACAGGAGAATTTCTGTGGAATTCTTCATTTGTTGATAATTCTAACTCTTCTCTGAGGGAGAATAAATATTAAAAAACAAAAACAACTGAAATAAATAAGTAAATAAAAAAACCTTAACCCTTTAGGACACACAAAGTAGACCTTCTGTTTCTCAGGCCATTATTTGTAAAATTACATGCAGGCAAGCGTTTTTTTATTTTATTTTTTATTTCAGTAATTACTTCTTTGCCATCAAAAGTTCATGTTCTTGCTTCAAGTTTTAGGCCTCATAATCTACAGAATAGCATGGGTGGTTGTGTATTTCATCCCTTGAGTGCAAGAAGACTTTGCAATGCTAAAGCATTGCAAAGCCTTCTTGCACTCAAGGGACAAATTCATCAATTTTTTTAACTTGGGTAAAATATCAGACATAAACCATTTAATTTTAATTTTTTTTAAGTTTAAATTGGTTATAAAAAGAGAGCATGCGGCAGCCAAAAGGACCATGCAGGAGGGCCTGAGAAACAGATTTTTTATTTTTTTAGGCCTTAGCAATGCCCACAATATCAAAATTTATTATTTCAAATATTATTTTTCCCAATTTTTCCAAAAATTTCAACAAAACCATATCATATGACTCCATTGAGGGGTCACATGATATGGTTTTATTGAAGTCTTTTGAAAAATAATATTTTTTCAACTGCTCAGTTTGCAAAATTACGTGGGTGGATTCATCCGATTCATACTATCTGCCTCCAGGTTTTTTTTTTTTTATTAAATATGCTGAGAAACCAGATTTCCTTTGCATAGCCTTATTTTTAGAAGAGAGCATTTGTGTTGATGACAGTAGATTTATCCAAATAAATATATTACTTCACATGGAAGTTAACCAAGTAATTTTTGCTTTCAGGAATTTGTGTTGGATAGATATGAAGATGTGGTTGTGATTGATGTTGTTACAGCAGACACTCCTGCATCAATTGTTGATATTAAAAAGGTATATTTTGAAGATATATTTATAGACTATTTTGGTTTCAAACCTAGCTTAGGATCTTACAATGGAATAAGAAGCATGAGTTTGTCTGTTTCGACAGACGGCAAAAAATGTCCAATTCGGGCTCATTGGGACTTTAAAGTTAACTCTTTATTTAACTTTAATTGAAGAAGACACTTGGAAACAAATTTCTTAACTGGTAGAGTGGTAAATTATTTTCGGTGGTTAAAATTTGTTCATGTGTCTTTGCCGCATTACAATTTATGGGAGAGTGCACTCTCCTATGAATTGTAACAAGACAAATCCATACCGACTAAAAAGTTTCAGTTCAAAGGTAATATGAAGCACATTCACAGATTATAGAGCCTTTAAGTTGCGGTACTTGCACTTCTGATGGAGCCCAAATATGGGCTTCAAACACTCTACCAGTTAGGCCACACAAAGTCTTCTGTTTCTCAGGCCATTTTTTGTAAAATTGCATGCAGGCGAGTGGTTGTTTATTTTATTTTTTATTTCTGTAATTATTTCTTTGCCATCAAAAGTTCATGTTCTTGGTTTATGTCTTAGGCCTCATTATCTACGGAATAGCATGGGTGGTGGTGCATTTTGACCCTTGAGAGCAAGAAGGCTTTGCAATGCTAAAGCATTGCAAAGCCTTCTTGCACTCAAGGGACAAATTTATTAATCTTTTTAACTTGGGTAAAATATCAGAATAAGCCATTTAATTTTTATTTTTTTAAAGCTTACATTGGTTATAAAAAGAGAGCATGTGGTAGCCAAAAGGACCTTGCAGGAGGGCCTGAGAAACAGATTTTAAATTTTTTTAGGCCTTATATAACTAAAATTTTCATTGTTTTCCTTATAAACCTAGCTTTTGACCCCACTTTGGAATGATGGGTCATAAGCTATGTTTTTGAGGAAAGCCTTGAAGAAAAAATAATAAAATTTAAATGATTTTTTTTTTGTGTAAAGTATTTGGGGACACATCACAGATTACTGGTAATGTGTGAGCAAAGTAGGGGGGATAAAACATATCAGCCCATTTTTTTAAATTTATAAACATATTGTTTACAGTTTGATAAACAACTTGGTCAAGTAACTTTATTCTATGACTCTGTGTTGATAACTGGTTTAAATTTTTTCATATTTTGGAGGACTTTAGATGAGAACAATGTCTGATATTCTTTGATATCTTTTCCTTGTGTTTCAAGCATAGTTGGCAAAATGTTTTTGCTATAATGCTGTGCTTTCTGTGTATAACGGATGCCTGTGAGACCAGGTGATGCATATTCAATCAAATTACATTTTGTTTCTCCAAATGACCCTCTTTCCATATTTACACATGTCGTACATGTATAATATCAATATTACTATTACCTTGGGGATGTGCTGTGGTGAATTATTTATAACCAATCAGGCATAATTATTTGTTTAGAAATAAGTATCCCCTAAATCACTTGAAATGATAAGACTCTACTTAATTGAACAGAGCTCTTTTAGTTAGCAATCATGCCACTGTTGACAAATTACAAGAAAAATGCTTATTGAACATATGATAAATTGATAATATACGCAACCAACTTGAATACTACATCATCTGGTGTCCAATTAACTGGAGAACACCATTTGTGTCACTCAGTAACTAACCCTGGAATACCAAGGTTTCAAATTTCAAAATTTTAAATTGCAATTTTTTCCCATATTATAGCAAGATTGAATTGGTTATAAACTTTCTAATTTCATTATGACAAAAAATTGCTTCTTGAAATTTTGACATTTCTAGATCATTGTGCAGAGGGTTTCAATGTGAAATTTTCTTTCAGAACGATGTGCTAGTATCAGTGAGTGGAATCAAAGTTACCTCATCTAAACAAGCTGCTAGACTAATCAAAAGTGCTGGAGATAGGTTTGTATTTTGTTTTGATATTGTTATTGAATCTAAAAAGACTTGACACTTCAGCAAACATATCTTTCTATCTATACTGTCAGAAAATGGTTAAGTCCCCCCATCCCCACCCCTGTAATGGTTATTCAGTAAATTGGTAAATTCTGATGAGAGAAAACCTGCTATTTGTAGTAGAGGAATATGCTTTAGTAGTGAAACAAATGTTTCAAGAGCATTTTTTTTTATTGAATGGACATTAGGCACCACGGATGTCATCACAACATCAAAAAAACATCACGTTCAGTATCTGGTAGAACCGCCTCTAGCATCTCTAACATCTTAATCGGCATGGCATGCTGTTGATGACCTTCCGAACTTCCCTCTGTGTGATGTTGTCCCATTCCTCTATAAGCGCACGACAGACTGTCGATGTCATGAGGTGGTGGCTGTCTATTAACCACTCTCCTGTCGAGCATGTCCTACACATGTTCTATCAGGTTGCAGTCCAGGCTCTTTGCAGGAAAATCCACCCAAGTCACTTCCTGTCCCATATCTGAATTCTCGCACTATTCTCACTCAGTGAGACCTGACATTATCATCCAAATAATGAAATTGGTTTCCAAGGAAACGTCTACCGTAGGGGATGGCAATCAGCTCCAAAATCTGGTCCAGGTTCATTTGTACATTCATGTTTCCGTTGATCATTTGAAGTGGAGTTTTGCCTCCAGAGGCGACACCGACCCATCCCATGATGCTTCCACTGCCAAAATGCCCTCTCAGTATGTCAGTTTTTAGGGAGCCTCCAAACTCTGGTTCTTCCATCTGAGAACTGAACAAAAATCGGACTTAACGCGATGCGGCATATGTCAGATATGAATCGCAGTGAAGTGATCAATATCCAGCAAACGTTCACCAGTTTTGAGTATCTATACCTGCTGCAATAGAGAAAAGGGGAACATCACAATATGAGATGTTCATTTTTTCACAGGTTTTATTGGGGGGAGGGGGGGGGGGAGGGGGGGGGAGTGGCTTAACTTATTTTGGACAGTACAGGTAGGATCAATGTCCTTTGTATAGTAATTTACTTTTTTTTTCTTTTTTTTTTTTAAAAAACATTGCTTATAAGCCCTTATTAGAACAAGCTTACTGCTGGATTATAAGCTATGTTTATCAACTTTTCATATCATCTTCAGGGTTAATACCCTTATTAGCTCACCTGGCCTGAAAGGCCATCTGAGCTTTTCATATCACTTGGTATCCATTGTCCGTAAACTTTTCACATTTTCATCTTCTTCTCTGTAACCGCTGAGCCGGTGTGAACCAAACTTCGCAGGAATGATCTGTGGGAGGTCCACTACAAACGATCCTCATTTTGTTCCCGTCGGTTGAAAAACATGGCTTCCAGAGGGATTCTTTGTTTCTGGTTGGTGGATTTTCAAAAATCTTCTTCCCTGAAACCGCCAAGCCAAATGTTTTGAAACTTCACATAATGATGACTGGGACCCCTCAACCAACGATCCTCATTTAATGTTGATCGGGTTACAAACATGGCCGCAATCGCGGGTTACAGTTACTATAGAAACCCTATGAGAAATCACATTTTCATCTTCTTCTCTGGAACTACTGAACCGACGTGAACCAAACCTGGCAGGGATAGTCTATGGGAGGTCCTCTACAAACGATCCTCATTTTGTTACCATGCATCAAAAAACATGGCTGCCATAAGCATTTTTTGATTCTGATTGGTCGACTTTGAAAAAACTTCTCATCTGAAACCACAGGGCCAAATGTTTTGAAACTTTGCATGGTTGATGACTGGGACACCCTCTACCAATGATCCTCATTTAATGTTGATCGGGTTGCAAATGTGGCTGCAATTGTAGCTTATAGTTACTATGGAAATCCTTTGGGAAATCACATTTTCATCTTCTCTGGAACTACTGAGCTGATGTGAACCAAACCTGGCATGAATAGTCTGTGGCAGGTCCTCTATAAATGCTCCTCATTTTGTTACCATGCATTGAAAAACATGGCTGCCAGAAGCATTTTTTGATTCTGATTGGTGGATTTTGAAAAAAACTTCACCTCTGAAACCACAGGGCCAAGTGTTTTGAAACTTTGCATGGTTGATTACTGGGACACCCTCTACCAACGATCCTCATTTAATGTTGATCGTTTTGCAAACATAGTCACAATTGCAGCTTATAGTTACTATAGAAACCCTGTGGGAAATCACATTTTCATCTTCTTCTCTGGAACTACTGAGCCGACGTGAACCAAACCTGGCAGGGATAGTCTATGGGAAGTCCTTTACAAACGATCCTCATTTTGTTCCCATGGGTTTAAAAACATGGCTGCCAGAAGCATTCTTTAATTCTGATTAATGGATTTTGCAAAAATCTTCCCCTCTGAAACTACAACGTCAAATGTTTTGAAACTTCTCATGATTGAGGACTGGGACACCTTCTACCAATGATCCTCATGTAATGGTGATGTAATGTTGCAAACATGGCCACAATTGCAGCTCATAGTTACCATGGAAAGCCTATGGGAAATCACATTTTTATATGTAGTTCCAGGTGACCGATTACAGGCTCTTTAGAGCCTCTAGTTGAAAGTTGGCAAGAATAATTTCCATTTTCACCTTCACCCTTTGCAAATAGTTCGTAACAAACGTATGAACGATTATCATCCTCAGAAAAACTGTGCCAGTCAATGAAAGCCCATTAGCAACTTTCTGAATGAGAACCAGATTTGAAATTCAGTAATTCTGATGAGCAACCTCTCACTCCTTCATTTGACCAGTGAAAGTCATGAGAGAATAAATTATATGTTTGTTTTAAGCATTGGTAACTCAGTGGTTGAAATCACATAGTCCGAATGAAATAGATAAGTTTGTCTGATATATCAGTAACGTGAATATGTCGTTTATAATGCTAGAAAAAGAAGAATACCAACAGGTTCAAAAGTCTTATGTTCAACAAAGATGTCATCATTTATAGTACCAATAACCACTTGTGTCTTCCACATAATTGTTTGCCTCCATGGATGATCCATTCATTTGTGCAGACGATAATGATATATGATATTGTGTATTAACAAATAATTATACCCCCCCCCCCCCTTTTATAAAAGGGGGGTATACAGTAATCACTTTGTCCATTCATCCTTCCATCCATTTGTCTGTCTATTCATCTGTCCATCCATCCATTTGTCCGTCCATCTGTCTGTCTACCCATCCATCCATCACACTCATTTCCGGGCAATAACTTTTGTTCCATTGGTCACACAGTACCCTAACTTCACAGGTAGGCTGCTTGTAATGGGATGATAATTGGAACTGCTCTTGTGATCTGTAGGTCAGAGGTTAAGGTCACTGTTGCAATAAATATAATTTTTGGTTTCTGTGCAATAACTTTAGTTTTCTTTTGTATACAAAGCTATAACTTCATATTATGGTTGCATTTGAGATATCGAGCATTGGGATTGTGTTTGGGGTCAATAGGTCAATGGTCAAGGTCACCGTTACTATAAATAGATTTTTGGTTTCCATGCCTTAACTTTAGTTTTCTTTTGTGTACGAAGCTATAACTTCATATTGTGGTTGCATTTTAGGTGTCGATCGTTGGGATTGCGTTTTGGGAGTCAAAGGTCATTGTCACTGTTATTATAAATAGATTTTTGGTTTCCGTGCAATAACTTTAGTTTTGTTTTGTGTACAAAGCTATAACTTCATTGTCTCCCGAAAAATAAATTTCGGGATACTAGTAATGAGTGATGTCCAATTATCCGAGATGTCCCATCCCTGCTTCTAGATGTCCGTCCGTCCATCTGTCCATCCAAAACACTTTGGCATTCAAATTTTAACTTGAGTTTGGGTGAATTGATCATAAGCAAATTTGGTATACGGCATACTTGGGAGGTAATGCAGGTTAAGTTTGAAAATGGACTTGGTCCATTTATTTTCACCCGAGTTATGGTCCTTTTTCGACTTGGGAAACATGTTTTTTGTATTGTCTGTTGGGGGAATTGATTGCAACCACATCTTACTGGGGAGGAAATACATCACCTTCAGATGACTGAATGGTAAAGGGGGGCGGGGGGGGGGGGGGGGGGGTTCTCATGAGCCCCCGCTCACTTTGTTTTCATTACAAATGGAATGAGAGGTAATGAGAACACTCAACTGGATATCTCTTAATTGAATTTATTTGTTGGTGTTTTTAGGTCACATATTTCTGCACAATAGCTAATCATGACCTTGGCAGTTCTACAGGTGGAGGAAGCAGGAGTACCTGGAGAGAAAACTGAGCAATGACGAGCAACTATCAGCTCCCCAACATACTAACTCCACACAAGCAGGGTTAGCATTGGTTGAAGACAGGTGCACCATCAACGTGTAGTACGCCTTAGTACACGTGGACAATGGTCGTGAAGTGTCTTGCCCAAGGACACAACGTGGTTGCCATGGGTGGGATTCGAACCGAAGACCTCTCGGCTTTCAGCCTGCACCTCTACCTACTGAGCCACCACACCCCCTCTTAATTGAATAACCCTGTTAATTGAATATAACCTCCAAACACAAAAACATTTATGGTACCTTCAGTACAAATTTGACCTGATAAGTGTATATAGATTACAGAGTTAAAAAATGTTATAAAAAACTTTGTAATATTTTGAGAATTTACTCTGACATGCAACAAATTCCCTTCGTTCATAGACTTATTTAATCTCTGTTCACACAATATAGGCATTTAGTCTATTATATCTTGTTTGACAAAGCTTCATGAGCTCTGTCAAATAAGATATAATAGAATAAATACCCAAGCCTAAAACAGTTAAAAATCTTTTTGTAACCTATGCACACATAAAATAAAAAAATAAAAATTAAGTGATTTATGTCTGATATTTTACCCAAGTTAATAAAATTTATAAATTTGTCCCTTGAGTGCAACAAGGCTTTGCAGTGCTGTAGTATTGCAAAGCCTTCTTGTACTCAAGGGACTAAATACACCCCCATCCACGCTATTCTGTAGATTATGAGGAATAAAAACAAACCATGAACATGAACTTTTGCTGGCAAAGAAATAATTACAAAAATAAAAAATAAAATAAAAACCTGCCAACCACATGCAATTTTACAAAAAAAAAATGGCCTGAGAAACAGAAGATCTACTTTGCAAGGCCTTAATCTCAAGAATACAGGAAAGTGACAAATCCCTGTTAATTAATTACACTTGTTAATTGAATAACTTTCATTGGCAAAGTGGCTATTCAGTTAACAGGGTTCCACTGTATCCAGTTTTTACTCATCCATGAAAGGATTCTGGAGCATTATGGGAAAAAAATTGCTTTTTGAAATTTTGGTATTTTGACATCAGTGTGCAGAAGGTTTTAACAAGAAATTTTCTTTCTGGTGCAGATATTACTGTGACAGAATGAGTAAAACTATAGGAAAGCAATAAATTTGGTTTGTAGTTTTGTTTCTATGTAAAATAAAAGTACATTGATGAACAAATTTTGTTATGTTTAATTTAAATTTTGGGGGCAAAATATTAAGGGAAAATGTCAGGAAACTGAAAAAAATTAATAAAAACTAGCCTGCCACATCTGTTCATAAGCTGTAAGTGTCTCTGAAACAAAATAATTTTTTTATGGCCAAAAAGAAATTCTAGTTCCATGTTTTCTCTCTTTTTCAGAATAAGTGTCAGATTAGAACGACCACGATACAGAGATCCCAAGCTGACTGAACTGAAATTTGTTGATAGCTCAGTTTTCCTGAAGGTATTATGTGTTAATTTCTAGGACATTGATTGGTTTGATAAAAACTCCCTCTTACCCCTTACTCAATGCAGACGATATCAAAATTTATTATTTTAAATATCATTTTTTTTAATTTTTAAAAGAATTTCAACACCACCATATCATGTGACCCCTCAATGGAACGAGCTCTATGAGCTCGTTCGAATGAGGGGTCACATGATATGGTTTTGTTGAAATATTTTGAAAAATTTAATTTTTTCAACTGCTGAATTTGCATATTATGCGGGCGGATGCGGGCGATTCATTAGGTAAAGGGTTAAAGTAATATTCTTTGAGCCTTGACTATAGAAAAATAACACCTGATGTTTCTTGAGGAACTAATCCTGAGAGCCATTCAGTAACAATTATTCCACATTGCAGAGAATTATCAGGGTTTGTACAGGTCATGGAATCCTGCCCAGAAAAGTCATGGATATTGAAAATATTTTTTCAGGCCTGGAAGTTTGGGTAAAAAGAAGTTTTTTTCTGCTGTAGTTTGGATAAGTCATGGAAATTTGTTGTGATAACGATGCAGTATGCCATTTCCCTGAGAAATCACACTTAAATATCTCAAAAAAGAGAGTGTGATGGTCAAAGTAATGAGGGAAAGATCATGGAAATTGGGTAGAAAGTTTTGGAAAAGGCATGGAATTTGATTTTTCAAAAAAGCGTACTAACCCTGACTTATTCTCATGTGTTTCTTGAAAATAAGATTTTTAATTTAAAAAAAAACCATTAGAAGCTCATATTTTAAAAAAAAGTATGCTCAGACTCAAGATTCCCAACTTGAGTTCAACTCTGGACTCCACTGATATTTTAAAATGAAAAAGACTTATTAGGCCTAAAAAGTTAAAAATCTGTTTCTCAGGCCCTCCCCCATGATTCGTTTGGCTGCCACATACTCTATAACCAATGCAGATTTAAAAAATAAAATTTAAAAATGGTTTATGTCCCATCCATCCATCCATCCATCCATCCATCCATCCATCCATCCATCCATCCATCCGTCTGTGCTATAATATGGGAGTTACGAGGTTTTATTTGGGTCTGGACAGGCATTATGAGCTCACCGAAATATTATTAGCTTAATTGAAATATTATGAGCTTAATGTCTAAATTATGAGACTTATGAGGTAAGTTGAGGACTTTCGGGGTTTATATTATGAGTTAGGGTCAGTTCAGGGTTGGGGTTGGCGTTAGTTTCTATCCAGTATTACATTGGGGGATGTAACCATGTCTATACCCCCTCCCACTATAACCCCCCCCCCCTTCTCCCGAAATTAAAAAAAAACCGAGGTTTTAACCGTTGTCCGAGCGAATTAAAATGATCAATTTTTCTGATCTTGAAGAAATTATACATGTTAAGCATTTCATGCCCTCACAAACTTGAATTGAGTTTTGCTGCCCTCAACCATTTGACTGAATGGGTGGGTGGATGGAGGTAGGGTCCACTGGATGATTTGGTTAAGGGATTTCAAGTGATTTTATGTACAACAAAGGTGAGTGGGGTGGTGGGATGGTCCAAACTTTGTATCAGACTTCTAGATAAAAAAATAGTTTAACCCTTTATACAACTTAACGGCCAAAACCAGCCAGTGCTATTCACAAAATTCCCCAATTAATTTTCATTATTTTAAAAAAATTTTGTCTCAAAAACATAGGTTATGACCCCTCTTTGGAATGAGCTAATCGAGCTTGTTCCAAAGAGGGGTCATAACCTATGTTTTTGAGACAAAAAATGAAAAAAATTAGTTATTCAAGAATTTTGTTTGCAAGTGTCATCTGCTTTTCATGTTAGGTAAAGGGTTAATTGAATTTGTGTTGTGTACAGTTGGGCTCATAAATTATATTAACTCAGTATATTAACCCCCTGCACTCTGATGTCAAAATGGCAAAGTTTTCAGCAGCAAATATTTCCCATAATGCAGTTTGATATTTAACCAAATATACTGTGTTTGACAAAGCTCGGTGAGCTCTGCCAAACAAGATATAATTGGTTAAATCAAAGTTAAACAAGAGAACATGTGTGATTGGAGAAAAGTGTGTTGCATTACCAGAGTGCTAGGGGTTAGGCATAAAAAGTTAAAAATCTGTCTCTCAGCTCCTCCCCCCCCCCCTCCCCCCCACAAGATCCTTTTGGCTACCACATGCTCTATTTTTTTAACCATGTCAAACTTAAAAAAAAATAATAATTAAATGGTTTATGTCTGATATTTTACCCAAGTTAATAAAATTGATAAATTTGTCCCATGTGTGCAATAAAGTGTTGCAAAAGCCTTCTTGCACTCAATGGATGGAAAACACCATGACATATGATATTCTCTAGATTATGAGGCCTGAAACATAAAACATAACCAAGAACATGAAGTTTTGATGGTAAAGAAATAATTAAAAAGATAAAATAAAAAACCACCTGCCCACATGCAGTTTTACAATAAATGGCCTGAGAAACATATCTACTTTGTTGGGCCTTAATTTGTTTAGCTTTCTTTTTTTAGGACTCTGATAAGGAGTATGAAATTGACACTGATGATCTGGATGATGACTCATCTGAGTTTGTAAATGTTAGTATAAAAACCTGTGATACTCCTCTAGAGAAATCCTCACCTAAAAAGATATCCTTTCTTGGGTCACCAGGAAAGCTATTTCATCGACAAAGATCAAAGATTTCTACAGGTGCTGATGTCAGCTCCAGTAGTAGTGCCAGTAACAGCCCAGAAGTCTCAAAGAAACTGTATCCACTTGTAAATAAAATAGAAGATTCTCCTAAAGTGTCTCCAATAAAAAAGCCGGTATTTGTCACAGATTTACCTAGACCAAGATCACAAAGTGATACAGCATCAATACAAAGCAAGGTAACATTGTAGTCATAGTATACATACAGATTATCACCACAGTGTGTATCTCCAGGAATTCAGATCAAGTCGAGTTGTAAGAACAGAACAGTATTTCGACGAGCCCGTTAGGGTGAGTCGAAATGCGATTCTGTGCCTACAACGAGACTTGATCAGAATTTCCAGAGACACACACAGTGGTGATGATAAATTTATCTCACAATATTGACCACAAAATGTGTTATAAAACTATTTTAAGAGGAACTTTTTCATTTGCATTATCGATGGAAAGACGCAAATTGAAAAATAGAATGGCATTCATTGATCTCCATATTGAGGTCATTGATGACGTTACACTTCAGAGAAAATTACATCACTGGGATTCACTTTACTGAATACTGTCTTGCGAAGTGGAGCAACTGTGTGTTTCGTCAACATGAATTTGGTTGTTACTTTTGCAATAATTAACGGTAAATTAAATATCCCTCTTGGTGTAAAGGTTTATTATATTTTAAAATATGCCGTTCATCGTTTATTGAGATGGAGTTTTCCACATTTCATAGCGAAAACTAATCATTTTACTTCAACAGAGAAGCCTCGACTCGAGCGTTCAGGAAAATCCCAATAATAGGCTACAAACCAGCCCAGGGATACCGGAAAGTGCACATAATTTAACTATTCGTTGAGTTAACTTCCCCAGTGACATTTTAGCATGCCGTGCATATAAATACATTACAGGGCATTTAGTTGGCAGATACACTGTCATATATGGCTCAGAGAAAACAATACTAGGTTCGGCTTCACCTCACCTAATATTGTTTTCTCTGAAGGGAAAAATGCAAAGCATTCGAGAAATGATATTAATGCTGTTGTTTTGGCAACAGCAGAATCACGCACTTGTATCAGGGGCCTTTGATACGGATTCAGAACAAGGGCCCAGATATATTAAACTTTAGTTGCCTAACAGTGCAAAAACACCCCAATTGTGAGATAAAGTATGGGTGAATTACAAATAAAATATAATGGATGATTCACTTGATGCATATTTACAGTACAGTCACTGTGGACTGGACATAATCCACATGTGGGCAGTGATGTCCATGCATTTACCAGGTAATAAAAATTATCATCAGCTAAATTTCAATTGATGAAGCACCGGGTTGTACCCAGTGCTTCATTGATTAAAACTGTGTTAATTATTCATATTAGTATTTGGAATCAAATATTATTGTTTCCGATGAAATATTGCCCACGCGTGAAAACTGACCAGTCCGTGGTGGCCGTACTTTCTCATTTGTTAGAAACAAAATAAGAAGCATCTAAACATTTGTTGAAACGATGACAGGGTTTCACTTGTGCATTAGTTAGTTTAACTCTTTCAACTTGGTTGTTAATGGCAGGTCAGTGAAAGAGTAATTGTGCATCGCAAAAACTGTTGCTCAAAACAGGTCAGTATCAACAGCTTTTTACTGTCAAGTCAGGTATTAACTCTTGATCTGCTGAGTATTTTTGAGATTCTTATCAGATCTAGCTATGGCTGCTATTAAGCAGCCATGACTAGATTTGATGAAAAATTTATCAAAATTTAATGTAAGGAATTATTGGTGAAAAAATCCCTTCAATTTACCAGGTAAAAATGTGTCTAAATAATACTTATATCAGTGGCAAGAGAAATCCCGTCTCAGGCAGGAATATCCACAAGTACATTCTAAGAGTTAAAAAGTACCTTTTCCATAAGGCATTTGTCAATTTTGTACAGTGATAGAGCACCATATGTTGATTTAAGGCTATAAAATTATTATTATTTTTATTGTTATTATTATTATTATTATTATTATTATTATTATTATTATTATTATTATTATTATTGTTGTTATTGTCCCTCAAAAAAATGTTTCGGGGAGTATTAAAATAGCCGGTGTCCGTCCATCCGTGCACCTGTGTATCTGTGCGTTCATGCATCCCAATTTGGTTTCCCGATGATAACTTAAGTTACAGTTGGCCAAATCAAATGAAATTTTGTATGTTGGTGTATCAATATAAAATACAGGTCAAATTCAAATCGAGGTGTGGTATGACAAATTTTGCCAGAGTTATGCCCCTTTTTCAACTTCAAAAATTCATTTCTTTTGGTTTCCTGACGATAAGTTATGGTTGGCCAAATCAAATTAAATTTAGTATGTAGGTGTATCAACATTAAATACAGGTCAAGTTCGAATCGGGGTGTGGTCCGACAATATTTCCAGAATTATCCCCCTTTTTCGACTTTGAAAATTCTTTTATTTTAGCTTACCTGACTGCAAGTCAGTGGGAGCTATTGCCATCACTTTTATCCAGCGTCCGTCATCCGTCGTCTGTTAACTTTTTGCAAACTTGACGTCTTCTTCACAACACTAGCCCAAATTCAAACATATATTGCACAGACCATCTATGGAGTATACCCTTTCTATTTTGTTTAAATGAAGCACCTGCCATATTCGGGCTCTGATTTATGCCCCCAAAGCTTAAAAACCTTTAAAAATCTTCTCTTGAACCACCAGAGGGAATGCCCTGATATTTGGTATGGAACATCCTTTGGTGTAGAAGATTAAACTTTGTTCAAGGGAAGTTGATTGGTCAGTATCTGGGCTTTCTGTGGGGGGCATATCCATTTTGGGCTCTGCCCAAAATTTCTATTTCAAGAATCGGTGGGCCAACTTCAACCAAATTTGGCATGTAGAATAAGTGGGTCCTAAGTAATTGATTGATGCTTAAAAAAACTTTTTCACAGCCCTGTGGCAACCCCAGTGGCTAAAACAGAAAAAAATTCAAAAGCCCATATATCCCAAACCACAAGGAACAGGGAACTGTTATTTGGTATGAAGCATCCTTAGGACCAGAAGAAGGGATTGGTTAAAAAAAATTGCCACCAGTTCAATCAGGGTGCCCGGTAGAGGGTATTGAAAAAATGATGAGTCAGCATTTTTGCAGTAGTTTATCCAGGAGAAAATTTTCATTCACTGAGAACCTTGATTGACATATTGTTCTTAAAATAACAAAACTTCTGTTATGAACATTATTATCTTATTTTAATCAGAAACTTCTGTGGACTTTAGTTTGTTTTGCAAAGATTTTATTTTATGTTGAATAAACCATTTCAATGCTGGAAAACATCTGATTCCTGTATGCATGTCTTTAATATAACCCTCTCAAGACTACAATGTGGGTTCCAAAGATTTTTTTGATGCCATGAACAAACAAACCCTTTCAATACTGTAGATGTATTTTTCTGGTTCCTTGTAAAAAAATTGATCTGATTATTGTATGAATATCTTTAATATAACTATCTCATGACTTCAGTGTGTTTTTTCCAAAGATTTTATTTTAGGATGAACTCTTACTCTACTGTGCACATATAAGTTATTTCATGTTGAATGAACCCTTTCAGTGTGTGAAAACATTTATCTGATTCCTGTATGCATGTCTTTAATTTAACCCTCTGAAGACTGCAATGTGGGTTCCAAAGATTTTATTGATGCCATGAACAAACAATTTTTTTTTTTTCGGGTGGTGGGGTGGGGGGGGGGGGGGGGTGGGGAGAGGACCACATTAGTTGAAAAAGAAAAATTCACAGAACAGAGCTTTCTAGAAAGCTTTCCTAGGACCAGCAGAAATGAATGGACAAAAAAAGTTGCCTTTGTTGTGTCATAGCAAATCAAAAAATTGCTCTTGCTGTTGATCACATTGGTTTTGGTCCAACATTGTTTGCCAGAGTTATGTCTCTTTTTCGACTTAGAAAAATTCAATATTTTTATGCTGTACCAATGACCCAGACATAGCTGGTGCTAACCCTTTCAGTGCGTGGAAACATTTATCTGATTCCTGTATGCATGTCTTTAATTTAACCCTCTGAAGACTGCAATGTGGGTTCCAAAGATTTTATTGATGCCATGAACAAACAATTTTTTTTTTTTTTTCGGGTGGTGGGGTGGGGGGGGGGGGGGGGGGTGGGGAGAGGACCACAGTAGTTGAAAAAGAAAAATTCACAGAACAGAGCTTTCTAGAAAGCTTTCCTAGGACCAGCAGAAATGAATGGACAAAAAAAGTTGCCTTTGTTGTGTCATAGCAAATCAAAAAATTGCTCTTGCTGTTGATCACATTGGTTTTGGTCCAACATTGTTTGCCAGAGTTATGTCTCTTTTTCGACTTAGAAAAATTCAATATTTTTATACTGTACCAATGACCCAGACATAGCTGGTGCTAACTCTTAAAATATAGGGCCAAACACAAATTTTGCCCCCCAATCCCCAAAATTTGCATCTAAAACCAAAGAAAACATGTCCTGAAAGGCCCTCCACACTTCACCTCTACTGCACATGCGCAGTGTCAAGGATGTTCCGAAATTGGCGCCATTAATCATTCTAAGTTTGGCCCTTCATCAGTTAACATCTGACTGATCTTTGTGCTTGTAAATCTCAGTTTAAATGATGCCAGACACATAAATATTAGTGAAATGGTGATTCTAAGGAGGACAGAGAAGGAGGTGAGGAAAAATGTGTGACAGAATATTATCAGGGCTGTAACTTAAAATTTTTTAATGAAATTATGTTAAGTTACCTATTTTCGAGGCAGCAGCCATTTTGTTGTCATTCTGATTAATTAGTTACACTGTTTTTTAAGTGTTTTCCTCTCTCCCTGTCCTTTAAGTCCCCCCTTGCTATTCTCCCATGCTTTTGGCATAGTTTTTGTAATTATTATTACTAAATTTTCTTGGGAGTTTTAGCTGAATAACAGAATGAATTCTGTTCTTTTCCCCATGTTTACGTCTTCACCTACGGGTGGTTAGGCGTTGTGTTCTGCATCTACCATCTGATGTTCTGCAGTTTCTTCCCTGGAAGTCTCTGTTTTGCATCAGATAGTGTATTTTTGGTAACTGATTCCGGGCCTGGGTGCCTGGAGTCTTATTTTAGTGTTTTTACATTCATTGTTTACATTTACAACAGCCCTCTGTGTGAGGGGGGGATTTCTGGAAAATAATATCTTGATGTTATTTTAATCATAACTAGATACATTATTATTGTTCGTAAGTGTTGAATAAATTGTTTAAAATATTTTTAAAATTTTTGTCCACACTTAGGCTTGGGATCCATTGGGGCTCAACGTTACTTTTCAGAAACTTGGGCTGTTCTGAAAAAATATTTTTTCAAAATATTTTGATTTCAATTATTTTTTCTATATTAATGGATCATATTATTATTATGTATTTTGATTGCCAGGGGTTGATGCGAGTACCAGGACTTGTTTTCTTTTCACATTGAAAGGATATTGATCAATTGTAATAAGAGGAAGTCTTCCTCTGACTTTTATAATCATTCTATATGTGGTCAGTGTACTCGCATTAACTCCTGTTCTGTATCGTATGATTTCGATGACAATATGGGAAGCGTATGTCACGGTATGTTAGTGGGGAATTGAACACTCCGGTCCTTTCCCCGCAGGGTCACTCTACTTTATCAATTTCTATTTCAGACGATCAAGATTAGGGTGATGTATCTGTGATATCTTCCAACAGTGTGCCTCCGTCGTCACAATTAATGAAGGGCTAGCGGAAAAGTGCTCGTGTAAATACGCCAATTTCCTAAGAGGACCCTAGTAGGTTCGACGGCCTTTGACGTCCGCTAGCTCGCCCGGTTGTAGCGTCCATTCATCGAATGGTTCGGCAGCCGGGTTCGTCCGTTGCGGTCTAGAAGGAATTTTGGGGTGATGCGAGCACTATAAATCAACCAAATGCACACCCAGTGACGGCGGATCAGAGGGAGAACAGAGGAAGCCTTTTAGTCCGGTTCATAGCTCGTTCTGGTCCATCCGGACGGCGAGCGAGAGAGGCCCCTCTCTCGTACAACAACATCTGGCCCCAGATGTTGTGGTACAAAATGTTTCGCATTCGGAGCATACGTCCGTCGCTCGGGACGCTCCGACATATAGTCAGTCCGGAGTAGACTGTCAATAAGGCTTCCTCATTCTCATGGTAGCGCACACGACCGCTCTTGGCTACGTGACCTCGGATATCCAGTCTGCTTCGCCAGTCAGAGAATCATCGGCGACCAGGTCACACCATCCGGTAGCCAGGGACACGAGGCCTGCATACTCCGGACGTTTGCATAGGAAGTGTGCGGGAGTCAACGTACACAGAGCTTCCGGCGGCAATGCATCGTAAGACCGCTACTGCACAGGCCTCGGGAACGGACGTGCTTTCCTAATAGCACTGTTTATCGCAGCATACCAGCATCAACTGAATCTGTCGCATATTTTTTATCCGACGATGCTGGGTCGGGACGCTCCGCAGAAGCGGGTACGGACGTCCGAAAATTTCATCCGGTCCGACGGGATACCGAAAGGGATTTGGAGGATTTCGAGCTTTCCCTTTCGGAACAACATATGCTGTTGTGTATGTCATCTGACTTGGTCTTCTACAGCTTCTTTCGTCGGACCAGAATGCTGTGATGCCGGATAAAGAAACTGATAGCGTCGGTGGACTTAGAAATTTTTGGTTCGGTTCAGAGACATCGTCCCTCAGTTCCGACATAGTCCAATAATGTCACACAAACTTTCGAATTATTGAACGACGCTATATATATTATTATTATATGCTTGCTATAACCAAGCATTTCTGGTTTCTTGTTCGCAAAGTTACGGAGATGTCTTTCAAAAGTGTGCCTCAGTCGTCATAGTTAATGAAGAGCTAGCGGCAATAAGTGGTCATGGATATGTCTATCGCCTAAGAGATCCCTTGTAGGATCGACAGAGTGACATTCGCTAGCTCACCCGGTGTAGCGTGCATTCATCGAATGGTTCGGCTGCCGGGTTCGTCCGTTGCGGTCTAGGAAGGAGATTTGGGAGATGCGAGCACTTTAATTACTTTAGTACTCACCCAGTGACGGCAGATTGAGGACAGATCGGAGGAAGTCTGTTAGTCCGGTTCCTGGCTTGTCCAGGTCCGTCCGGGCTGTGAGCGAGAGAGGTCCCTCTCTCGTCCAACAACATAGGGGACCGCATGTTGTGGTTCAGGTATTTTACATTCGGAGCATATGTCTGTCGGTCGGGACGCTCCGTTATATTGACAGTCCGAGAGACTGTCCATAATGCTTCCTCATCCTCACAGCAGGGCAAACGACCGCACATTGGCTACGTGACCTCGAGTATCCGATCAGTTTCGTCATTCAGTGATTCCACGGCGAATAGGTCACGCCATCCAGTAGCCAAGGGACACGAGGCCTATACACTCCGTTCGCTCGCATATTGGTAGTATGCATGGGGTAACGATCACGGAGCTTCCAGCGGCAATGCATTGTAGGACCGCTTCTCCTCAGGCCTCAGTGACGGACGTGCTATCCGAGTTAGCACAGTTGTTTCGCAGCATCCCAGCAATCGACAGTTTCTTGGTCGAATCAGGAATTATCCGACGGCGTTGGGTCGGTGCGGTCCGCGGTTGCATCAGGTACGGACGACCGAACGCTTTATAGGGTCCGACAGGATGGCGAAAGGGATTCGAAAGATTTCGAGTTTTCCCTTTCGTAGTATCGGAAGCTGCCATTCATATCTTCTGGCATTATCTTCCAGTGATTGTTATTTCGGACTACATTGCTGCGATGTTGGATAAGAGACTTATAGCGTCATTGGACACGGAATTTTGGATCGGTTCAGGGACATTGTCCCTGACTTACCGACGCAGTCCAATAATTTCATTACAAAATGTGTTTTAATTTTCGACGCTATATATGCATACAAGCCTGCTACCAAGCATGATAGTTTAGTTTCTTGTCCGCGTTGCTCATTTCTGCCGTTTTATCATTTATACGAATAGTTTATTTTGGCAGATCAGGGCATACCGAGAGTTCATATGCGTCTAGACGGCGTGGTTAAAGACTGGAAATATTCTTTTTCGCCGTCTATGTCTTTTCCAACCTCAATGTTGGAAACGACAATGATGTCTAGTAGACTTAACTTAGACGCTTTATAATACGAAATCCACCTTACTGAGGCGTTATCATTACGTCTTCAAGCAAAGATTTACGGGATATTATTCTCAATGTGATTTCTTTTGAGGGCAGTAGTTTGTTCACGTATAACTCCGCCCTTCAGTGGCTGATTGGAGTTGGTTAGACGTGACGCAGCCCTAGCTACATCCACGCGCGTGGATAGTAAGGTTAAGAACTCTCTTAGAATCGCTTCGTTCTCGGAGAAGCTTCTCTTCGACGGCAACTTTTCAGCAATCCATGAATTGCTCGATTTACACGTTCTCTTGTCTATCTAGTGTTTCAAGAGATTCAGACTGGGGCAAACATTCGGTGGTTGACTCAGAGAGTGCCACTGCAGTTGCCGGACCCAAGTGTTGCAGTTATGATGGTTGCCAGTCAAACAGATTGGGATATAATATTGATCCCAACGGATTCGAAGTGCCAGGGTCTTTGGGTTCCGCAGTATCTAAGCAACCAATTATCTTCCGCGGAATAATGTTTTTTAGGCTTGCTTTATGTCATTGCATGAACATTATTCAGAAACGCATGTCCAAATCCTGTCCGTTAATTCGACAGTAGTGGCGTATCTCCGGAACCAGGGAGGCACTCATTCGTTTCCGTTATTCAATTTAATGGAAGAATCCGTCTGTTGGTTATAGTACACCAAGTTCTGTTTCGCTCCGTCATATTCCGGGTCGTCTGATTGTTTTACCGGACTCCCGTTCACTTAGGGGTCGCTTGTTGCCGTCAGAATGGACTCTCAACAAACAAGTATTCAATCAGATTTGCTATCTATGGGAGCACCCAATGATGATTTATTTACGACACAGCTTGCTAATCAATTGCAGACGTATGTGTTGGCTTTTCCGGATCTCTGAGCTAATGTTGTTAACGCTCTATTGATCTAATAGGACGGAATGATAGGATACGCGTATCCTCCGGCACTGTTGTTTCAGCAGGTATTGCTAAGATAAACAACCACAATACATTTCTGTTGATAGCATCTCTATCTTCACAGAGACCGTGGGTAATTTACTCTGTTGTCTACTGTGGGACTTAACGTGAAATCTTCCTCAATGAGAGGATCTTTTTTCGCTGGGTAAATTGTGTCATCTTTATCACAACCCGCAAGGTCGCAACCTTCACGTATTCCATTGTGTGGTCCATATTGCATTGTAAGCATTGTACTGGACGAGCTTTGGACGCGATTTCTTACTATAGGAGATCCTCTTCTTCGCTATTCTATGCGGCTAAAGTGGAGGCTCTTCCGTCGTTGGTGTAGGGATCATTATGTTCATATTGTTGATCCCTCCATAATACTCATTGCAACTTTTTAGTATACTTGTTTGACAAGATCTACTGCAGCCTGTTATTATTAAGGTTATAGGTTTATGTTACCTCATACCTATGCACTCTAGGATAGTTTACAATTGAGTCTTTTGTCTCTTTATCTAAGTCAGTTAGTAACTTTTTGATAAATAGACTTAGAATCTTTAGATTAAATTCCTATATGGAATTTAACTTCGGTTCTTATTTAGCTAAGTAATCATTTGAGCCTCTGGAAACAGTAGTTTTCAAATTCTGACCTTTTAGACAGTAATTCTGTTGGTTTCTCTTTTACTGAAGAGTCAGTGAGTTTCATGCACTATCGATGGATGATTTTCACTTTCGTAGTTTCGGAATCACTACTTCCTTTACTATTTAGGTTGAATTTTGCATAAGAGTTAGGCTCCTAATATCCGGAACCTATTGTTATTAAGGTCCTTCTGTCTTCGTACAGGCATAGGCCTTTACTCTTTCCGGTTAGAGTTTATGTATTTATAAACAGATATCTGTTTATTACTACGGGTGTAAGCTTCTTCTGTCTTTGATGCCTAATAGAAGGATGTTACGCTCCATTCTATTGCTAATGGATTCTATTAACTATCGGTACTGCTTATGGTATATCATTGACTCAGCAGTTGTGCTTAAGATTTCGGCTCATGATGTAAGAGTTCTTCTACATCTTGGGCTTACATTAATAGTGTCGCTATTATAGATTTTTGAAGGCTGCTCATTGCGCTCAGCCATCCACATTCATGAATTTTTATCTCAGAAATATCGAGTCCATTTCTGGAGGCCTCTATTGTTAGGTCTATTATCTACTGCTCAGAATGTCATTCGCTTAACAGTTGCTACTATAGCTAGGTAGGCTGTCTGTTTCGGCAGTGACTCCGTTCTGCTGCCCTCTTCGCTCTGGGCTATTTGACCCAGGGCAAGAAAAAAGGGGGGGGGGGAGGGTGTTCCCTTGGGTCATCTGTTTTACTATGAAAACAAGGGGATACCTCCTCCGGAGTTAGTAATTCTGAGCTGTTATTGGGATGGTTGTTTAGTGAGAAGTTTATGTTTTAAAATTCATTCAAGTCTTAGTTTTTAAAGTATAGCTTTTGAATATTGCATGTGTCAACGGACATGATTATGCAATCCTCAGACACTTTTAAGGAGTATAAGAGTCTCTATTCTCTAGACTTACTTTATTTTATTGGCTTACTTTAAAAATTATTAGTATAAGGATTATATTGGATATTAATAGAGTACATGGATGTATGATGCTCAATTTTGGAAGGTGTTGTATCTTTCTAATTTATCATAAATAAGAAAGATACATGTAAGGCCTATTACTTCTTTTTCCCTAGAGGGGATGACTCTATTTTATATTATTGAGCGTATTCCATCTTGCTCTATGTCCTTGGCCCTCCAGCCTTTTTACTATTCAGCTATGTCTGGGTCATTGGTACAGTATAAAAATGTTAAAAAATTTATAGTAATTTCTATATTTTTTATACTTACCAATGACCCAGACGTGGATGGCCCTCCCAGGAGTTGGGAACTCTTGCCTCCCCGCTGAGTACATAGCGCTTACCAGGTACTGGTTATTAGAATGATTAATGGCGCCAATTTCGGAACGTCCTTGACACTGCGCATACGCAGTAGAGGTGAAGTGCAGAGGGCCTTTCAGGACATGTTTTCTTTGGTTTTAGATGCAAATTTTGGGGATTGGGGGGCAAAATTTGTGTTTGGCCCTATATTTTAAGAGTTAGCACCAGCTATGTCTGGGTCATTGGTAAGTATAAAAAATATAGAAATTACTATAAATTTTTTAACTTTTATTTCAAATACCTTGCACACTTTTTCGGGGGACGTGTGGCCGGGTAGCCTTTTATTATTATTATTGTTATTATTGTTATTATTATTATTATTATTATTGTTGTTAGTGTCTTTTTCACTATAAGGTTGTCATGTCAAAAGAGAAATTGAGAAACAAAAAGATAGAACTTTCAGATTAGGTATCAGAAAGCCAGTGACCTTATATTTACCTAGTGAACCAACCCATCCCAGGACAGGGTAGCACCACCCATGCAACAGAAAATTTGTTATTGCATTGCTTATCAGGGGAAATAATCAGAGCTTAACTTTATAATTGAACTGAACCGATAGGGACACACAGCCCCCATTTATATAATAGAATAAAATTAATAATGAAATTCATATGTTATCACTTAGTAACTTTTATACCAGATCCAGCTGCCAAATCGAGAAATATTGGCATTTATATTTTATAAGCTAATTGTACTTCTGTGCATACACTGAAACTTGTATAAATAACCAAATTGGCATGAATAATTAATGGATTTTTTGTTGTCCTGGAATGAGCATACCTGATAGTATTGACAGCAAAGAAAGTTGTCTTTCTCGACTATCATTTCAAACTGTGTTTAGCCTTTAGTAACAATGTACAGAGAACTCACTATAAGGCTATAAAAAAACTCAACTTGTTTCTCAGGCACCTCCCTCATCACTGAATAGCTGCCTCATTGCTCGATTTTTATTTTCTTGAACATTTTTAGCTCACCTGACTGAAAGTCAGTGTGAGCTTTTCTTATTACTCTTCGTCCGTCGTCCGTCGTGAAGGTGGTGTTTGAGCCTCTTTCTCCTAAACCACAGGCCACATTTTAATTAAATTTCATTTAAGTAGTGGTTATGTATGGGCATTTTGATTTTATCCAAAATAGGTTTCGGCTCATATTGAGCCGAGGAGTGGGGAAAAAATGGCCAAATTTTTTGAAAATCTTCTTCTAATGAACCACCAGTAGCAGAGACTTGATATGTGGTATACTGAGTCCTTTTGAGGTTTAGAATCAAGTTTTGTTCAAGAGAAGTTTGTCGGGCATTATTTGCCTTCGTTATGGGAGGGGCAAAAATTTTGGCCACTCCTAAAATTTATATTTTCAGAACCGTCAGGTTGATTTGAACCAAATTTGATATGAGATTATAATGGGTCATAAGTAGTTGATTGATGCCCCCAAATTTTTTTTCATTGCCCTGTGGGAACCCCGGGAGCTAAAAATAGGAAAAACCTTAAAACTGCCATATCTCCAAAACTACACTGCACAGAGAATTCTTATTCCGTATAAAGCTTACTTTTATCCAGTAGAATAGAATGGTTAAAAAAAATCCCTATCGGTTTGATCACAAGGTACTTTTTTCAGCACTTTGAAAAAGTGCTGAGTCAGCACTTTTTAACACTGTAGGCAATGGGAAAATGATTCAAAAATCTTCTTCTCCAGATCCAGCAGGCAGAATCTTTTGATATTTGGTATGCAACATTGTAGGGCGGATCTGATTCAAGTTTGTTCAAATCGGCCCCCTGGGTTCATATTTGGGCTCAGTATAGGAGCCCGATTTCAAACTTAGTGCATTTCAGGCAAATTTCTTTAAAAATCTTCTCCAGATCCAGCAGGCAGAATCTTTTGATGTTTAGTATGCAACATTGTGGGGTGGATCCGATTGAAGTTTGTTCAAATCGGCTCCCTGGATTCATATTTGGGCTCACTATAGAAGCCCGAATTCGAAATTAGTGCATTTCAGGCAAATTTCTTAAAAATTTCTTCTCCAGATCCAGCAGGCAGAATCTTTTGATATTTGGTATGCAACATTGTGGTGTGGATCTGATTCAAGTTTGTTCAAATCGGCCCCTTGGGTTTATATTTGGGCTCAGTATAGAAGCTCGAATTCGAACTTAGTGCATTTCAGGCAAATTTCTTTAAAAATCTTCTTCTCCAGATTCAGCAGGCAGAATCTTTTGATATTTGGTGAGCAACATTGTGGGGTGGATCTGATTCATGTTTGTTCAAATCGGTTCCCTAGATTCATATTTGGGCTCACTATAGAAGCTCAAATTCGAACTTAGTGCATTTCAAGCAAATTTCTTTGAAAATCTTCTTCTCAAGATCCAGCAGGCAGAATCTTTTGATATTGGGTATGCACCATGCTTGGGGGGTGGGGGTGAGATTTAAGGTTGTTCAAGCCAAGTCCCTGGGTTCATATTTGGGCTCACTGTTGTAGCCTGAATTATAACTTGTTTAAAATGAGGAATTTTCTTTAAAAATCTTCTTCAGATCCAGCAGTTGGAATGTTTTGATATTTGATATGCAGCATCCTTAGGGTGGTGAGATTCAAGTTTGTTCAAGCCATGTCCCTAGGTCCATATTTGGACTCACTGTGGGAGCTTGGATTGTAACTTAGTTCAAAACGAGGAATTTTCTTTAAAAATCTTCTTCTTCAGATCCAGCAGTCGGAATGTTTTGATATTTGGTGTGCAGCATCCTTAGGGGGGTGAGATTAAAGTTTGTTAAAGCCACGTCCCTGGGTTCATATATGGGCTCCCTGTGGGAGCCCGAATTATAACTTAGTTCAATATGAGGAATATTCTTTAAAAATCTTCTTTTATTTTTAGATCCACTGGTCAGAATCTTTGGATATTTGGTATAAGCTTTTCTTAGGAGGAGCAGATGTAACTTGTTGAAATCAATTCTCTGGGTTGATATTTAGGCTACCATGTCAGGTGAGTGCCCTAAGGCCCATTGGGGCCTCTTGTTTCACTATTTTGCTCTTGTATGATACAAATTTGACAACTAAATTTGCAACTGCATTATGGGAGATTTTCATTCCTGAAAAAATGTTTTTTCTACATAATAGTGTTAAGAGTTAAACTTCCAATTCCAACGATTTTCATGACTCTTTTGTGTATTAACAAAAATTAAAAAAAATTAAAAGCTTCCCTCCCTCGAAAGAAAATTGCCTGAGAAACAAGAATTTCTTTTCATTGGCCCTACGCACACATTGCTGTTTCAAATTTTATTTTAAAGTATAAGAACAAAGTATTAGCACAGTGACCACTGAAAAAAGCAACTTGTTTAGTGTTTTAATGACAAATGTCAATTGTCACATGTCAATCATATTCATTCTAACCACACCTTTAGTACGCGTCACCATTTATTTCCATGCCTGGTGTCTGTCGCAATTCTAGCAATGGCTTCCAAGTTCTTTGTTCAGCTGAGTATTGAATGCAAATGTTTTTAGACATGACAGGAAGAAATTCTTACCATTTTGTTTAAAAGAGAAAAGTACCTCAAAATCGATTGTTTAACATCAGCACTAAGCATCATAAGTATATATGTGATTGTGGGGAATAACTTTTATTATAACATGAAACTGTATAAGTCATGAATGTTGCTCTCAAATTGAAATGTTTTCAGATATACTGGTATATTGCGATATTGTTTTCAGTACTGGTACTTTTTTTCTTCAGATTCACGAGTCAGAATCTTCTGATATTTAGTATACAGCATCCAGCTGGTGGGCAGATTCAAATTTGTTTGAATTAAGTCCCTGACTTCATATTTGGGCTTCCCATGAAAGCCCAAATTTCAACTTGGTGCAATATGAGGAATATTTTTATACTGTACCAATGACCCAGACATAGCTGGTGCTAACTCTTAAAATATAGGGCCAAACACAAATTTTGCCCCCCAATCCCCAAAATTTGCATCTAAAACCAAAGAAAACATGTCCTGAAAGGCCCTCCACACTTCGCCTCTACTGCGCATGCGCAGTGTCAAGGACGTTCCGAAATTGGCGCCATTAATCATTCTAAGTTTGGCCCTTCATCAGTTAACATCTGACTGATCTTTGTGCTTGTAAATCTCAGTTTAAATGATGCCAGACACATAAATATTAGTGAAATGGTGATTCTAAGGAGGATAGAGGAGGAGAGGAAAAAATGTGTGACAGAATATTATCAGGGCTGTAACTTAAAATTTTTTAATGAAATTATGTTAAGTTACCTATTTTCGAGGCAGCAGCCATTTTGTTGTCATTCTGATTAATTAGTTACACTGTTTTTTAAGTGTTTTCCTCTCTCCCTGTCCTTTAAGTCCCCCCTTGCTATTCTCCCATGCTTTTGGCATAGTTTTTGTAATTATTATTACTAAATTTTCTTGGGAGTTTTAGCTGAATAACAGAATGAATTCTGTTTCTTTTCCCCATGTTTACGTCTTCACCTACGGGTGGTTAGGCGTTGTGTTCTGCATCTACCATCTGATGTTCTGCAGTTTCTTCCCTGGAAGTCTCTGTTTTGCATCAGATAGTGTATTTTTGGTAACTGATTTCGGGCCTGGGTGCCTGGAATATTATTTTAGTGTTTTTACACTCATTGTTTACATTTTCAACAGCCCTCTGTGTGAGGGGGGATTTCTGGAAAATAATATCTTGATGTTATTTTAATCATAACTAGATACATTATTATTGTTCGTAAGTCTTGAATAAATTGTTTAAAATATTTTAAAAAATTTTTGTCCACACTTAGGCTTGGGATCCATTGGGGCTCAACATTACTTTTCAGAAACTTGGGCTGTTCTGAAAAAATATTTTTTCAAAATATTTTGATTTCAATTATTTTTTCAATATTAATGGATCATATTATTTTTATGTATTTTGATTGCCAGGGGTTAGTGCGAGTACCAGGACTTGTTTTCTTTTCACATTGAAAGGATATTGATCAATTGTAATAAGAGGAAGTCTTCCTCTGACTTTATAATCATTCTATATGTGGTCAGTGTACTCGCATTAACTCCTGTTCTGTATCGTATGATTTCGATGACAATATGGGAAGCGTATGTCACGGTATGTTATTGGGGAATTGGACACTCCGGTCCTTTCCCTGCAGGGTCACTCTACTTTATCAATTTCTTTTTCAGACGATCAAGATTAGGGTGATGTATCTGTGATGTCTTCCAACAGTGTGCCTCCGTCGTCACAATTAATGAAGGGCTAGCGGAAAAGTGCTCATGTAAATACGCCAATTGCCTAAGAGGACCCTAGTAGGTTCGACGGCCTTGGACGTCTGCTAGCTCGCCCGGTGTAGCGTCCATTCACTGAATGGTTCGGCAGCCGGGTTCGTCCGTTGCGGTCTAGAAGGAATTTTGGGGTGATGCGAGCACTATAAATCAACCTAATGCACACCCAGTGACGGCGGATCGGAGGGAGAACGGAGGAAGCCTTTTAGTCCGGTTCATAGCTCGTTCCGGTCCATCCGGACGGCAAGCGAGAGAGGCCCCTCTCTCGTTCACAACATCTGGCCCCAGATGTTGTGGTACAAAATGTTTCGCATTCGGAGCATACGTCCGTCGCTCGGGACGCTCCGACATATAGTCAGTCCGGAGTAGACTGTCAATAAGGCTTCCTCATTCTCATAGTTGCGCACACGACCGCTCTTGGCTACGTGACCACGGATATCCAGTCAGCTTCGCCAGTCAGAGATTCATCGGCGACCAGGGCACACCATCCGGTAGCCAGGGACACGAGGCCTGCAGACTCCGGACGTTCGCATAGGAAGTGTGCAGGAGTCAACGTACACGGAGCTTCCGGCGGCAATGCATCGTAAGACCGCTACTGCACAGGCCTCGGAAACGGACGTGCTTTCCTAAATAGCACAGTTTATCGCAGCATCCCAGCATCAACTGAATCCGTCGCATATTTATCCGACGATGCTGGGTCGGGACGCTCCGCGGAAGCGGGTACGGACGTCCGAAAATTTCATCCGGTCCGACGGGATACCGAAAGGGATTTGGAGGATTTCGAGCTTTCCCTTTCGGATCAACATATGCTGTTGTGTATGTCATCTGACTTGGTCTTCTACAGCTTCTTTCGTCGGACCAGAATGCTGCGATGCCGGATAAGAAACTGATAGCGTCGGTGGACTTAGAAATTTTTGGTTCGGTTCAGGGACATCGTCCCTCAGTTCCGACATAGTCCAATAATGTCACGCAAACTTTCGAATTATTGAACGACGCTATATAGTATTATTATATGCTTGCTATAACCAAGCATTTCTGGTTTCTTGTTTGCAAAGTTACGGAGATGTCTTTCAAAAGTGTGCCTCTGTCGTCATAGTTAATGAAGAGCTAGCGGCAATAAGTGCTCATGGAATATGTCTATCGCCTACGGAGTGACATTCGCTAGCTCACCCGGTGTAGCGTACATTCATCGAATGGTTCGGCTGCCGGGTTCGTCCGTTGCGGTCTAGGAAGGAGATTTGGGTGATGCGAGCACTTTAATTACTTTAGTACTCACCCAGTGACGGCAGATTGAGGACAGATCGGAGGAAGCCTGTTAGTCCGGTTCCTGGCTTGTCCAGGTCCGTCCGGGCTGTGAGCGAGAGAGGTCCCTCTCTCGTCCAACAACATAGGGGACCGCATGTTGTGGTTCAGATATTTTACATTCGGAGCATATGTCTGTCGGTCGGGACGCTCCGTTATATTGACAGTCCGAGAGACTGTCCTTTATGCTTCCTCATCCTCACAGCAGGGCACACGACCGCACATTGGCTACGTGACCTCGAGTATCCGATCAGTTTCGTCATTCAGTGATTCCACGGCGAATAGGTCGCGCCATCCGGTAGCCAAGGGACACGAGGCCTATACACTCCGTTCGCTCGCATATTGGTTGTATGCACGGGGTAACGATCACGGAGCTTCCAGCGGCAATGCATTGTAGGACCGCTTCTCCTCAGGCCTCAGTGACGGACGTGCTATCCGAGTTAGCACAGTTGTTTCGCAGCATCCCAGCAATTGACAGTTTCTTGGTCGAATCAGGAATTATCCGACGGCGCTGGGTCGGTGCGGTCCGCAGTTGCATCAGGTACGGACGACCGAATGCTTTATAGGGTCCGACAGGATGGCGAAAGGGATTCAAAAGATTTCGAGTATTCCCTTTAGTAGTATCGGAAGCTGCCTTTCATATCTTCTGGCATTATCTTCCAGTGATTGTTATTTCGGACTTCATTGCTGCGATCTTGGATAAGAGACTTATAGCGTCATTGGACTCGGATTTTTCGATCGGTTCAGGGACATTGTCCCTGACTTACCGACGCAGTCCAATAATGTCATTACAACATGTGTTTTATTTTTCGACGCTTTATATGCATACAAGCCTGCTACCAAGCATGATAGTTTAGTTTCTTGTCCGCGTTGCTCATTTCTGCCGTTTTATCATTTATACGATTAGTTTATTTGGCAGAGCAGGGCATACCGAGAGTTCATATGCATCTAGACGGTGTGGTTAAAGACTGGAAATATTCTTTTCGCCGTTTATGTCTTTTCCAACTTCAATGTTGGAAACGACTTGATGTATAGTAGACTTAACTTAGACGCTTTATCATACGTAATCCGCCTTACTGAGGCGTTATCATTACGTTTTCAAGAAAAGATTTACGGGATATTATTCTCAATGTAATTTCTTTTGAGGGCAGTAGTTTGTTCACGTATAACTCCGCCCTTCAGTGGCTGATTGGAGTTGGTTAGACGTGACGCAGCCCTAGCTACATCCATACGCGTGGATAGTAAGGCTAAGAACTCTCTCAGAGTCGCTTCGTTCTCGGAGGAGCTTCTCTTCGACGGCAACTTTTCGGCAATCCATGAATTGCTCGATTTACACGTTCTCTTGTCTATCTAGTGTTACAAGAGATTCAGACTGGGGCAAACATTCGGTGGTTGACTCAGAGAGTGCCACTGCAGTTGCCGGACCCGAGTGTGGCTGTTATGACGGTTGCCAGTCAAACAGATTGGGATATAATACTGATCCCAATGGATTCGAAGTGCCAGGGTCTTTGGGTTCCGCAGTCTCTTAGCAACCAATTTTCTTCTGCGGAATAATGTTTTTTAGGCTTGCTTTATGTCATTGCATGAACATTATTCAGAAACGCATGCCCAAATCCTGTCCGTTAATTCGACATTAGTGGCGTATCTCCGGAACCAGGGAGGCACTCTTTCGTTTCCGTTATTCAATTTAATGGAAAGAATCCGTCTGTTGGTTATAGTACACCAAGTTCTGTTTTGGTCCGTCATATTCCGGGTCGTCTGATTGTTTTACCGGACTCCCGTTCACTTAGGGGTCGCTTGTTGCTGTCAGAATGGACTCTCAACAAACAAGTATTCAATCAGATTTGCTATCTATGGGAGCGCCCAATGATGATTTATTTACGACACAGCTTGCTAATCAATTGCAGACGTATGTGTTGGCTTGTCCAGATCTCTGAGCTAATGTTGTTAACGCTCTATTGATCTATAGGACGGAATGATAGGATACGCGTATCCTCCGGCGCTGTTGTTTCAGCAGGTATTGCTAAGATAAACAACCACAATACATTTCTGTTGATAGCATCTCTATCTTCACAGAGATCATGGGTAATTTACTCTCTTGTCTACTGTGGGTCTTAAATTGAAATCTTCCTCAATGTGAGGATCTTTTTTCACTGGGTAAATCGTGTCATCTTTATCACAACCAGCAAGGTCTCAACCTTCATGTATTCCGTTGTGTGGTCCGTATTGCATTGTAAGCATTGTAGTGGACGAGCTTTGGACGCGATTTCTTACTATAGGCGGTCCTCTTCTTCGCTATTCTATGCGGCTAAAGTGGAGGCTCTTCCGTCGTTGGTGTAGGGATCATTATGTTCATATTGTTGATCCCTCCATACTACTCATTGCAATTTTTTAGTATACTTGTTTCACAAGATCTACTGCAGCCTGTTATTAGTAAGGTTATAGGTTTATGTTACCTCATACCTATGCACTCTACGATAGTTTACAATTGAGTCTTATGTCTCTTTATCTAAGTCAGTTAGTAACTTTTTGATATATAGACTTAGAATCTTTAGATTAAATTCCTATATGGATTTTAACTTCGGTTCTTATTTAGCTAAGTAATCATTTGAGCCTCTGGAAACAGTAGTTTTCAAATTCTGACCTTTTAGACAGTAATTCTGTTGGTTTCTCTTTTACTGTAGAGTCAGTGAGTTTCATGCACTATCGATGGATGATTTTCACTTTCGTAGTTTCGGAATCACTTTTCCGTTACTATTTAGGTTGGATTTTTGCATAAGAGTTAGGCTCCTCATATCCGGAACCTATTGTTATTAAGGTCATTCCGTCTTCGTACGGGCATAGGCCTTTACTCTTTCCGGGTAGAGTTTATGTATGTATAAACAGATATCTGTTTATTACTATGGGCGTAAGCTTCTTCTGTCTTTGATGCCTAGTAGAAGGACGTTACGCTCCATTTTATTGTTAATGGATTCTATTAACTATCGGTACTGCTTATGGTATATCATTGACTTAGCAGTTGTGCTTAAGATTTCGGTTCATGAAGTAAGAGTTCTTCTACATCTTGGGCTTACATTAATAGTGTCGCTATTATAGATTTTTGAAGGCTGCTCATTGCACTCAGCCATCCACATTCATGAATTTTTATCTCAGAAATATCGAGTCCATTTCTGGAGGCCTCTATTGTTAGGTCTATTATCTACTGCTCAGAATGTCATTCACTTAACAGTTGCTACTATAGCTAGGTAGGCTGTCTGTTTCGGCAGTGTCTCCGTTCTGCTGCCCTCTTCGCTCTGGGCTATTTGACCCAGGGCAAGAAAAAGGGGGGGGGGGGGGGGAGGGTGTTCCCTTGGGTCACCTGTTTTACTATGAAAACAAGGGGATACCTCCTCCGGAGTTAGTAATTCTCAGCTGTTATTGGGATGGTTGTTTAGTGAGAAGTTTAGATTTTTAAAATTCATTCAAGTCTTAGTTTTTAAAGTATAGCTTTTGATTATTGCATATGTCAACGGACATGATTATGCAATCCTCAGACACTTTTAGGAGTATAAGAGTCTCTATGCTCTAGACTTACTTTATTTATTGGCTTACTTTAAAAATTATTAGTATTAGGATTATATTGGATATTAATAGAGTACATGGATGTATGAAGCTCAATTTTGGAGGGTGTTGTATCCTTCTAATTTATCATAAATAAGAAAGATACATGTAAGACCTATTACTTCTTTTTCCCTACAGGGGATGACTCTATTTTATATTATTGAGCGTATTCTATTTTGCTCTATGTCCTTGGCCCTCCAGCCTTTTTACTATTCAGCTATGTCTGGGTCATTGGTACAGTATAAAAATGTTAAAAAATTTATAGTAATTTCTATATTTTTTATACTTACCAATGACCCAGACGGGGATGGCCCTCCCAGGAGTTGGGAACTCTTGCCTCCCCGCTGAGTACATAGCGCTTACCAGGCACTGGTTTTTAGAATGATTAATGGCGCCAATTTCGGAACGTCCTTGACACTGCGCATGCGCAGTAGAGGCAAAGTGTGGAGGGCCTTTCAGGACATGTTTTCTTTGGTTTTAGATGCAAATTTTGGGGATTGGGGGGCAAAATTTGTGTTTGGCCCTATATTTTAAGAGTTAGCACCAGCTATGTCTGGGTCATTGGTAAGTATAAAAAATATAGAAATTACTATAAATTTTTTAACATTCAAAATCATCTTCTGATGATCCAGAATCTTTTGATATTTCATATATAACATGATTATGATGGTCAGATTCAAGTTTGTTCAAATCAAGACAATGAGTTCATATTTGGGCTCCTCATTGGAGCTCAAATGTTAACTTAACACAATATGTGGAAATGTCTTGCACCCTTTACCTAACATGAAAAGCAGACAACAATTGCGAACAAAATTCTTGAATATCAGATTTTTTGTCTCAAAAGCACAGGTTATGATCCCTTATTGGAACGAGCTCGGCAAGCTCGTTTCAGAGAAGGGTCATAACCTATGTTTTTTGAGACAAAAATGAAAATTAATTGGCGATTTTTTAGAATAGCTCTGGCCGCTTTAGATCATTATGTTGGGTAAAGGGTTAAACAAAATTTTTTTCCAGATTCACCAGTCAGAAGTCACCAGTCATTTGATATTTGGTATACAGCATCTGCTTTGGGGTTGATTTAAGTTTGGTCAAATCAAGTCCTTGGGTTCACATTCAGGCTCCTAATCAGAGCCCAGATTTTAACTTAGTGCAATATGAGGAAAATTCTTTAAAGATCTTCTCATTCAAATTCAAGTCAAAATCTTTTGATATTTGGTATACAGCATCCTCAGTTAGGAGAGATTCAGATTCAGATTTGTTCAAATCAAGTCAATGGATTCATATTTGGGTTCTCTGTGAGAGCCAGAATTTTATGTTAGTGCAGTATGAGGAATATTCTTTCAAAATCTTCTTCAGATCCACAAAGTCAGAATATTTTGATATTGACCATTCAGTCATTTGAATTTGATATACAACATCTTTAAAGGGGCCAGTTTCAAATTAGTTAAAATTGAATCCCTGAGTTCATATTTGGACCCCGACCGCAGCCTGATTTTAACTTAGTAAAATATGAGTAAAATTATTTAAAAATCTTCACATATGGATCCACCAGTCAGAATTTGTTGATATTTGGTATATGGCATCCTTATGAGGTCAGATGGGGGCGCAGTGGCTCAGTTGGTAGAGGTGCAGGCTGCAAGCCGAGAGATACACGGTTCAAATCCCACCTGCGGCAACCGCGTTGTGTCCTTGGGCAAGACACTTCACTCCATTGCCCACGTGGGGGCACGGTGAAGTTGTGTACTTAAGCGTACTGCACGTCAATGGTGCACCTGTCTTCAACCAATGCTAACCCTGCTTGTGTGGAGTTGGTATGTTGGGGAGCTGACAGTTGCTCGCCATTGCTCGGTGGTTCTCTCCAGGTACTCCGGCTTCCTCCATCCGTAAAACTGTCACGGTCATGGTTAGCCATTGTGCAGAAATATGTGACCTTAAAAACACCAATAAATAAATAAATAAATAAATGAGGTCAGTCAGATTCAAGTTTGTTCAAATCATGATCCTACTAATCAGGCCTTCAGTCATTTCTACTCTTCTAACTTTACCACTCTGTATTTTGTGGGCATTGGTAATTTTCTGTTCATATGATGTATTTGTAATATTGCAATTTCTTTGTGGGAACTGTTAGGCAGTGTTTTTTTTCTCAGACCGCTTTCCCAATCGGTGGAAAAAAATAAAAGTAAATAATAAATGACAAATTGTTATTTAAAACATCCTTAAATCACCTTGTGAAGAATCAGTGTACCTTTTACAGGTGAGTGCTTCAGTCCCCTCCGATCTTATGTATTGTAAGCGGTCATTTTCAAGTATAGACCTATAAAAAAAAACTTATTTCTCATGGAATGTTTTCTCACTACTATGCTGATGGAGGGAGTCTTCTTTTATTTCATTAACCCTTTACCCAATGCAGAGAATATCAAAATTATTTTATTTCTATTTTTAAATTTTTCAAAACAATTTCAACAAAACCATATGTCACCCAATCATTGGAACAAGCTTGATGAGCTCGTTCCAGTGAGGGGTCACATGATATGGTTTTGCTGAAATATTTTTAAAAATTTATTTTTTTTCAAATGTTCAATTTGCAAATTACATGGGCGGATGAGGGTGATTCGTTAGGTAAAGGGTTAATCCATAAAACAATTCTGAAAATGAATTAGAAATTAAATATAACAGTATTGTGTGGTAAACCCAATGTTTTTAGCATTGTAAATTCCCCATAATGCAGTTTCAATTTTAACCAACATTATCTTGTTTGACAGAGCTCAATAACCACCGTCAAACAAGATGTAGTTAGTCAAACAAGTGCAATATAGTTTCATTGAAGAGCTTTTCTAGGTTAAAAAAAGAGTGATAGAGTGATGAGGCAGATTTTCAACGAATGATAGAGATGCCTTAGAAACAAGAATGTTTTTAATAGCCATATATATTTCTTTTAGGATTTGGAAAGAAATGATTCAGGAAGTTCTCTTACAAAAGACTCAGTTGATGATGATATTACAGATGTACCTGATATCAGGAAAACAACTGAAGTTCCGTCTCGGCAAGTAAGTCTCTATTATCTCTTTGTAATTTCCTAAACTTTTATACTGCACTTTTGGTATTTCATGTTAATCCTAAAATGATTTGGTAATCGCCTGTTCATTATTTTGTTGAAGTAATATTTTTCTGACAACAGTAAAGATGAGAAAAGGTTCAATTAACAATTTCACTTCCTGCTTGCAATGAATATATAGAGGATCTCTTGTTAGTCATGATTTTCCGTGGAATTTCTGAGTTTCGATAGGTTGATCTTAGCTTGGGTATACCTTGGCTCAGATCGATTTTAGTGAACAACACAAAGTGGATATTCTGTTTCTCAGGCCACTTTTTTTTAAAATTGCATGTGGGCAGGCAGTTGTTATTTTATTTTTGTAATTATTTCTTTGTCATCAAAAGTTCATGTTCTTCATTTGTTTTATGTTTTAGGCCTCATAATCTACAGATTAGCATGGGTGGTGGAGTATTTTGTCCCTTGAGTGCAAGAAGGCTTTGCAATGCTAAGACAGTGCAAAGCCTTCTTGCACTCAAGGGGACAAATTTATCAATTTTATTAACTTTGGTAAAATATCAACCATAAACCATTTATTTTTTATTAGCTCAACTTTGGCGAAGCCAAATTTGAGGCATTGCCATGGCCTGTCGTTCGTCCATCTGTCCATCCATCGAGCTGTACAGACGACTCGGGCTAGAGGCCGTATTTATGAACCGATCTTTATGAAACTTCTTGGGTACCTTTGTTATCACCATGAGACGAGAACGAGTCTTTTTGGGTCTGGTCCGAAATTTAAGACGGTCGCTGGCAGCCATTTTGTACCAAAATTAGGTGCAATCAGATTTTTGTGCAGAACTTCCATATAAAAGCTACGATTTAAATAATTTTTTTTGTATGAATGTTTAGTACCATGGGATACATAACATATAATACAGGTTTTTTTCTCGTGCGTAAATTATGCAAATTAGACTAACTTTGATTTTATTTAGTGTTACTTTCAGCACTGTAAGAGCAAATGTCAATACGGCTCAGGCTAGAGGCCGTATTTATGAACCGATCTTTACGAAACTTCTTGGGTACCTTTGTTATCACCGTTGGATGAGAACGAGTGTTTTGGGGTCCGGTCTGAATTTCAAGATGGCCACTGGCAGCCATTTTGTACAAAATTAGGTGCAATCAGATTTTTGCGCAGAACTTCCATATGAAAGCGCTGATTTGAATAATTTTCTGTGTGAATGTTTAGTACCATGGGATACATCACATATAATACAGGTTTTTTTCTCATGCATAAATTATGCCAATTAGACTAACTTTGATCCATTTGATGTTACTTTCAGCACTGTAACTGCAAATGCCAAACGGCTCGGGCTAGAGGCCGTATTTATGAACCGATCTTTATGAACCTTCTTAGGTACCTTTGTTATCACCTTGGGATGAGAACGAGTGTTTTTGGGTGCAGTCCGAAATTCAAGATGGCTGCCGGTGGCCATTTTGTACCAAAATTAGTGCAATCAGTTTTTTTGTACAGAATTTTTGTATGAATGTTCTGATTTGAATAAATTTCTGTATAAATGTTTAGTAACATGGAATACATCACATATAATACAAGTTTTTTTCTCGTGCAAAAATTATGCAAATTGGATGAACTTTGATTTATTCAGTGCTACTTATACACAGTAAGTGCACATGTCAATACAGCTCGGGCTAGTCTGTATTTATGAACCAATCTTCACGAAACTTCTTGGGTACCTTTGTTATCACCTTGGGATGAGAACGAGTGTTTCTGGGTGTGGTCCAAAATTCAAGATGGCTGCCAGTGGCCATTTTGTACCGAAATTAGGTCCAGTCAGTTTTTTGTACACAACTTCTATACAGCTCAGGCTAGAGGCCGTATTTATGAACTGATCTTTACGAAACTTCTTGGGTACCTTTGTTATCACTGTGGGACGAGCATGAGTGTTTTTGGGTGCGGTCCAAAATTCAAGATGGCCACCAGCAGCCTTTTTGTACCAAAATTAGTACAATCAGTTTTTTGTACAGAACTTCTGTATGAAAGTTCTGATTTGAATAAATTTTTGTAGGAATGTTTAGTAACATGGAATACACAGGTTTTTTTCTCGTGCAGAAATTATGCAAATTAGATGAACATTGATTTGTTCAGTGCTACTTTTCCACAGGAAGTGCACATGTCAGTATGGCTCGGGCTAGAGTCTGTATTTATGAACTGATCTTCACGAAACTTCTTGGGGTACCTTTGTTATCACCTTGTGACAGGAACGAGTGTTTTTGGGTGCCTTTGTTATCACTGTGCTATGAGAACAAATATTTTTGGGTTCAGTCAGACCCACTCTGGGACTCAAAGATTTCTTTACTAGTTTAGCATCTAACTGTTGTTCATCTTTACAATACTTTACCTATACATTTGTTACAGGCTACGGTCAGCATTTATGTACAGACCATTACAATACTTTATATGTACCTTTGTTACCAGGTCATTACCTAGATGTTTGTCGTTCCTGTGTCACATACTATACATGTACATGTCTTAAACAAGTTGAGCTACAGTGTCATTGACACTTTCATTTTGTTAATTTTGCATTGGTAAAAGAGAACATGTGTCAGCCAAAAGGACCATGTGGGAGGGCCCGAGAAACAGATTTTTAACTTTTTAGGCCTTAAATTTACTTTATTTATTTTTAGAGTCCAATATGGAATGAAGTTTTTAAGTTTGATGTGTTAGAAAAGCATAGATATGTTAATGTCTGTGTATGGTGTCGACTTCCAGAGAAATTAGACAAACAGAATAAAGTTGTCAAACCAGAGAAAGAAATCCTCTTGGGACATGTGAGTTATTATTGTTTTCCCAATTTATCAATTAAGAAGTTTGTACAGAATGGAGAGGTTGTGTGGAGGTAGGGGATGGGAGCTGGATTGGAGGAGTCAAAATGTCAAAAGTATCAGTGGTGATAAATGCTTTAAGGATCTACATTGGCTTCCAGTCCAAAATCGAGTGTCTTTTAAAATTCTTATGCTGGTATTTAAAATGCGTTTGTGGTCTTGTGCCTGCATACCTATGTGAGCATTTCTCTCGCTGAATACCTGTGCGAAGTCTTCGTTCTTCTGACCATTTGTCTCTGACCGTACCTTTTACGCAATTTGCATTGGCGAGTGAGTGGGCTTTCTTGGTTGCAGGTCTGAAACTCTGGAATGCATTGCCATCACATCTTCGGTCACAAGCAAGTTTACTTGCTTTCAAGAAACCGCTTAAAACTCATTTATTCAAATCATTTATTTCATAGGTTGGGTTCTACAACCTGTAAAGTGTTTTAGAGCATCCTTGGTGGTTTCACACTATATAAAATTAATTATTATTATTTATTAAAATCCTTGTGGTCTGCCTTTTCTATTTTTTTGAATCTGAATGCATGAATTCAGCCACTCATATAAAACAATACTCCCACCTCCATTTTTGTCTTTCATTCCCTCCACATTGTTCCCTGTCTGTCTGTCTGTCTGTCTGTCTGTCTGTCTGTCTGTCTGTCTGTCTGTCTGTCTGTCTGTCTGTCTGTCTGTCTGTCTGTCTGTTCTCTCTCTCTCTCTCTCTCTCTCTCTCTCTCTCTCTCTCTCTCTCTCTCTCTCTCTCTCTCTTTCTCAGTAGTCTGGATTTTTGTTCTGCTTTTGTCTAATATGTTAGTTGACAACTTCTGATCAGTCCAGCCTGTCAAAAGTGAAATGACTGTGCTTCATCAAAAACACCTTTTGGTTTGGCATTTTTGAATCAGATTTCAGATTTAGGTATTCATTTTGTGATTGAGTTGCAGATGCTTCTAATAAAGCATGTGCAACACAGTCACAAAAGGAATACCTGGAGATCACCAAATGGAGATGAACCATGAGTAAACTCAAAGAAGACAGTGAGTTCTGGTCAGGTGAATCTGACACTTTTTCATTCCTGATCATTATTTCGGTTGAAAAATGCTGTTTTGACCACCACTAGTTCTTCACAGTGCCAAACACAGAGGAGGCCCCCTGGTCTGTTATTGTTCAGCAATCGAAAAAATTATGAGCAGGACCCTGATGTTTATTAATTCACTCAAGGACCGTTGCTCTTTGTCTGACAGTGTAACACCATATCGATACTGAGCCTTAGACTGAGGTAACACTTTAATATCAAAACCAAACCTGAATGTTCACCTAATAGCTGTGGTAATATTTTTTAATTTTTCTCTCGACAGTTTATTACCAAGGAAAATTTAATTTTCTTCGACTTTTGCCTCGGCACTGCTACTAATTGACAGAGTTGCAAAGTGGATTTGTATCACGACCTCTAGCATTCTTTGGCTTCTTGTTCTATTAAAATTGATTTGATATGATCTTTGTCATTGCAAGTGCCATTTAAGTTAAATAAATAAATTTGGCCTTAACAACAGATCGTTTGCTTCCCCTGTCACTCCAGTCTGGTTTGAAATCCAAAGTACTAAAAGTTTTTGGTCGAGTTGGGTTAACAACAGAGGCCTATTGTTTGATGATGGTCGGTGTGTGTCCGGGCAGGTGGGCATCCGGGCGTCCCCGCACTGTTAGAGCAATAACTTGAACAAACGTTCTCTGATTTGACTATTTGCCATACAGGTCTTTTGCAATAATAACTCTTAACAAGTTCGAAAACGGACTTGGTCTGATTTTTTATTACAGAATTATGGGCCTTAATTAGTCAATTTTGACTCATTTTGAGCTTGTTAGCACAATAACTTGAACAAACCCTCTCTAATTAACTAATATTTGTCGTACAGGTCTTTTGTAATAATATAGTTCATAAACTGGCCCAGTCCAATTTTTCGTTACAGAGTTATGGGCCTTAATTCATCAATTTTTATGAATGTTGAGCCTGTTAGTGCAATAACTTGAACAAACATTAATTATCCAGTTTGACTAATATTTGCGATACAAGTCTTTTGCAATAATATCTCAAGCGAGTTCGAAAACTGGCTCTCTCCAAATTTTTATGAATTTTGAGCTCGGCACGATAACATTTCTGATTTTCAGTAGAGAGTACATGAAGAAAGTAGCCACAACTCGACGCCTGCATTTCTGATGTGCACCTCTTGTTTGTTGGGATTTTATTGATAATATTTTTTGTGTTTTTCTCCACTGGAATATTATGAAAATTAAAGGCTAATGATCTTGTATTTGTATTTGATTATGTAAGGACATAAATTATGTTTTTATTATTGAGTTTTGCCAGCAGTGCATGTACAGATCCAGTAAAACAGACTTTGGCAACTTTAAAAACCTTCACTTACGTTCCTAAATAATCATATTCAAAATTGGTATTACCATTCTAATACCATTCTGTTTTGAAAGCTGACAGTTTAATATTACCAATGAGAAAAAAAAAATGTTTTCTTACTCCGCAATCTTAACTGTGCACACTGATGTCAAACTACAGAAATTTCAGCAGCAAATTTTTCCCATAATGTCATTCAGGATTTAACCAATTCAGTCTAGTTTGACAGAGCTCGATGAGCTCTGTCAAACATGATTGAATTGGTTAAATTCCTAATTGCATTATGGGAAAAATTTGCAGCTTGAAATTTTGATATTGTGATATCAGTCTGCAAAGAGTTAATTTATGTTTCTTTTGATGTCATTGGTGAGCTAATCCTACTGGAGTGTAATTATGTAAAGCTTGTAAGACTGTAACTTACCTCAGACAACATCTAGGGTACAGGGAGATTTAATACCTGGATGTTGGTTGTAAATCCTGATGCAAAGCTGTAATACCTGGATTTCAAAGCCACAGAGTATAAATTCAGCATCCAGTATCAAATCTCGTTGTTCCCAGAATGCTGTCTGAAATAACGATTTTGTTCCACCTCCTACCATAGAAATATTACCAACATGCATTCATGTTTTAATAAACTTATTTAACATCATAACAATTTAACCCTTTACCTAACATGAAAAGCAGATGACACTTGGCCAAAAATTCTTGAATAACTAGTTTTTTGTCTCAAAAACATAGGTTATGACCCCTCTTTGGAACGAGTTCGACGAGCTCGTTCCAATGGGGGGGGGGGGGGGGGGTCATAACCTATGTATTTGAGACAAAACTTGAAAAACTTAATGAAAATTAAATGGTGATTTTTGAGAATAACGCTGGCCGGTTTTGGCTGCTACGTTGGGTAAAGGGTTAACAATGTTTTGTGGTTAAACTGACACAAATTTGATTTGAATTGAAGATAGATTAACTTGTTGAGTGTTAAATTGTTTTTGGTTGTCAAAAATGTTCACATGTTTTTTGCCTTGTAAAAATTTATGGGGGAGTACCTACTCATCATCAAATTAGGCCATTAAAAAAAAAACTGTCTGTGTTCTCAGGAAATTATGCCTCAAATTTTTGATGAGGGCAGGAGTCTTTTTATTTTTTATTCTGAAATCTGAAAAAGATGCCCTAAAAAAATATATTCACATTTCAGGAAGAAATCTTTTACAAACTCTGAACTAGTGTTATCTTATCGCATATATTGCGAAATGCTTCAATCAACTTGGCAGTTGATGACATTGCAGGATTATGTTCAGTCCAGCACTAATTTAAAAGATAATAGTGGCATTTTCCTCCAAAGTTGTTTTAGGTACCAACATAGAAAACATTTATATACTACTCAAAGTTTGTTAACCCTTTACCCAACGAATCGCCCGCATAATATGCAAATTCAGCATTTGAAAAAATAGTATATTTTTATACTGTACCAATGACCCAGACTTAGCTGGTGCTAACTCCACAAAAACCAGGGCCAAACACAAATTTTGCCCCCCAATCCCCAAAATTTGCATCCAAAACAAAAAGAAATCATGTCCTAAAGGACCTCCATAGTACGACTCTACTGCGCATGCGCAGTGACGCAGTCGTCCCGAAATTGGCGCCAAATATCATTTCTCTGTTTGGCCCTTCATCAGTCAACATCTCACTGATCTTTGTGCTTGTAAATCTCAGTTTAAAGGATGCCAGACACGTAATTCTTGGAGAAAATGTGATTCTAAGGAGGATAGAAGGAGGAGAGGAAAAAAGAAGTGGCAAAAAATAATCAGGGCTGTACTTAAAATTTTTTGTTAAAATTATGTTAAGTTGCCTATTTTCGAGGCAAACGCCTCTTGTTGTCATTCTTGCTAATTGTTGCACTGCTTATTCAGTGTTTCCTCTCCCCTAACCTTCTAAAGTCCCCCCTGGCAATTCTCCCATGCTTTTGGCATATTTTTGAGAAGTTTCATTTCTAAAATTTCCCTGGGAGAGTTGCTTTGTTACAGAATGTTTTCTGTTATTTTCCCCATAGTTACGTTTTCACCCATGGGTGTATAACGTTTGTGTTCTGCATCTTCCATCTGATGTTCTGCAGATTCTCCCCTGGGAGTCTCTGTTTTGCATCAGATAGAGTGTAATTGAGGACTGATTCCGGGCCAGTTTTTTCAGTGCCTGGAGTCATGTTTTCTTCTGTGTTTACACTGTTTGTTTTCATTGGCAACAGCCTTTTTTGAGGGGGGCTGTTTGTCTTTGAGGTAGTTTATCTCATTATAAGATACATTTATATTATCCGAAAGTGTCTCATTAATTATTTTATATAATTTTAAAATTTTTGACCACACTTTGCCATCGGATCCATCGGGGCTCAACGTTACTTTTCAGCAACTTGGGCTTCTCTGAAAAAATATTTTTTCAAAATTATTTTGTTTTGCAATTGTTTTTTCATTTATTAATGGATCATGTTATTATGTATCTTTGTGTCAGGGGTTTTTGCGAGTAACTAGGACTTATTGTTGTTCCTTCACAATGAAAGGAACTTGTTCAAATTGTAATAGGAAGAAATCTTCCTCTGACTTTCATGATTATTGCATAAATTGTAGTCAGTGTTCTCGCATTAATCCCTGTCCTGTATGTGAACATTGGGATGAGAAACATTGGAAACGTGTGTCACGATATGTTGTTTCTGGAGAAAGAGCGATGCCGGCTCTTTCTCCACAAGGTCACTCTACTCTCTCAGTTTCTATTTCAGAGGAACCAGAACAGGGTGATGTTTCCATGTTATCCTCTTCAAGTGTGCGTCCGTCGTCACAATTAAATACAGAGCTAGCGGCAAAAGTGCTCATGGAGATTAGACAAATGTCGTCCGCTAGCTCGCCCGGTGTAGCGTCCATTCACCGAATGGTTCGGCAGCCGGGTTCGTCCGATGCGGTCCAAGAGGAAATTTTGGGTGATGCGAGCACTATAAAAATAATAGATGCACACCCAGTGACGGCGGATAGTGAACGAGAACGGAGGAAGCCTTTTAGTCCGGTTCCTACCTCGTCCAGGTCCAGCCGGGCCGCGAGCGAGAGAGGCCCCTCTCTCGTACAACAACATCTGGGACCAGATGTTGTGGTACAAAATGTGTCTTTAGCGGAGCATACGTCCGTCGCTCGGGACGCTCCGTTGTATAAGCAGTCCGCAGAGACTGTTAAGGCTTCCTCTTCTCGCCGGCGCACACGACCGCACCTTGGCTGCGTGACCTCCGATATCTTGCCAGCTTCGCCGAGGAAGGATTATTCGGCGACCAGGTCACACCATCCGGCAGCCAGGGACTCGAGACCGATGGACTCCGGACGTTCGCATAGGAAAAGTATGCGGGAGCCATCCGATGCGGAGCTGCCCTCGGCAAAGCAGCGAAAGACCGCTCCTCCGCAGGTCTCGACGTCGGACATTCTAGTGCAGATAGCACAGCTTATCGCAGCATCCCAGCAGCCGACAGAAACGGTGTCGGATCGAGAATTATCCGACGGCGCTGGGTCGGTACGCTCCGCCGAAGCATCGGGGGCGGACGACCGGGAACATCGGGAGGTCCGACCGGATGGTGAAAGGGATACGGATGAATTGGAGCTATCCCTTTCGGAACAACACAAAGCTGCCGTAGACTTCATCCGGCACTTTCTTCCTCAAGTTGTTCCGTCGGGCCAGACTGCTGCGCTTCCGGACAGGAGAATTATAGCGTCATTGGACTCTGATTTTTTCGAGCGGTTCAGGGACATCGCTCCCGAGTTTCCGTCGCAGTCCAATAATGTTGCAAGAACATTTGAATTATTGAACGACGCTATTTTTAAACTTGCTTCCAGGACAGGGAAAGCAGGCTTCTTGTCCGCAAATACTCTCAACCTGCCTTTCATTAATGCAAGGAATAAATTCGACACGGCAGGTCAGGGTATACCGAGAGTTCCTCTGCGTATGGACGACGAGGCGGAAGACTTAGAGCTATCATTACCGTCGTCAGCTTCTATTCCAACCGCAGTGTTGGAAACAGCTATTGCGTCTAACAGAGCCAATTTAGATGCCTTATCTTACGCAGATCACCTTACGAAGGCGTTATCACTGCGTCTTCAAGGGGAAGAGTTTCAGGATATACAATCCTCCTTAAGACTTCTTTCAAGGGCAGTAGCTTATTCCACGTGTAACTCCGCCCTTTCAGTGGCTAATCTGGAGTTGGTTAGACGTGACGCAGCCCTGTCTACATCCACACTAGTGGATTCTAAGGTGAAGAACTCTCTTAGAGTCGCTTCGGTCTCAGGAGATCTTCTCTTTGACGGCAAGCTTTCCGCTATTTATGATAATATTAAAAAGAAAGCTAGTGATTCTCTGTTGTTTAGATCCGCTCCTAAAAGGTCGGATTCAGCAGACACGAATAAGGCGGGCACTTCTGGGTCTTATCCGCCCAAGAGAGGTTCCTATAGAGGTTCCGGTGCGTCCTCTAGCTCTTATTCGAGAGACCGTCAGGATAGCGACTCTCGTTCGGGACGTCCTTCAGGCCGGGACAATCGGTCGGACGCCCCGAGGTCGACGAGGCGAGGTGTGGGTCGTGGAAGACGTGGTTTCTCCTACCGCAGGCCTCGCAGATCCAGGAGGTGATGGCTCAAACCTCTATCGCGTTCCGGTTGGCGGAAGGTTGTCGAGTTTTTCTCAAGAGTGGGCGTCGATTACGGACGTCCCTTGGGTGAGAGGAGTGACTTCGGAAGGTCTAAAGATATCCTTCAAACGAAAGCCTCCATTAACTCGAAGTCCAAAGTGGACTCATCTTCCGTCAAACCCTCAGAAAAGAGACGCTCTGCTATCAGAGGTGCAGTCTCTTTTAATGAAGAACGCGGTAGAGGTCGTAGAAAACCAGGAATCGCTGGGATTCTACAGCCATCTGTTTCTGGTTCCGAAACCAGACGGCTCGTTCCGTCCAGTCATAGATTTGAGCTGGATAAACAAGCTGATCATCGCTCCGAAGTTTTATATGGAGACGATTCGATCGGTCAGAGCGAGTATTCGGGTGAACGATTATGCAACGAGCATAGATCTCAAAGATGCGTACTTTCACGTCATGGTACATCCGACATTCCGAAAGTATCTACGCTTCGCAGTCCTAGGAGTGGTGTATCAGTTCCGGGCCATGTGCTTCGGATTGAATCTAGCACCCTGGGCTTTCACTCGAGTAATGAACTCGGTAATGATTTACTTCCGAGCTCATTCGTCTGCGGTAACGTCGGCCTACCTGGACGACATTCTTCAGAGGTACGGCAACGAGTTAACGCTTCAGAACGATGTTCAGAATCTTCTTCTATTGCTCCGACGTCTCGGTTTCATAGTAAACGAGGAGAAGTTGGATCTGGTGCCGTCCAAGTCATTCACTCATCTGGGAATGAGCTTCGAGACGCACAACAATCTCGTTCGTCTGCCGTTAACCAGAGCGAAATTAGTCAGTTGTTACGCTCGCTATTGTCTAAATACAGACAAAGTCACAGCGAGAGAATTTATGAGACTGATAGGTCTGTGCGGAGCCGCTGCGGATCTCATTCCGATGGGACGGCTACGCACACGGCCTCTTCAAATTTTCTTGACTCAGAATTGGAGTGTGAAAATTCATTCGCTCGATGTAGACGTTCTCTTGTCAGATCAAGTGAAACAAGAGATTCAGACTTGGGCAAACATTCAGTGGTTAACTCAAGGAGTTCCGCTGCAGTTGCCGGATCCGAGTTTTACCATTATGACGGATGCCAGTCAAACAGGTTGGGGTGCATCATTAATCCCAACGGATTCGAGATGCCAGGGTCTTTGGGATCCGCAATTCCTGTGCAAGCACATAAACATCAAGGAAATGATGTCAATTTGGCTTGCGTTACGTCACTGGATGGACATTATCCACGATGCTCATGTCCAAATCCTATCCGACAATACGACAGTAGTGGCGTATATACGGAATCAGGGAGGCACTCATTCAGTTCCGTTGTTCAATCTAACGGAAAGAATCCTTCTGTTTGCGTTGGAACATCACGTTCTTCTTTCGGTCCGTCACATACCGGGTCGTCTGAATGTGCTAGCAGACTCCCTTTCTCGAAAGGGTCGCTTGTTGCCGTCGGAGTGGACTCTCAACAAACAAGTATTCAATCAGATTTGCTACCAATGGGAACGGCCAATGATAGACTTATTTGCGACACATCTCAACAATCAGTTGCAGACGTATGTGTCCCCGTGTCCGGATCCAAGAGCATTTGCTGTAGACGCTCTATCGATCCCTTGGGACGGAATGATAGGATATGCGTATCCTCCAGCGCCGTTAATTCAACAAGTATTGCTAAAGATAAAACAATCTCAATGCAAGATTCTGTTGGTAGCATCTCTGTCGCCACAGAGACCGTGGATAAATCTACTCAGGTGTCTGTTGTGGGACCTACCGCGGAAGCTCCCTCCACGAGAGGATCTTCTTTGGCAGGGGAAATCGCGCCAACTGCATCACAACCCGCAAGGTCTCAACCTTCACGTTTTTCCGTTGTGCGGTCCTTCTTGCATGGCAAGCACTTTACAGGACGAGCAGTGGACGCGATTTCTAACTGTAGGAGGACCTCCTCTTCGCTAAACTATGCGGCTAAGTGGAAGGTTTTCCGTCGTTGGTGTAGGGATCATTCTGTTGATATATTTGATCCCTCTATACCAGACATTGCTAACTTTCTAGTATACTTGTTTGACGAAATCAAACTGCAACCGGTTACTATAAAGGGTTATAGATCTATGTTATCTGATACCTATGCACATCATGATAGTTTACAAATTGGATCTAATGTCTCTTTATCGAAATTGGTTAGAAACTTTTCGATAAATAGACCCAGAACTCTTAGATTAATTCCTAAGTGGAATTTAGCTTGGGTTCTCCTTAAATTGAAGGAAAAGCCATTTGAACCTCTTGGGACAGTAGATTTCAAATTCTTATCTTATAAGACAGCTTTTCTCTTAGCTTTCTCTTCTGCCAGAAGAGTCAGTGAGCTTCATGCACTATCGGTGGATGATTCTCATTATCGTAGTGTTGGGAACACTATCACCTTCACTACTAACGTCGGTTTTTTAGCTAAGAATCAGGCTCCTAATAAATATCCGGAACCTATTGTTATTAAGGCTCTTCCGTCTTCAGACGGGCGTAGGCCTTTACTCTGTCCTGTTAGAGCACTACGTATCTATAAACAGAGATCTCAGTTCATCAGAAAGGGACGGAAACGTTTCTTTCTGTCTTTGATGCCTAATAGAAAGGACATTTCAGTCCATTCTATTGCTAGATGGATTCAGTTAACTATCCGTACTGCGTATGAAGATTTATCTTCTTCTCAGCAGTCTGTGCTTAAGATTTCTGCTCATGAAGTAAGAGCTCTTTCTACTTCCTGGGCTTATGCTAATAGTGTTGCTATTACAGATTTAATGAAGGCTGCTTATTGGTCTCAGCCATCCACATTTACTAATTTTTATCTCAGAAATATTGAGTCCATTTCTGGAGACCTGCATTGTTTAGGTCCGTTATCTGTTGCTCAGAATGTCGTCCACTAAACAGTTGCAACTATAGTTATGCAGGCTTTCTGTTCCGGCAGTGACTCCGTCCGGCTGCCCTCTTCGCTCTGGGCTATTTGACCCAGGGCAAGGGGAAGGGGGGGGGGGCGGGTGTTCCCTTAGGTCACCTGATTTATAGTGAAAAGCAAGGGAATGCCTCCTCCAAGACAGTATTTCTGAGTCGCTTCCGGGATGGTTTTAAAGTGTAATATTAATGTTTAATTTCATTCATGTCTTATTTTTAAAGTGTAGCTCGGTGTGAAGCATTTGTATATGTCAAGTGTCAAACGGGCTTTAATATACAATACTCGGACACTTTTAAATGATTATAAAGAGTCTCAATTCTCTGGACTACTTTATTTATTGGCTTGTTTTAATAATAATTAGTATAAAGGTTATACTGGATATTAATAGAGAACATGAATGTTATTGTGCTCAATTATTAAGGGTAGTGTATCTTTCTAATTTAAATATTAAATAAGAAAGATACATGTAAAGCCTAATACTCCTTTTCTCCTTAAGGGGTTATCTCTTTATTTTATAATTGAGCTTATTGGATTTTCCTCTATGTCCTAGGCCCTCCAGCCTGTTTACTATTCAGCTAAGTCTGGGTCATTGGTACAGTATAAAAATGTTAAAAAATTTATAGTAATTTATATATTTTTTATACTTACCAATGACCCAGACGGGGATGGCCCTCCCTGAGTTGGGAACTCTTGCCTCCCCGCTGAGTACATAGCGCTGACCAGGCACTGCCAGTAAGAATGATATTTGGCGCCAATTTCGGGACGACTGCGTCACTGCGCATGCGCAGTAGAGTCGTACTATGGAGGTCCTTTAGGACATGATTTCTTTTTGTTTTGGATGCAAATTTTGGGGATTGGGGGGCAAAATTTGTGTTTGGCCCTGGTTTTTGTGGAGTTAGCACCAGCTAAGTCTGGGTCATTGGTAAGTATAAAAAATATATAAATTACTATAAATTTTTTAACTTTTCAAAAAATTTCAACAAAACCATATCATGTGACCCCTCGTTGGAACGAGCTCGTCGAGCTCGTTCCAACGAGGGGTCACATGATATGGTTTTGTTGAAATTTTTTGAAAAATTAAAAAAAATGGTATTTAAAATAATAAATTTTGATATCGTCTGCGTTGGGTAAAGGGTTAATCACCAAGTATATCCAACTACCTGTTTTACGTTTTAGTTGAAATATTGTTATGAAAAGTGTATATATTTTTTATTTAATTATATCCTTAATGATTTAAGTACAGAAATTAAGATTTTAGTTGTGTTTGACATTATTTTTTTAGCTTTTGATTACGATAACCATGGAAAATGGATATTTTTGGTAAAAGAGGAAATTTTTCAATTTGCCAAAAAGTTGACGGAGCGAACTGGTATGGGTTCAATATCGTTAATTACTGTTAATTACAGCTTGACAATGCCTTCCCATGCTCCCAATCAGGTTCCTGGTGATCCTTTGTGGGATGTTGTTCCATTCTTGGACCAGTATGGCACCAAGCTCCTGGACACTTCTTGGCTGGACTGGATGGGCTGAAATTCCAAACTGCAACTCATTTCAGACATGTTCGATTGGATTGAGGGCAGGGGATCTAGCTGGCCAGTCCATACGCTCAATCCCCTCCTTCTGTCGGTACTCCTCGACAGCATAGGCAACATGAGGACGGGCATTATCGTCCATCAGAATGAATCTATCACCCACTGCACCTGCATACAATCTGACGTGGACATCCAGGAAATCATCAATATACCGCTGTGCAGTCAATGTACCACATTCAAGGACACAGAGCTCTGTATGTCCATTCCTGCTGATGCCGCCCGAGACCATGATTGACCCTCCACCATAGCAGCATGCTCAGCAATGTTGGCGGCATGGAATCACTCTCCTGGTCTTCTCAATACCCTAGAACGCCTATCTGTGTGGTCTAGGCAGTACCTTGCCTCATCTGTAAAAAGGATAGGTCGCCAATCTTCTCTGGTCCATCCAACGTGGTTCATGTCCCATTCATATTGTGCTTGGCGGTGGTTCTGGGACAGCAGAATGCGAATACATGGTCTTCTCGATCGGAGACCACATTCGTGCAACCTTGCCTGGATAGTCTGCGTCGAAACATTTACCCCAAATGCATTCTGAAGGTCACTTCGAAGCTGGGTTGCTGTGGCAAAGCAGTTCCTATGGGCCTGAATGATCAAAAACCTGTCTTCAGCTACAGATGTTGCCCTGTCTCTGCCACCACCATGCCATCTCACTGGTGTGCCATACTGCTGAAATCTTGCCCAGGCTCTGGTGATCACCGTATGGTGCACACCGAGGGCTTCACCAATCTGATGATGGGTAGCCCCTTGCTCCACCATCCCTACAGCCTGCCACATTTCTGCTTCAGACAAATGTTTTCTTACATTTGCATTTGCCATATTCAATCATTAAATCACAAGGGTTTGTGTAGAAATGAAGATTGAATACCCTTCACATGTCATGTACATGTTGACAGTACACGAAAACATCAGGAAAATCAAGGGGTACATGTTTTCCATGATTGTTACAAAATGTCTGCCTGTCAAGAGAGCTAATGAAAACACTGGGGATCACCTCAATACATTCCTCAATCATATCCACCAAAAATATCGCAAATATGTCACAAGCATATTTCACAATGATGTGTCAAATATTTGGTGCTCAGCAAACTTTGAGTAGTATATAATAGTCAGAAATTCAAAGCATGAAAATACAGAGGAAAACGGGAACAGGAAGTTGAAATACTAGAGAAATGTGTACTGGTGCCCAGGCTCAAAATTCCAATTTGAAAATACTGACCGGGGAAATTTGTTTTGACTGGGCGGAATTTTTTTTTTTTTTTGTTTGTCTGGGTATTAAAAAGTTTTGATGTGGTGGAAATTTAATGACATGGGTGGTGCCTGAGAACATTGACTATTTTTTTAATGGCCTTATTGAGTGTGACAACAGAAGACAAAAAAACATTTTTGAATGTTGCTCCAGCCTGTTAGCTGGCCAATAATTTGACCATACATCCAAAATCAATCGTAATTCGTGGTTTGATTTGCATTCTTTTAAAATTCTTGAAGTCATGTGACAGATTGAATTGTTCTTCACCTTTCTTATCTTTTTCATTCACAGGCTAGTTTGTCAATCACAGATATATCACTGGGCTGTCTAATGACCATGCAGAATGAAACACAAGACACTGTGTATCTAACACCTCCTGAAAATAAAGGGGGATCCAGGTAAGAATTTTTCTTTGTCATCTCTTTGAACATTGACATTTGAAACAACATTAATTGAGACAGTGATATCAACCCATGAGGTGCAACGAGGTGCCATCTGCAGTCCTCTAGCATTGCAGATGGCACCTTGTTGTACTTAAGGGACAACATCAGTCTGTGACACCTTTTTATATCTATAGAACTTATTTCATAATCTAATGCTTTTTTGTACTTTTTAGTCGAAAGATGCCAAACATTGCCAGTCACCCTGGATTTGAACCAAATTTATGCCATGGAGATGTTACACTTGGTTTCAATTACATTCCCAATAAAATGTCAGATGAGGACAGAAAGCAGATGACAAAATCTTTACCAGAAGATTCTGTCATTGAGTCAGCAGAAGTAACATTAACTGATGAACAACCTGAAAACATCCACAAACAGTGAGTTCTATGTCTTGTTTTTATGGATTAAATATGGGATGTATTGACCAGAACTGTGCAAGGAATTTCCTATGTTTTTAGTTCAACTTGACTATGTCAAGTATGAGCTATTGGGAAGGGTTGTGACCCGATGTATGTATGTCTGTCCATCCATCCATTCATTTGTCTAGGCATCCATCCATCTGTCCACAATTCCTTTAGCACACCATACAGACCGCTGCTGTCACCCAGTTAGTTCCAAATTTCATACGTGGCTTTGGGGGCAATGTCTAGATGGGAGCTATAAAATGTTTCCAAATTTCGTTGAAAAACATAGCCGCCAGTGGCCATCTTAGATATAGCATTTAAATTCTCAACAATTCCATTGGCACACTCCTCAGGCTGCATCTCTCACCAGATCTTTTTCAAATTTCACTTGTAGCTTCGGTGTGATGTCTAAATGGGAGCTATCAAATGTTTCTGAAATTTTTATACTGTACCAATGACCCAGACTTAGCTGGTGCTAACTCTAAAATATCTAGGGCCAAACGCAAATTTTACCCCCCAATCCCCAAAATTTGCATCTAAAACCGAAAATTACATGTCCTATATGGTCCTCCATACTTTTACTCCACTGCGCATGCACAGTGTCAAGGAGGTCTCGAAATTGGCGCAATTATTATTCTTTGTTTGGCCCTCAATACGTAACACTTCACTGTTATTTGTGCTTGTAAATCTCAGTTTTAAGGATGCCAGACACATAATTATGAGAGAAATGGTGGATATAAGGAGGAAATAGAAGGAGGAGAGGAAAAAACAGTGGAAACAAATGTTCAAGGCTGTAACTTATAATTATTTTACGAAATTATTCATCTTACCTATTTTCGAGACATGACCTTGTTGTGGTCATTCTTGCTATGAATGTTCCATTGTTTAATCAGTGTTTCCTCTCTCCCTTTCCTTTATTCCCCCCTAGCTATTCTCCCATGCTTTTGGCTTATTTTTTGTAATGTTTATTACTAAAATTTCTTGGAAGTTTTGGCTTGGAAACAGAATTATTTTCTGTTGTTTTCCCCATGTTTACGTCCTCACCCTTGGGTGCTTAGGCATCTTGGTCTGCATCTACCATCTGATGTTCTTTAGTTTCTTCTCTGGAAGTCTCTGTTTTGCATCAGATAGTGTTTAAATTGGTAAATGATTTCGGGCCATGTTTATCAGTGCCTGGAGTCATGTTTCCGGTTTGTTTACACTTTTTGTCTATGTTGACAATGGTTACTTCTTATAGTGATTACTTGTCCTCTACTTAGTTCAGTTCATAGCAAGATACATTAATATTGTCCGTAAGTGTTACATTAATTTTTTGAAATGATTTAAAATTTTTGTCCACACTTAGGCTTTTTTGGGATCCATTTAGGCTCATTGTTCCCATTGGGAACTTGGGCTCTTCTGAAAAATTTTTCAAAAATTTTTTTTTTTTTTTTGAAATTATTTTCTTTCGAAATGTTATAATGGATTATAATATATTATGTATATTTATTTCAACGGTTAGGCCAAGTAATATGACTGTGTATATTTTTTCATGTTGAAAAAATATTCTTCAATTGTAATGCGAGGATATCTCCTCCTTAAGAGTTCTTTCAAGGTCCTCACGTAAAACTCCGTCCTTTTAGTGGCAACATGGAGTTGGTTAGACGTGACGCGGCCCTGGCTACATCCACGTGTGTGGATAGTAAGATGAAAAACTCTCTCAGAGTCGCTCGTGTCTCCGGAGAGTTTTCTTCGATGGCAAGCTTTCCGCAGTCTATGATCAGATAACTAAGAAAGCTTCAGACTCTCTACTATTCAAATCCGCTTCCATATAGTCGGATTCAGCAGAGAAGAGTAGGACAGGCACTTCTGGGATGAATACGTCCAAGGGAAGTTCCTATAGAGGTTCCTATGCATCCTCTAGGTCTTATTCTAGAGACCGTCAGGGTAGCGACTCAGGTAGGGGCCGTAATTCTGGCCGAGACATCCGGTCAGACGCCCCTAGATTGACAGGGCAAGGTGCGAGCCATGGAGGACATGGCTTTTCCTTCCGCAAGCCTCGCAGGACCAGGAGGTAATGGTATTAACCTCTATCGTGTACCAGTGAGCGGAAGACTGTCGAGTTTCTCAATTAATTGGGAATAGATTACGGACGTCCCTTGCATTCGAGGGGTGATTTCAGAAGGACTAAATTGTCCTTCAAACGAAATCCTCCATTAACTCAGAGTCCAAGATAGACTCAGCTTCCGTCAAGTCAGCAGGAAAGAGGCTCGCTTCCATCAGAAGTCCAGTCTCTTCTGGAATGATTGCGATAGAGATCGTAGAAATCCAGGAATTTCCAGGTTTCTACAACCATCCTTTTCTGGTTCCCAAAACCAGACGGCTAGTTCCATTCACTCATTATTCTGAGCTGGATAAACAAGCTGATCGTGGCTCCAGGTTTATATATGGAGTCCATCTGATCGGTCAGAGCGAGTTTTCGGGTGCACGACTATTCTACATGCATAGATCTCAAGATGCGTACTTTCACGTCATGGTACATCAGGCGTTCAGAAAGTATCTTCGCTTCCTCATCATAGGAGTCGTGTATCAGTTCCGAGCAATGTGCTTCAGTCTGAATCTAGCCCCCTGGGCTTTCACTCGAGTAACAAACTCGATAATGACTCATTTCCGAGCTCATTCGTCTGCGATAACGTCGGCCTACCTGGATGACATTCTTTAGAGGTACGGCAATGAGTTAACGCTTCAGAACGATGTGCAGAAACTGCTTCTGTTGCTCCGACATCTCGGTTTCATAAGTAAACGAGGAGAAGTCGGATCTGGTATCATCCAAGTCATTCACCCACTGGGAGATGAGCTTCGAAATGCACAACATTTTCGTTTGTCTGCCGTTACCCAGAGCAAAATTAATCAGTTGTTATGCTCACTATTGTCTTCGCTCAGACAAGGTCTCAGCGAGAGATCTCATGGTACTGATACGTTTGTGCGGAGCTGTTGCGATTTTATTCCGATGGGGCAGTTACTCACTTGTCTTCTCCAATTTCTTCTGATCCAGAATTGGAGGGTGAAGATTTTTTCACTCGATATGGACATCTTCTTGTCAATCAAGTGAATAAGAGATTCAGACTTGGGCAGGTTTTCAGTGGTTAACTCAGAGAGTTCCACTGCAATTGCCGGATCTGAGTTTTACAGTCTTGACGGATGCCAGTCAAACAGGTTGGGTCGTATCATTGAGCCCAACGGATTTGAAGGATCAGCGTCTTTGGGATCCGTAGTTCCTAATTTAGCACATTAACATCAAGAATGATGTCATTTTGGCTTGCGCTACGTTATTGGATAAACGTTATTCAGTATGCTCATGTGCTAATTCTGTCCGACAATTCGACGGTATTAGCGTATTTTTGTAACTAGGGAGACAATCATTCCATTCTGTTTTTCATGTCAACGGAAGGAATCTTTCTGTTTGTTTGTACTAGAACATCAAGTTCTCCTATCGGTCCGTCATATTCCGGGTCGTCTGAATGTATTAGCGGACTCCCTTCACGGAGGGGCTGCTTGTTGATGCCAGAATGGACTTTCAACAAACGAGTATTCAATCAGATTTGCTACCAAGGAGAGTGGCATATGATTGACTTTTTTGTGACGCATCTTAACAGTCAGTTGCATAAGTATGTGTCACAATGTTTGGATCTTCGAGGGTTTGCAGTAGACGCTCTATCGATCTCGTGAGACGGAATAATAGGATATGCGTATCTTCCAGCACCGTTGATTCAGCAGATATTGCTCAAGTTATATATCTCAATGCAAAATTCTGTTGGTAGCATTTCTATCTCCACAAAGACCGTGGTTTAATCTACTCAGACGTCTGTTGTGGGACATGCTGTGGAAGCTTCCTCCACATTTCGGTCCATTCTATGGTCAGATGGATTCAATTTACTATCAGTACTGCTTATGATAATATCTTCAATCAGCAGTCTGTGCTTTACTTTTAAGCTTATGAAGTAAGAGCTCTTCTACATCATGGGCTTATGCTAATAATGTTGCTATTACAGTTCTAGTGAGGGCTGCACATTGTTCTTAGCCCTCCACTTTCGCGAATTTGTATCTGAGAAATATTGAGTCCTTTTCTGCAGATATGCATTGTTTAGGTCAGTTATTTTTCTCTTAGAATGTCGTCCACTAAACAGTGGCTACTATATATATGTAGGCTTTCGGTTCCGGAAGTGACTCTGTCCTGCTGCCCTCTTCGCTATGGAGTATTTGATCCAGGGCAAGGGGAAGGGGGCGGGTGTTCCCTTAGGTCACCTGCTTTATAGTGTAAAGCAAGGGAATAACTCCCTTGGAGTCAGTAATTCTGAGTCGGTACCGAGATGGTTTTAAAATAAAGCTAATGTTTACTCATCTGTGTAATATTTTTTAAGTGTTGCTCGGTGTGAGACATTTGTATATATCACGTATTAATCGGGCATTAATATACAATCCTCGGACACTTTTATATGAGTATATAGAGTCTCATTTTGCGGGACTTCCTTATTTATTGGCTTTCATTTAAAAATATTAGTATAAAGGGTTATACTGAATGTTAATAGAGATCATTGATGTTATTGCGCTCAATTACAGAATGGTGTTGTGTCTTTCTTTTTGATACAAATAAGAAAGATACATGTAAAGCCTATCTCTCATTTTCTCCTTCAGGGGATAGTTCTGTTATATGTAATTGAGTTTATTGAATTTTCATTTATGTCCTAGGCCCTCCAACCTTTTTACTATTCAGCTAAGTCTGGGTCATTGGTACAGTATAAAAATGTTAAAAAATTTATAGTAATTTATATATTTTTATACGCCTGTTTAAAAAACGGTCGTATTATGTTATCAGTCTGTCCGTCTGTCTGTCCGTCCGTCTGTCTGTCTGTCTGTCTGTCTGTCTGTCTGTCTGTCTGTCTGTCTGTCTGTCTGTAAACAATTTGGTTTCCGTTCATTTAAAGTCGAACGCCTTGACGGATCGACATCAAACTTTCAGAAGTTGTTTTTAGCATTAAAATACAGGCCAAGTTCGATATTGGTGTTTCTCAGTCCATCTGCTGCAGAGATATGGCCTTTTGAAAACACAATTTTTCTAAAAAAATTGGTTTCCGTTCATTTAAAGTCGAACGCCTCGACGGATTGACATCATACTTTCAGAAGTTGTTTTTAGCAATAAAGTACAGGTCAAGTTCGATATTGGTGTTTCTCAGTCCATCTGCTGCAGAGTTATGGCCCTTTGAAATCACATTTTTTTAAAAAAAAATTGGTTTCCGTTCATTTAAAGCCAAACGCCTTGACACCAAATTTTTCAGATGTTGATTTTATACACCCGTTTGAAAAACGGGACGTATTATGTGAATGGTATCTCCACCCATCTGTCTGTCCGTCCATGGACACATTTCATTCCGGACGATAATTTTAGTTGTAATGGATTGAGCTGAGTTAAATTTGGCATGTGGATTTAGTATGACAAAATACAGGATGGGTTTGATTTCCGTTTCTAGCGGCACATTTGCAGTAGAGTTATGGCACTTTATTTATGGGAATTTAGCCCAACTTTTCGTTTTCGGACGATAACTTTAGTTTGCCTTGACCGATTTATTTCAAATTTTCAGTATTTTTATACTGTACCAATGACCCAGACATAGCTGGTGCTAACTCTTAAAATATAGGGCCAAACACAAATTTTGCCCCCCAATCCCCAAAATTTGCATCTAAAACCAAAGAAAACATGTCCTGAATGGCCCTCCACACTTCACCTCTACTGCGCGTGCGCAGTGTCAAGGACGTTCCAAAATTGGCGCCATTAATCATTCTAAGTTTGGCCCTTCATCAGTTAACATCTGACTGATCTTTGTGCTTGTAAATCTCAGTTTAAATGATGCCAGACACATAAATATTAGTGAAATGGTGATTCTAAGGAGGATAGAGAAGGAGGAGAGGAAAAATGTGTGACAGAATATTATCAGGGCTGTAACTTAAAATTTTTTAATGAAATTATGTTAAGTTACCTATTTTCGAGGCAGCAGCCATTTTGTTGTCATTCTTGTTATTTAGTTACATTGATTTTTCAGTGTTTTCCTCTCTCCCTTTCCTTTAAGTCCCCTCTTGCTATTCTCCCATGCTTTTGGCATAGTTTCTGTAATTATTATTACTAAAATTTCTTGGGAGTTTTAGTGGTATAACAGAATGAATTCTATTCTTTTCCCCATGTTTACGTCTTCACCTACGGGTGGTTAGGCGTTGTGTTCTGCATCTACCATCTGATGTTCTGCAGTTTCTTCCCTGGAAGTCTCTGTTTTGCATCAGATAGTGTATTTTTGGTAACTGATTTCGGGCCTGGGTGCCTGGAGTCTTATTTTAGTGTTTTTACACTCATTGTTTACATTTTCAACAGCCCTCTGTGTGAGGGGGGGGGATTTCTTTAAAATAATATCTTGATGTTAATTTAATCATAACTAGATACATTATTATTGTTCGTAAGTGTTGCATAAATTGTTTAAAATATTTTTAAATTTTTTGTCCACACTTAGGCTTGGGATCCATTGGGGCTCAACGTTACTTTTCAGAAACTTGGGCTGTTCTGAAAAAATATTTTTTCAAAATATTTTGATTTCAATTATTTTTTCTATGTTAATGGATCATATTATTATTATGTATTTTGATTGTCTGGGGTTGGTGCGAGTACCAGGACTTTGTTTTCTTTTCACATTGAAGGGATTTTGATCAATTGTAATAAGAGGAAGTCTTCCTCTGACTTTTATAATCATTCTATATGTGGTCAGTGTACTCGCATTAACTCCTGTTCTGTATCTGATGATTTCGATGACAACATGGGAAGCGTATGTCACGGTATGTTAGTGGGGAATTGGACATTCCGGTCCTTTCCCCACAGGGTCACTCTACTTTATCAATTTCTATTTCAGACGATCAAGATTAGGGTGATGTATCTGTGATGTCTTCCAACAGTGCGCCTCCGTCGTCACAATTAATGAAGGGCTAGCGGAAAAGTGCTCATGTAAATACGCCAATTGCCTAAGAGGACCCTAGTAGGTTCGACAGCCTTTGACGTCCGCTAGCTTGCCCGGTCTAGCGTCCATTCATCGAATGGTTCGGCAGCCGGGTTCGTCCGTTGCGGTCTAGAAGGAGTTTTGGGGTGATGCGAGCACTATAAATCAACCAAATGCACACCCAGTGATGGCGGATTAGAGGGAGAACGGAGGAAGCCTTTTAGTCCGGTTCATAGCTCGTTCTGGTCCATCCGGACGCCGAGCGAGAGAGGCCCCTCTCTCGTACAACAACATCTGGCCCCAGATGTTGTGGTACAAAATGTTTCGCATTCGGAGCATACGTCCGCCGCTCGGGACGCTCCGACATATAGTCAGTCCGGAGAGACTGTCAATAAGGCTTCCTCATTCTCATGGTAGTGCACACGACCGCTCTTGGCTACGTGACCTCGGATATCCAGTCAGCTTCGCCAGTCAGAGAATCATCGGCGACCAGGTCACACCATCCGGTAGCCAGGGACACGAGGCCTGCAGACTCCGGACGTTCGCATAGGAAAGTGTGCGGGAGTCAACGTACACGGAGCTTCCGGCGGCAATGCATCGTAAGACCGCTTCTGCACAGGCCTCGGGGATGGACGTGCTATCCTAAATAGCACAGCTTATCGCAGCATCCCAGCAACAACTGAATCTGTCGCATAATGTTTTATCCGACGATGCTGGGTCGGGACGCTCCGCGGAAGCGGGTACGGACGTCCGAAAATTTCATCCGGTCCGACGGGATACCGAAAGGGATTCGGAGGATTTCGAGCTTTCCCTTTCGGAACAACATATGCTGTTGTGTATGTCATCTGACTTGATCTTCTACAGGTTCTTTCGTCGGACCAGAATGCTGCGATGCCGGATAAGAAACTGATAGCGTCGGTGGACTTAGAAATTTTTGGTTCGGTTCAGGGACTTCGTCCCTCAGTTCCGACATAGTCCAATAATGTCACACAAACTTTCGAATTATTGAACGACGCTATATATTTATTATTATATGCTTGCTATTACCAAGCATTTCTGGTTTCTTGTTCGCCAAGTTACGGAGATGTCTTCAAAAGTGTGCCTCTGTCGTCATAGTTAATGAAGAGCTAGCGGCAATAAGTGCTCATGGAATATGTCTATCGCCTAAGAGGTCCCTTGTAGGATCGACGGAGTGACATTCACTAGCTCACCCGGTGTAGCGTACATTCATCGAATGGTTCGGCTGCCGGGTTCGTCCGTTGCCGTCTAGGAAGGAGATTTGGGTGATGCGAGCACTATAATTACTTTAGTACTCACCCAGTGACGGCGGATTGAGGACAGATCGGAGGAAGCCTGTTAGTCCGGTTCCTGGCTTGTCCAGGTCCGTCCGGGCTGTGAGCGAGAGAGGTCCCGCTCTCGTCCAACAACATAGGGGACCGCATGTTGTGGTTCAGATATTTTACATTCGGAGCATATGTCCGTCGCTTGGGACGCTCTGTTATATTGACAGTCCGAGAGACTGTCGATAATGCTTCCTTATCCTCACAGCAGTGCACACGACCGCACATTGGCTACGTGACCTCGAGTATCCGATCAGTTTCGTCATTCAGTGATTCCACGGCAAACAGGTCACGCTATCCGGTAGCCAAGGGACACGAGGCCTATACACTCCGTTCGCTTGCATATTAGTAGTATGCACAGGGTAATGATCACGGAGCTTCCAGCGGCAATGCATCGTAGGACCGCTTCTCCACAGGCCTCAGTGACGGACGTGCTATATGAGTTAGCACAGTTTTTTCGCAGCATCCCAGCAATCGACAGTTTCTTGGTCGAATCAGGAATTATCTGACGGCGCTGGGTCGGTGCAGTCCGCGGTTGCATCAGGTACGGACAACCGAACGCTTTATAGGGTCCGACAGGATGGCGAAAGGGATTCGAAAGATTTCGAGTTTTCCCTTTCGTAGCATCGGAAGCTGCCATACATATCTTCCGGCATTATCTTCCAGTGATTGTTATTTCGGACTACATTGCTGCGATGTTGGATAAGAGACTTATAGCGTCATTGGACACGGAATTTTGGATCGGTTCAGGGACATTGTCCCTGACTTACCGACACAGTCCAATAATGTCATTAGAACATGTGTATTATTTATCGACGCTATATATATATATAAGCCTGCTACCAAACATGATAGTTTAGTTTCTTGTCCGCAATGCTCATTTCTGCCTTTTATCATTTATACGAATAATTTATTTTGGCAGAACAGGGCATACCGAGAGTTCATATGCGTCTAGACGACGTGGTTAAAGACTAGAAATATTCTTTTTCTCCGTCTATGTCTTTTCCAACCACAATGTTGGAAACGACAATAATGTCTAATAGACTTAACTTAGACGCTTTATCATACGTAATCCACCTTACTGAGGCGTTATCATTACGTCTTCAAGAGAAAGAATTCCGGGATATTATCCTCAATGTGATTTCTTTTCAGGGCATTAGTTTGTTCACGTATAACTCCGCCCTTCAGTGGCTGCTTGGAGTTGGTTAGACGTGACGCAGCCCTAGCTACATCCACGCGCGTGTATAGTAAGGTGAAGAACTTTCTCAGAGTCGCTTCGTTCTCGGAGAAGCTTCTCTTCAACGGAAACTTTTCAGCAATCCATGAATTGCTCGATTTACACGTTCTCTTGTCTATCTAGTGTAGCAAGAGATTCAGACTGGGGCAAACATTCGGTGGTTGACTCAGAGAGTGCCACTGCAGTTGCCGGATCCGAGTTTTATAATTATGACGGTTGCCAGTCAAACAGGTTGGGATATAATATTGATCCCAACGGATTCGAAGTGCCAGGGTCTTTGGGTTCCGCAGTCTCTAAGCAAGCACTTATCTTCCACGGAATAATGTTTTTTTTAGGCTTGCTTTATATCATTAGATGAACATTATTCAGAAACGCATGTCCAAATACTGTCCGTTAATTCGACAGTAGTGGCGTATCTCCGGAACCAGGGAGGCACTCATTCGTTTCCATTATTCAATTTAATGGAAAGAATCCTTCTGTTTGTTATAGTACACCAAGTTCTGCTTCGGTCCGTCATATTCCGGGTCGTCTGATTGTATTACCGGACTCCCGTTCACTTATGGGTCGCTTGTTGCCGTCAGAATGGACTCTCAATAAACAAGTATTCAATCAGATTTGCTATCAATGGGAGCGCCCAATGATAATTTATTTACGACACAACTTGCTTGTCAATTGCAGACGTATGTGTTTGCTTGTCCGGATCTCTGAGCTTATGTTGTTAACGCTCTATTGATCTAATAGGACGGAATGATAGGATATGCGTATCCTCCTGCGCTGTTGTTTCAGCAAGTATTGCTAAGATAAACAACCACAATACATTTCTGTTGATAGCATCTCTGTCTTCATAGAGACCGTGGGTAAATTTACTCTGATGTCTACTGTAGGACTTAACGCGAAATCTTCCTCCATGAGAGGATCTTTTTTCGCTGGGTAAAATCGTGTCATCTTTATCACAACCTGCAAGGTCTCAACCTTCACGTATTCCGTTGTGTGGTCCTTATTGCATTGTAAGCATTGTACTGGACGAGCTTTGGACGCGATTTCTTACTATAGGAGAACCTCTTCTTCGCTATACTATGCGGCTAAAGTGGAGGCTCTTCTGTCGTTGGTGTAGGGATCACTATGTTGATTTTGTTGACCCCTCCATACTAGTCATTGCAACTTTTTAGTATACTTGTTTGACAAGATCTACTGCAGCCTGTTATTATTAAGGTTATAGGTTTATGTTACCTCATACCTATGCACTCTATGATAGTTTACAATTGAGTCTTATGTCTCTTTATCTAAGTCAGTTAGTAACTTTTCGATAAATAGACTTAGAATCATTAGATTAAATTCCTATATGGAATTTAACTTCGGTTCTTATTTAGCTAAGTAATCATTTGAGCCTCTGGAAACAGTAGTTTTCAAATTCTGACCTTTTAGACAGTAATTCTGTTGGCTTCTCTTTTACTGAAGAGTCAGTGAGTTTCATGCACTATCGGTGGATGATTTTCACTTTCGTAGTTTCGGAATCACTACTTCCTTTACTATTTAGGTTGGATTTTTGCATAAGAGTCAGGCTCTTAATTAATATCCGGAACCTATTGTTATTAAGGTCCTTCCGTCTTCGTAGGGGCATAGGCCTTTACTCTGTCCGGTTAGAGTTTATGTATTTATAAACAGATATCTGTTTATTACTATGGGCGTAAGCTTCTTCTGTCTTTGATGCCTAATAGAAGGACGTTACGCTCCATTCTTTTGCTAATGGATTCAATTAACTATCGATACTGCTTATGGTATATCATTGACTCAGCAGTTGTGTTTGAGATTTCGGCTCATGAAGTAAGAGTTCTTCTACATCTTGGGCTTACATTAATAGTGTCGCTATTATAGATGTTTGAAGGCTGCTCATTGCGCTCAGCCATCCACATTCATTAATTTTTTATCTCAAAAATATTGAGTCCATTTCTGGAGGCCTCTATTGTTAGGTCTATTATCTACTGCTCAGAATGTCATTCACTTAACAGTTGCTACTATAGCTAGGTAGGCTGTCTATTTCGGCAGTGACTCCGTTCTGCTGCCCTCTTCGCTCTGGGCTATTTGACCCAGGGCAAGAAAAAGGGGGGGGGGGGAGGGTGTTCCCTTGGGTCACCTGTTTTACTATGAAAACAAGGGGATACCTCCTCCGGAGTTAGTAATTCTGAGCTGTTATTGGGATGGTTGTTTAGTGAGAAGTTTATGTTTTAAAAATTCATTCAGGTCTTAGTTTTTAAAGTATAGCTTTTGAATATAGCACGTGTCAACGGACATTATTATACAATCCTCAGACACTTTTAAGGAGTATAAAGAGTCTCTATTCTCTAGACTTACTTTGTTTATTGGCTTACTTTAAAAATTATTAGTATAAGGATTATACTAGATATTAATAGAGTACATGGATGTATAATGCTCAATTTTGGAATGTGTTGTATCTTTCTAATTTATCATAAATAAGAAAGATACATGTAAGGCCTAATACTTCTTTTTCCCTTGAGGGGATGATTCTATTTTATATAATTGAGCGTATTCCATCTTGCTCTATGTCCTTGGCCCTCCAGCCTTTTTACTACTCAGCTATGTCTGGGTCATTGGTATGGACGGGGATGGCCCTCCCAGGAGTTGGGAACTCTTACCTCCCCGCTGAGTACATAGTGCTTACCAGGCACTGGTTATTAGAATGATTAATGGCGCCAATTTCGGAACGTCCTTGGCACTGCGCATGCGCAGTAGAGGTGGAGTGTGGAGGGCCATTCAGGACATGTTTTCTTTGGTTTTAGATGCAAATTTTGGGGATTGGGGGGCAAAATTTGTGTTTGGCCCTATATTTTAAGAGTTAGCACCAACTATGTCTGGGTCATTGGTAAGTATAAAAAATATATAAATTACTATAAATTTTTTAACTTTTTGTTTTTGACCACAAAATACAGCTCAAGTTCACTTTTGACCACAATCGCATATACCTTTCCAGAGTTATTCCCCTTGAATGATTCCAAATTTGTGGATTTTTTGGTTTCCGGATGATAACTTTAGTTTGCCTTGACCGATGTTTTTCAAATTCTCAGATTTTGTTTTTGACCACAAAGCACAGCTCAAGTTCACCTTTGGCCATAATCGCATGTACTGTTCCATAGTTATTCCCCTTGAATGATTGCAAATTTGTGAATTATGTGGTTTCCGGATGATAACTTTAGTTTGCCTTGACCAATTTGTTTCAAATTCCCAGATTTTGTTTATGACCACAAAGCACAGCTCAGGTTCACTTTCGGCCAAAATCGCATGTACCTTTCCAGAGTTATTCCTCTTGAATTTGTGCATTTTGTGTTTTCCATATTATAACTTTAGTATGGCCTAACTGTTGGACATAGAATGCATCAAATATTTGGTTTCCGGATGATAACTTTTATTATTTGTTTTCCGATTGGTTCCAGACTTGGTATGTTGTTTAATCACAACAAAATACAGGTCAAGTTTGAATATGGGGTTGGTCCAAACAATTTTCACCCTCACCCCCATCCTTACCCCAACCCTTCAAAAATACAAAACGGGCGTATATTGTCCCGCTATGCGGTGCTCTTGTTTATACTTACCAATGACCCAGATGGGGATGGCCCTCCCATGAGTTGGGAACTCATACCTCCCCGCTGAGTACATAACGCTTACCAGGCACTGGTTGTAAGAATGATAATTGCGCCAATTTTGAGACCTTCTTGACACTGCGCGTGCGCAGTGGAGTAAAAGTATGGAGGACCATATAGGACATGTAATTTTCGGTTTTAGATGCAAATTTTGGGGATTGGGGGTACAATTTGCGTTTGGCCCTAGATATTTTGGTAAGTGTAAAAAATATATAAATTACTATAAATTTTTTAACTTTCATTGAAAAACATCGTCACATTTCTCACCCGATCTTTTTCAAATTTCATATGTAGCTTTGGTGTCATATCGAGATTGGAGCAATCAAATTTTGTTGAAAAACAGCTGCAATCGACCATCTTGGATTTGGCATATAAATTGTCAACAATTCCATTAGTACACCCTACAGGTCATATCAAAATTTGTTATATTTTTATACTAAAACCAATGGCCCAGACTTTGCTGGTGCAATCTCAATATTATTAAGGGCCAAACACAAACTTTGAACCCCCAATCCCCCAAATTGGCATACAATATCGAAAATTAAAAGTCCTATCTGGCCCTCCATACTTTTAGTACTTGCACATGTGCAGTACTCAGGAAGAGACCGGAATTGGTGCAAACATCATTTTTCTGTTTGGCCCAAAGTCAGTAACAACTGATCTGACATCTGTGCTTTAAATTCTCATTTTTGAAGATGCCAGACACAAATGAATGACGGTTTTCATGGAATCAACAGTGTAACAGGATGCTGGAAGTGAATAACGGTGGTTTCTGATGTTCAGGGCTGTAACTTTATAATTTTTATGTAAAATTATTCATGTTCCGCAATTTCGGGATCTGCTTCTGAATGTCGTCATTATAATATGACTCCACTGTTTTATTAGTATTACTTCCCTTCCCTCTCCTGAACCCTCCTGTTATACTCCCAAGCTCTTTCGGCGTTTTTATTGAATAATTTTTTATTAAATTCTTTGGAGTTTAACTTGTAAACAGAATAGGTATTCTGTTTATCCTCTATGTTTACATCCTGTCTATTTCAGTTCAGGACATTTTTGTATTCTTGCATCTTCTACCAGATGCATTGTTTTTTCTTCATATGAAGATCTAGCTTTACATCAGGTGGTTGTTGATCGGTTACTGACTCTGGGCCTTTGTTGTGCCTGTTGTTGGTTAGTTTCTGGTTTTTCCTATTGACGTCTGTTCACAGGGTTTCGCAAATTTGTTTTTAGCAGGACCCATTTTTGGGTCCCGCAAATATTTTTTGCGGGACCCATTTCCAACATGTGTCTTAATCATACAAATTATTCTTATTTATCTTCAGATACGGAGATTGTTCAACCACCATATCAAAAGGCAATTGCAGTAATCATGTTTATAGAAATGTATCTAATTTTATTAAATTTTTGAATCAGTGTCACTGACAGACTGAAATCCGCATCCCAGAACAGTTTTCCTCTTGACCATGTTGATTGAAAGAAATGCAATGCTGTCGATTTGAGGAGGGCTATCGCACTCGTGCTTCTTCTCACTTCAAAATTGGAAACAAGAAGCTCTGTTTTTCACGCCTCCCTAATTTTCATGGAAATAGATTAAATTATCGGACAAGGATTCGAGATTCCATTACAGTTAATATTCATTGCATAAAACACACAAATGACGTATGAATAATACACATGTACCTGCAAACTGTTGTGTCATTTTAATTAAGGCTGACAGAGGAAGTGCATCTATGAAAGTCCATGCTTTTTCAACATGTTGTTTTGAGTTAATGTTGCAGTAATAAGATTGGTCAGAAAACAAAATGTCACATAATGATATTTACTATTGAATGAAGTTTTACAATTCGCATTACATAGTGCACATACTGACCAAACAAATTGCACCATTTGGTCATGTGATGCATTTAATATTCGATGAGGCTATTGTTTATAGTTTGTCTAGCTCTTCATTGGGGGTTGATTACATTATGCAGGTTGTGGAACAATCGTGTCATCGGAGTATATGTACACTTCTTCAGTAACCTGTTTTCTAATAACAATGTGCAGAAATTTCTTAGACCACAATATACAAGGAAACTTTCGGGAAAAAGTTTGCTTCTGCTTTATTTCTATACGATAAACACTTTTCCTTAATAACAAATCTCATCTTTGAACACCGCTGCCATGTGCAATTCCATACAGTAATGCTTATATTTTTGGCAGGAATGGTAAATGGGTCTCCTTAACAAGCATTTGCGAGAATGGCACAGGAACGAAATGATCGTTCTCACAATTTGCGAAACCCTGGTTCAATAATGTTTTGGGTTTGTATTAATTCAATGTTTAGTTTAAAAAAATCACGATTTTTTCTATTAGGATACATAGTATATCTTATTCCGGTAGTTTAGCTTTAATTTGTTAGTGGTTGTCCACACTTAGGCTCTATCAGGATGCCCTTGGGCTCATGAGGTTCCCTTGGGGCTCTTAGGCTTCATTCAAAATTTTTCGAATTGTTTTTAGAAATTTTAGTCGAAAATTTTTGTTTTGTCTATGTTATGTTTCCTTGTGATGTTTATTTTTGGGAGTGCAGCAGACTTATGTTGTTGGCTTCATTATTATTGTTGGCATTATAATAAATGGTACTTAGTGTAAGTCCAAGAAGCCTCAGTATAAAGGCTTGCTGTTTGCCGATAGTCGCAGCACTCCTTCAATACTTGTACTATGGGATGCGAACATTGGAAACAGGTGTCGACCTGTGTGGTTGGCGGTGAAGTTCCAATGGGAGCCTTCACCTCTGGCTAATACTAGTCTTTCAGTCTCTTTTTCAGAGGAACAAGAACATGGTGATGGTACTTTGACACCTATCCGTTATGTGCTGCTGTCGTCGCACTCTGATGAGCCCCGCTCTGATGAGTAAAATAGAGCTAGCTGGCAAGGTGCTCATGATATAAATGCACAGGATTAAAGCTGGAGTAGTTTAATTCTCTGCATGCAGCTAGCTTGACCGGTGCAGTGGTGGTCCCATTTTAGAGAGCTGAGACGCCACATAGGTCTGTTGCAGTCGAGTAGTATAATATGGGTAGAGCCACCACCTTATAATATAAATAATGATGGCCATAAGGAGAAGAAGCCTTTAAGTTTCTCTATGGGATGCTTGCCGAGATCTGGGGTCAGCTTGCGAGTTAGAGAACCCTCTCCGTTCCGTTTGCAGTTGGGGTCGACTGTGTCCATTACGGGACACTGTAATGAGTCGGAACATGCGTCTGGATGTTCCTTCCACAATGCAGCTGGCTTCGGTTGTGGTTATGGCTTCTTCTTCTTACATGGGAGCGTATGCAAAGGGGATTAGTCTACAAGATACTCGGCGAGATCTGGGGCCAGATCGCGAGTTGGAGAGCGTTCTCGATCCCGTTAGCAGTCGGGGTCGACTGTTTTCCATTGTGAGAAACTTTAATGAGTCAGAGCACGGCTCCTTCCACATTTCAGCTGGTGTCGGCTGTTGTTACGGCTTCCTCTACTTCCATGAAAAAGCACGCTAAGGGGTAGAAACCTACAAGTTTCAAAACTGAAAGCTCGGCGAGGTCTGGAGCCAAACCGCGAGCTGAAGATCCCTCTCCATTCCTGTCAACAGTCGTGTCTGACTGTTTTTGCTTCGAGAAACTTTAGTGAGTTAGGACACCCGTTCATGCTTGCGGTTCGGAATGTTCTTTCCACACTGCAGCCACCGCTGGCTGCAGCTATGGCTTCTTCCTCTGCTTCATCGATGAAGCATGTTAGACTGCAGACTAGATATCTGACTTTGCATGTTCATGCTGTCCACACAGATGTACCAGTCTTCACCATCGAAGTCGGATTAACCTGTAGCTAGTCGTTCGAGGCATTTTTATACTGGACATGCATCGAAGATCTATGGACAGATCTCTGTCCCGTGAGCCGCATATGGTGAAGAAGCAGATAATCACTGCTCTGCAAGCCTTGTTCACGGACCTGCTGCCGCAGATTGTGCAGCATATCGCAGCATCCCAGTAGTTGCAGGTTCTGCTGCCAACAGTCTCTGGTAGTGAGCTGTCGAATGGTGTTGGGTTGGTCCGGTCATCTGTACTTCGGATGGTGTTGACCATGTTTCAGATGGAACATTCAGATGGTGAGAGGGCTACAGAGGTTGATATTTTTACACTAAAACCAATGGCCCAGACTTAGCTGGTGCTAACTCAAAATTATCTAGGGCCAAACACAAATTTTGCCCCCCAATCCCCCAAATTTTCATGCAAAACCGAAAATTAGAAGTCCTATCTGGCCCTCCATAATTTACTCTCCACGAATGCGCAGACGCCAAGAAGTCACCGAAACTGGCGCCAACATCATTCTTTGTTTGGCCCTTCAGACAGATAACATCAAACTGACTTCTGTGCATTTAAATCTCAGTTTTAATGATGCCAGTCACAAATCAATGGTTAATTTGGTTGATCCAAGGACACAGCTGGATGAAGGAAGGAAGAAACAGTGGTTTGAAACGTTCAGGGCTGTAAATTTTTATACTGTACCAATGACCCAGACTCAGCTGGTGCTAACTCTAACAAAACCAGGGCCAAACACAAATTTTGCCCCCCAATCCCCAAAATTTGCATCCAAAACAAAAAGAAATCATGTCCTAAAGGACCTCCATACTACGCCTCTACTGCGCATGCGCAGTGACGCAGTCGTCCCGAAATTGGCGCCAATTATCATTCTCTGTTTGGCCCTTCATCAGTCAACATCTCACTGATCTTTGTGCTTGTAAATCTCAGTTTAAAGGATGCCAGACACGTAATTTTTGGAGAAAATGTGATTCTAAGGAGGATAGAAGGAGGACAGGAAAAAGAAGTGGCAAAAAATAATCAGGGCTGTACTTAAAATTTTTTGATGAAATTATGTTAAGTTGCCTATATTTTTATACTGTACCAATGACCCAGACATAGCTGGTGCTAACTCTTAAAATATAGGGCCAAACACAAATTTTGCCCCCCAATCCCCAAAATTTGCATCTAAAACTAAAGAAAACATGTCCTGAGAGGCCCTCCACACTTCGCCCCTACTGCGCATGCGCAGTGTCAAGGACGTTCCGAAATTGGCGCCATTTATCATTCTAAGTTTGGCCCTTCATCAGTTAACATCTGACTGATCTTTGTGCTTTTAAATCTCAGTTTAAATGATGCCAGACACATAAATATTAGTGAAATGGTGATTCTAAGGAGGATAGAAAAGGAGGAGAGGAAAAGAATGTGTGACAGAATATTATCAGGGCTGTAACTTAAAATTTTTTAATGAAATTATGTTAAGTTACCTATTTTCAAGGCAGCAGCCATTTTGTTGTCATTCTGATTATTTAGTTACACTGTTTTTTCAAGTGTTTTTCCTCTCTCCCTGTCCTTTAAGTTCCCCCTTGCTATTCTCCCATGCTTTTGGCATAATTTCTGTAATTATTATTACTAAAATTTCTTGGGAGTTTAGCTGAATAACAGAATGAATTCTGTTTTTTCCCCATGTTTACGTCTTCACCTACGGGTGGTTAGGCGTTGTGTTCTGCATCTACCATCTGATGTTCTGCAGTTTCTTCCCTGGAAGTCTCTGTTTTGCATCAGATGGTGTATTTTTGGTAACTGATTTCGGGCCTGGGTGCCTGGAGTCTTATTTTAGTGTTTTTACACTCATTGTTTACATTTACAACAGCCCTCTGTGTGAGGTGGGGATTTCTAAATAATAATATCTTTATGTTATTTCAATCATAACTAGATACATTATTATTGTTCGTAAGTGTTGAATAAATTGTTTAAAATATTTTTAAAATTTTTGTCCACACTTAGGCTTGGGATCCATTGGGGCTCAACGTTACTTTTCAGAAACTTGGGCTGTTCTGAAAAAATATTTTTTCAAAATATTTTGATTTCAATTATTTTTTCTATATTAATGGATCATATTATTATTATGTATTTTGATTGCCAGGGGTTAGTGCGAGTACCAGGACTTGTTTTCTTTTCACATTGAAAGGATATTGATCAATTGTTTTAAGAGGAAGTCTTCCTCTGACCTTATTATCATTCTATATGTGGTCAGTGTACTCGCATTAACTCCGGTTCTGTATCGTATGATTTCGATGACAATATGGGAAGCGTATGTCACGGTATGTTGTTGGGGATTTGGACACTCCGGTCCTTTCCCCGCAGGGTCACTCTACTTTATCAATTTCTATTTCAGACGATCAAGATTAGGGTGATGTATCTGTGATGTCTTCCAACAGTGTGCCTCCGTCGTCACAATTAATGAAGGGCTAGCGGAAAAGTGCTCATGTAATACGCCAATTGCCTAAGAGGACCCTAGTAGGTTCGACGGCCTTTGACGTCCGCTAGCTCGCCCGGTGTAGCGTCCATTCACCGAATGGTTCGGCAGCCGGGTTCGTCCGTTGCGGTCTAGAAGGAATTTTGGGGTGATGCGAGCACTATAAAATTAACTTAATGCACACCCAGTGACGGCGGATCGGAGGGAGAACGGAGGAAGCCTTTTAGTCCGGTTCATAGCTCGTTCCGGTCCATCCGGACGGCAAGCGAGAGAGGCCCCTCTCTCGTTCAACAACATCTGGCCCCAGATGTTGTGGTACAAATGTGTTGTTAGCGGAGCATACGTCCGTCGCTCGGGACGCTCCGTTGTATAGGCAGTCCGCTGAGACTGCTAAGGCTTCCTCTTCTCGTCAGCGCACACGACCGCACCTTGGCTGCGTGACCGCCGATATATTACCAGCTTCGCCGATCAAGGATTCTTCGGCGACCAGGTCACACCATCCGGCAGCCAGGGATTCGAGACCGATGGACTCCGGACGTTCGCATAGGAAAAGTATGCGGGAGCCATCTGATGCGGAGCTGCCCTCGGCGAAGCAGCGATAGACTGCGCCTCCGCAGGTCTCGACGCCGGACATTCTTGTGCACATAGCACAGCTTATCGCAGCATCCCAGCAGCCGACAGAAACGGTGTCGGATCGAGAATTATCCGACAGCGCTGGGTCGGTAGCCGGGGACTCGAGGCCTGCAGACTCCGGACGTTCGCATAGGAAGTATGCGGGAGTCAACGTACACGGAGCTTCCAGCGGCAATGCATCGTAAGTCCGCTACTGCACAGGCCTCGGGAACGGACGTGCTTTCCTTAATAGCACAGTTTATCGCAGCATCCCAGCATCAACTGAATCTGTCGCATATATTTTATCCGACGATGCTGGGTCGGGACGCTCCGCGGAAGCGGGTACGGACGTCCGAAAGTTTCATCCGGTCCGACGGGATACCGAAAGGGATTCGGTGGATTTCAAGCTTTCCCTTTCGGAACAACATATGCTGCGATGCCGGATAAGAAACTGATAGCGTCGGTGGACTTAGAAATTTTTGGTTCGGTTCAGGGACATCGTCCCTCAGTTCCGACATAGTCCAATAATGTCACACAAACTTTCGAATTATTGAACGACGCTATATATTATTATTTTATGCTTGCTATCCAAGCATTTCTGGTTTCTTGTTCGAAGAGTTATGGAGATGTCTTTCAAAAGTGTGCCTCTGTCGTCATAGTTAATGAAGAGTTAGCGGCAATAAGTGCTCATGGAATATGTCTATCGCTTACGGAGTGACATTCGCTAGCTCACCCGGTGTAGCGTACATTCATCGAATGGTTCGGCTGCTGGGTTCGTCCGTTGCGGTCTAGGAAGGAGATTTGGGTGATGCGAGCACTTTAATTACTTTAGTACTCACCCAGTGACGGCAGATTGAGGACAGATCTGAGGAAGCCAACAACATAGGGGACCGCATGTTGTGGTTCAGATATTTTACATTCGGAGCATATGTCCGTTGCTCGGGACGCTCCGTTATATTGACAGTCCGAGAGACTGTCTTTAATGCTTCCTCATCCTCACAGCAGGGCACACGACCGCACATTGGCTACGTGACCTCGAGTATCCGATCAGTTTCGGCATTCAGTGATTCCACAGCGAATAGGTCGCGCCATCCGGTAGCCAAGGGACACGAGGCCTATACACTCCGTTCGCTCGCATATTGGAAGTATGCACGGGGTAACGATCTCGGAGCTTCCTGCGGCAATGCATCGTAAGACCGCTGCTCCTCAAGCCTCAGTGACGGACGTGCTATCCGAGTTAGCACAGTTGTTTCGCAGCATCCCAGCAATTGACTGTTTCTCGGTCGAATCAGGAATTATCCGACGGCGCTGGGTCGGTGCGGTCCGCGGTTGCATCAAGCTACGGACGACCGAACGCTTTATAGGGTCCGACAGGATGGCGAAAGGGATTCGAAAGATTTCGAGTTTTCCCTTTAGTAGTATCGGAAGATGCCTTTCATATCTTCTGGCATTTCTTCCAGTGATTATTTTTCGGACTTCATTGCTGCGATCTTGGATAAGAGACTTATAGCGTCATTGGACTCGGATTTTTCGATCGGTACAGGGACTTTGTCCCTGACTTACCGACGCAGTCCAATATTGTCATTACAACATGTGTTTTATTTTTCGACGCTATATATATTATATATATATACAAGCCTGCTACTAAGCATGATAGTTTAGTTTCTTGTCCGCGTGGCTCATTTCTGCCATTTTATCTTTTTTACATATAGTTTATTTTGGCAGAGCAGGGCATACCGAGAGTTCATATGCGTCTAGACGGTGTGATTAAAGACTGCATATATTCTTTTTCACCGTTTATGTCTTTTCCAATTTCAATGTTGGGAACGACATTATGTATAGTAGACTTAACTTAGACGCTTTATTATACGTAATCCGCCTTACTGAGGCGTTATCATTACGTCTTCAAGAAAAGATTTACGGGATATTATTCTCAATGTAATTTCTTTTGAGGGCAGTAGTTTGTTCACGTATAACTCCGCCCTTCAGTGGCTGATTGGAGTTGGTTAGACGTGATGCAGCCCTAGCTACATCCACGCGTGGATAGTAGGTTAAGAACTCTCTCAGAGTCGCTTCGTTCTCGGAGGAGCTTCTCTTCGACGGCAACTTTCCGGCAATCCATGAATTGCTTGATTTATACATTCTCTTGTCTATCTAGTGTTACAAGAGATTCAGACTGGGGCAAACATTCGGTGGTTGACTCAGAGAGTGTCGCCGCAGTTGCCGGACCCGAGTGTGGCTGTTATGACGGTTGCCAGTCAAACAGATTGGGATATATACTGATCCCTACGGATTCGAAGTGCCAGGGTCTTTGGGTTCTGCAGTCTTTTAGCTATCAGTTAACTTCCGCGGAATAATGTTTTTTAGGCTTGCTTTATGTCATTGCATGAACATTATTCAGAAACGCATGCCCAAATTCCTGTCCTTTAATTCGACAGTAGTGGCGTATCTCCGGAACCAGGGAGGCACTCTTTCGTTTCCGTTATTCAATTTAATGGAAAGAATCCGTCTGTTGGTTATAGTACACCAAGTTCAATTTTGGTCCGTCATATTCTGGGTCGTCTGATTGTTTTATCGCACTCCCGTTCTCTTACGGGTCGCTTGTTGCTGTCAGAATGGACTCTCAACAAACAAGTATTCAATCAGATTTGCTATCTATGGGAGCGCCCAATGAGGTTTTATTTATGACACAGCTGGCTAATCAATTGCAGACGTATGTGTTGGCTTGTCCAGATCTCTGAGCTAATACTGTTAACGCTCTATTGATCTATAGGACGGAATGATAGGATACGCGTATCCTCCGGCGCTGTTGTTTTTAGCAGGTATTGCTAAGATAAACATCCACAATACATTTCTGTTGATAGCATCTCTATCTTCACAGAGATCATGAGTAATTTACTCTCTTGTCTACCGTGGATCTTAACGTGAAATCTTCCTCTATGTGAGGATCTTTTTTCACTGGGTAAATCGTGTCATCTTTATCACAACCAGCAAGGTCGCAACCTTCATGTATTCCGTTGTGTGGTCCGTATTGCATTGTAAGCACTGTACTGGACGAGTTTTGGACGCGATTTCTTACTATAGGAGATCCTCTTCTTCGCTATTCTATGCGACTAAAGTGGAGGCTCTTCCGTCGTGGTGTAGGGATCATTATGTTCATATGGTTGATCCCTCCATACTACTCATTGCTATTTTTTAGTATACTTGTTTCACAAGATCTACTGCAGCCTGTTTAGGTTTATGTTACCTCATACCTATGCACTCTACGATAGTTTACAATTGAGTCTTTTGTCTCTTTATCTAAGTCAGTTAGTAACTTTTTGATAAATAGACTTAGAATCTTTAGATTAAATTCCTATACGGATTTTAACTTCAGGTTCTTATTTAGCTAAGTAATCATTTGATCCTCTGGAAACAGTAGTTTTCAAATTCTGACCTTTTAGACAGTAATTCTGTTGGTTTCTCTTTTACTGTAGAGTCAGTGAGTTTCATGCACTATCGATGGATGATTTTCACTTTCATAGTTTCGGAATCAATACTTCCGTTACTATTTAGGTTGGATTGTTGCATAAGAGTTAGGCTCCTATTATCCGGAACCTATTATTTTAAGGTCCTTCCGTCTTCGTATGGGCATAGGCCTTTACTCTTTCCGGGTACAGTTTATGTATTTATAAACAGATATCTGTTTATTACAAGGGCGTAAGCTTCTTCTGTCTTTGATGTCTAGTAGAAGGACGTTACGCTCCATTTTATTGTTAATGGATTCTATTAACTAGCGTACTGCTTATGGTATATCATTGGCTTAGCAGTTGTGCTTAAGATTTCGGCTCATGAAGTAAGAGTTCTTCTACTTCTTGGGCTTACATTAATAGTGTTGCTATTATAGATTTTTTGAAGGCTGCTCATTGCGCTCAGCCATCCATTCATGAATTTTATCTCAGAAATATCGAGTCCATTTCTGGAGGCCTCTATTGTTAGGTCTATTATCTACTGCTCAGAATGTCATTCACTTAACAGTTGCTACTATAGCTAGGTAGGCTGTCTGTTTCGGCAGTGTCTCCGTTCGGCTGCCCTCTTCGCTCTGGGCTATTTGACCCAGGGCAAGAAAAAGGGGGGGGGGGGGAGGGTGTTCCCTTGGGTCACCTGTTTTTACTATGAAAACAAGGGGATACCTCCTCCGGAGTTAGTAATTCTGAGCTGTTATTGGGATGGTTGTTTAGTGAGAAGTTTAAGTTTATAAAATTCATTCAAGTCTTAGTTTTTAAAGTATAGCTTTTGAATATTGCATATGTCAACGGACATGATTATGCAATTCTCACACACTTTTAGGAGTATAAGAGTCTCTATTCTCTAGACTTACTTTATTATTGGCTTACTTTAAAAATTATTAGTATAAGGATTATTGGATATTTATAGAGTACATGGATGTATGAAGCTCAATTTTTGGAAGGTGTTGTATCTTTCTAATTTATCATAAATAAGAAAGATACATGTAAGGCCTATTACTTCTTTTCCCTACAGGGGATGACTCTATTTTATTTTATTGAGCGTATTCCATTTTGCTCTATGTCCTTGGCCCTCCAGCCTTTTTACTATTCAGCTATGTCTGGGTCATTGGTACAGTATAAAAATGTTAAAAAATTTATAGTAATTTATATATTTTTTATACTTACCAATGACCCAGACGGGGATGGCCCTCCCAGGAGTTGGGAACTCTTGCCTCCCCGCTGAGTACATAGCGCTTACCAGGCACTGGTTATTAGAATGATAAATGGCGCCAATTTCGGAACGTCCTTGACACTGCGCATGCGCAGTAGGGGCGAAGTGTGGAGGGCCTCTCAGGACATGTTTTCTTTAGTTTTAGATGCAAATTTTGGGGATTGGGGGGCAAAATTTGTGTTTGGCCCTATATTTTAAGAGTTAGCACCAGCTATGTCTGGGTCATTGGTAAGTATAAAAAATATATAAATTACTATAAATTTTTTAACTTTCGAGGCATAGGCCTCTTGTTGTCATTCTTGCTAATTGTTGCACTGCTTATTCAGTGTTTCCTCTCCCCTAGCCTTCTAAAGTCCCCCCTGGCAATTCTCCCATGCTTTTGGCATATTTTTGAGAAATTTCATTTCTAAAATTTCCTGGGAGAGTTGCTTGGTTACAGAATGTTTTCTGTTATTTTCCCCATAGTTACGTTTTCACCCATGGGTGTATAACGTTTGTGTTCTGCATCTTCCATCTGATGTTCTACAGATTCTCCCCTGGGAGTCTCTGTTTTGCATCAGATAGAGTGTAATTGATGACTGATTCCGGGCCAGTTTTTTCAGTGCCTGGAGTCATGTTTTCTAGTGTGTTTACACTGTTTGAGGGGGGCTGTTTGCCTTTGTGATAGTTTATCTCATTATAAGATACATTTATATTATCCGAAAGTGTCTCATTAATTATTTTATATAAATTTAAAATTTTTGACCACACTTTGCCATCGGATCCATCGGGGCTCAACGTTACTTTTCAGCAACTTGGGCTTCGCTGAAAAAATATTTTTTCAAAATTATTTTGTTTTGCAATTGTTTTTTCATTTATTAATGGATCATGTTATTATGTATCTTTGTGTCAGGGGTTTTTGCGAGTAACTAGGACTTATTGTTGTTCTTTCACAATGAAGGGACGTTGTTCAAATTGTAATAGGAAGAAATCTTCCTCTGACTTTCATGATCATTGTATTAATTGTAGTCAGTGTTCTCGCATTAATCCCTGTCCTATATGTGAACATTGGGATGAGAAACATTGGAAACGTGTGTCACGATATGTTGTTTCTGAATTCAGAGCTAGCGGCAAAAGTGCTCATGGAGATTAGACAAATGTCGTCCGCTAGCTCGCCCGGTGTAGCGTCCATTCACCGAATGGTTCGGCAGCCGGGTTCGTCCGATGCGGTCCAAGAGGAAATTTTGGGTGATGCGAGCACTATAAACATAATAGATGCACACCCAGTGACGGCGGATAGTAAGCGAGAACGGAGGAAGCCTTTTAGTCCGGTTCCTAGCTCATCCAGGTCCAGCCGGGCCGCGAGCGAGAGAGGTCCCTCTCTCGTACAACAACATCTGGGACCAGATGTTGTGGTACAAAATGTGTCTTTAGCGGAGCATACGTCCGTCGCTCGGGATGCTCCGTTGTATAAGCAGTCCGCAGAGACTGTTAAGGCTTCCTCTTCTCGTCAGCGCACACGACCGCACCTTGGCTGCGTGACCGCCGATATATTACCAGCTTCGCCGATGAAGGATTCTTCGGCGACCAGGTCACACCATCCGGCAGCCAGGGATTCGAGACCGATGGACTCTGGACGTTCGCATAGGAAAAGTATGCGGGAGCCATCTGATGCGGAGCTGCCCTCGGCGAAGCAGCGAAAGACTGCGCCTCCGCAGGTCTCAACGCCGGACATTCTTTTGCAGATAGCACAGCTTATCGCAGCATCCCAGCAGCCGACAGAAACGGTGTCGGATCGAGAATTATCCGACGGCGCTGGGTCGGTACGCTCCGCCGAAGCATCGGGGGCGGACGACCGGGAACATCGTGAGGTCCGACCGGATGGTGAAAGGGACACGGATGACTTGGAGCTATCCCTTTTGGAACAACATAAAGCTGCCGTGGACTTCATCCGGCACTTTCTCCCTCAAGTTGTTCCGTCGGGCCAGACTGCTGCGCTTCCGGACAAGAGAATTATAGCGTCATTGGACTCTGAATTTTTTGAGCGGTTCAGGGACATCGCTCCCGAGTTTCCATCGCAGTCCAATAATGTTGCTAGAACATTTGAATTATTGAACGACGCTATATTTAAACTTGCTTCCAGGACGGGGAAAGCAGGTTTCTTGTCTGCTAATACTCTCAACCTGCCTTTCATTAATGCAAGGAATAAATTCGATATGGCAGGACAGGGTATACCGAGAGTTCCTCTGCGTATGGACGACGAGGCGGAAGACTTAGAGCTATCATTACCGTCGTCAGCTTCTATTCCAACCGCGGTGTTGGAAACAGCTATTGCGTCTAACAGAGCCAATTTAGATGCCTTATCTTACGCAGATCACCTTACTAAGGCGTTATCACTGCGCCTTCAAGGGGAAGAGTTTCAGGATATACAATCCTCTTTAAGACTTCTTTCAAGGGCAGTAGCTTATTCCACGTGTAACTCCGCCCTTTCAGTGGCAAATCTGGAGTTGGTTAGACGTGACGCAGCCCTAGCTACATCCACACTAGTGGATTCTAAGGTGAAGAACTCTCTTAGAGTCGCTTCGGTCTCAGGAGAACTTCTCTTTGACGGCAAGCTTTCCGCTATTTATGATAAAATTAAAAAGAAAGCTAATGATTCTCTGTTGTTCAGATCGGCTCCTAAGAAGTCGGATACAGCAGACACGAATAAGACAGGCACTTCTGGGTCTAATGCGCCCAAGAGAGGTTCCTATAGAGGTTCCGGTGCGTCCTCTTGGTCTTATTCGAGAGACCGTCAGGATAGCGACTCTCGTTCGGGACGTCCTTCAGGCCGGGACAATCGGTCGGACAACCCGAGGTCGACGAGGCGAGGTGCGGGTTGTGGAAGACGTGGTTTCTCTTACCGCAGGCCTCGCAGGTCCAGGAGGTGATGGCTTAAACCTCTATCGCGTTCCGGTTGGCGGAAGGTTGTCGAGTTTTTCACAAGAGTGGGCGTCGATTACGGAAGACCCTTGGGTGAGAGGAGTGACTTCGGAAGGTCTAAAGATATCCTTCAACGAAAGCCTCCATTAACTCGAAGTCCAAAGTGGACTCATCTTCCATCAAATCCACAGAAAAGAGACGCTCTGTTATCAGAGGTGCAGTCTCTTTTAATGAAGAACGTGGTAGAGGTCGTAGAAAACCAGGAATCTCTGGGATTCTACAGCCATCTGTTTCTGGTTCTGAAACCAGACGGCTCGTTCCGTCCAGTCATAGATTTGAGCTGGATAAACAAGCTGATCGTCGCTCCGAAGTTTTATATGGAGACGATTCGATCGGTCAGAGCGAGTATTCGGGTGAACGATTATGCAACGAGCATAGATCTCAAAGATGCGTACTTTCACGTCATGGTACATCCGACATTCCGAAAGTATCTACGCTTTGCAGTCCTGGGAGTGGTGTATCAATTCCGGGCGATGTGCTTCGGATTGAATCTAGCACCCTGGGCTTTCACTCGGGTAATGAACTCGGTAATGATCTACTTCCGAGCTCATTCGTCTGCGGTAACGTCGGCCTACCTGGACGACATTCTTCAGAGGTACGGCAACGAGTTAACGCTTCAGAACGATGTTCAGCATCTTCTTCTATTGCTCCGACGTCTCGGTTTTATAGTAAACGAGGAGAAGTCGGATCTGGTGCCGTCCAAGTCATTCACTCATCTGGGAATGAGCTTCGAGATGCACAACAATCTCGTTCGTCTGCCGTTAACCAGAGCGAAATTAGTCAGTTGTTACGCTCGCTATTGTCTGCACGCAGACAAAGTCACGGCGAGAGAATTTATGAGACTGATAGGTCTGTGCGGAGCCGCCGCGGATCTCATTCCGATGGGGCGGCTACGCACACGTCCTCTTCAAATTTTCCTGACTCAGAATTGGAGTGTGAAAATTCATTCGCTCGATGTAGACGTTCTCTTGTCAGATCAAGTGAAACAAGAGATTCAGACTTGGGCAAACATTCAGTGGTTAACTCAAGGAGTTCCGCTGCAGTTGCCGGATCCGAGTTTTACCGTTATGACGGATGCCAGTCAAACAGGTTGGGGTGCATCATTAATCCCAACGGATTCGAGATGCCAGGGTCTTTGGGATCCGCAATTCCTGTGCAAGCACATAAACATCAAGGAAATGATGTCAATTTGGCTTGCGTTACGTCACTGGATGGACATTATTCACGATGCTCATGTCCAAATCCTATCCGACAATACGACAGTAGTGGCGTATATACGGAATCAGGGAGGCACTCATTCAGTTCCGTTGTTCAGTCTAACGGAAAGAATCCTTCTGTTTGCGTTAGAACATCACGTTCTTCTTTCGGTCCGTCACATACCGGGTCGTCTGAATGTGCTAGCAGACTCCCTTTCACGAAAGGGTCGTTTGTTGCCGTCGGAGTGGACTCTCAACAAACAAGTATTCAATCAGATTTGCTACCAATGGGAACGGCCAATGATAGACTTATTTGCGACACATCTCAACAATCAGTTGCAGACGTATGTGTCTCCGTGTCCGGATCCAAGAGCATTTGCAGTAGACGCTCTGTCGATCCCTTGGGACGGAATGATAGGATATGCGTATCCTCCAGCGCCATTAATTCAACAAGTATTGCTAAAGATAAAACAATCTCAATGCAAGATTCTGTTGGTAGCATCTCTGTCGCCACAGAGACCGTGGATAAATCTACTCAGGTGTCTGTTGTGGGACCTACCGCGGAAGCTTCCTCCACGAGAGGATCTTCTTTCGCAGGGGAAATCGCGCCAACTCCATCACAACCCGCAAGGTCTCAACCTTCACGTTTTTCCGTTGTGCGGTCCTTCTTGCATGGCAAGCACTTTACAGGACGAGCAGTGGACGCGATTTCTAACTGTAGGAGGACCTCCTCTTCGCTAAACTATGCGGCTAAGTGGGAGGTTTTTCGTCGTTGGTGTAGGGATCATTCTGTAGATATATTTGATCCCTCTATACCAGACATTGCAAACTTTCTAGTATACTTGTTTGACGAAATCAAACTGCAGCCTGTTACTATAAAGGGTTATAGATCTATGTTATCTGATACCTATGCACATCATGATAGTTTACAAATTGGATCTAATGTCTCTTTATCGAAGTTGGTTAGAAACTTTTCGATAAATAGACCCAGCACTCTTAGATTAATTCCTAAGTGGAATTTAGCTTGGGTTCTCCTTAAATTGAAGGAAAAGCCATTTGAACCTCTTGGGACAGTAGATTTCAAATTCTTATCTTATAAGACAGCTTTTCTCTTAGCTTTCTCTTCTGCCAGAAGAGTCAGTGAGCTTCATGCACTATCGGTGGATGATTCTCATTATCGTAGTGTTGGGAACACTATCACCTTCACTACTAATGTGGGTTTTTTAGCTAAGAATCAGGCTCCTAATAAATATCCGGAACCTATTGTTATTAAGGCTCTTCCGTCTTCAGACGGGCGTAGGCCTTTACTTTGTCCTGTTAGAGCACTACGTATCTATAAACAGAGATCTCAGTTTATCAGAAAGGGACGGAAACGTTTCTTTCTGTCTTTGATGCCTAATAGAAAGGACATTTCAGTCCATTCTATTGCTAGATGGATTCAGTTAACTATCCGTACTGCTTATGAAGATTTATCTTCTTCTCAGCAGTCTGTGCTTAAGATTTCTGCTCATGAAGTAAGAGCTCTTTCTACTTCCTGGGCTTATGCTAATAGTGTTGCTATTACAGATTTAATGAAGGCTGCTTATTGGTCTCAGCCATCCACATTTACGAATTTATCTCAGAAATATTGAGTCCATTTCTGGAGACCTGCATTGTTTAGGTCCGTTATCTGTTGCTCAGAATGTCGTCCACTAAACAGTTGCAACTATAGTTATGCAGGCTTTCTGTTCCGGCAGTGACTCCGTCCGGCTGCCCTCTTTGCTCTGGGCTATTTGACCCAGGGCAAGGGGAAGGGGGGGGGGGGGGGGCGGGTGTTCCCTTAGGTCACCTGCTTTATAGTGAAATGCAAGGGAATGCCTCCTCCAAGTCAGTATTTCTGAGTCGCTTCCGGGATGGTTTTAAAGTGTAATATTAATGTTTAAGTTCATTCATGTCTTATTTTTAAAGTGTAGCTCGGTGTGAAGCATTTGTATATGTCAAGTGTCAAACGGGCTTTAATATACAATACTCGGACACTTTTAAATGATTATAAAGAGTCTCAATTCTCTGGACTACTTTATTTATTGGCTTGCTTTAAAAATAATTAGTATAAGGGTTATACTGGATGTTAATAGAGAACATGAATGTTATTGTGCTCAATTATTAAGGGTAGTGTATCTTTCTAATTTAATATTAAATAAGAAAGATACATGTAAAGCCTAATACTCCTTTTCTCCTTAAGGGGTTACCTCTTTACTATATAGTTGAGCTTATTGGATTTTCCTCTATGTCCTAGGCCCTCCAGCCTGTTTACTATTCAGCTAAGTCTGGGTCATTGGTACAGTATAAAAATGTTAAAAAATTTATAGTAATTTATATATTTTTTATACTTACCAATGACCCAGACGGGGATGGCCCTCCCTGGAGTTGGGAACTCTTGCCTCCCCACTGAGTACATAGCGCTGACCAGGCACTGCCAGTAAGAATGATAATTGGCGCCAATTTCGGGACGACTGCATCACTGCGCATGCGCAGTAGAGGCGTAGTATGGAGGTCCTTTAGGACATGATTTCTTTTTGTTTTGGATACAAATTTTGGGGATTGGGGGGCAAAATTTGTGTTTGGCCCTGGTTTTGTTAGAGTTAGCACCAGCTAAGTCTGGGTCATTGGTAAGTATAAAAAATATATAAATTACTATAAATATTTTAACTTTTATAATATTTATAAAAATTAGTTCATGTTCCCCAATTTCAGGACATGGGCCTGATATCATCATTGTTGATAATGATTTTTCCACTGTTTGTTAAGTATTCCTTCCCTACCCTCCCTTGATTCCCCCAGTTAAACTCCCAAGCTTTTTGGCTTGTTTTATTAAAAAAAAATTATAAAATTTCTTGGGAGTTTAACGTTTTATACAGAAGATTATTCTGTACATCCCCAGGGTTACATCCTCACTCTTGGGGTGTTTAGGCGTTTTGGTCATGCATCATACATCAGCTAGCTCAACCGGTGCTCCATTGCTCAGAATATGGGTGTTATGATGCCGGGTAAGTCCGTAGCGGTCGAGGAAAGGAAAAAGGTTGTTGCGAGCACTATAATATCGAAACATGCACACCCTGTGACGACGGAAAGGAGGAAGCAGACAAGTTCTGAGGTATGCTCGTCCAGGTCTGCGACGACTGCGAGCAAGAGAGAGGCCACTCTCTCTTTCAACAACATCTGGGGTCAGAGGTTGTTGGTAGGAACTTGTGTTAGTTGGAGCTTACGTCCATGCCTTCCTGTCTGGGACGCTCCTTCTAATAGGCTGCTGGGATCGGCTAGTCTTACGGCTTCCTCTAGGTCCGAAAAGACACACGACCGCACAAAATGTCTGTTGTCGCATTTAGTCAGGGCTAAAAACCACGGCGTATGGTTTTAGTTAGCTAGCTCGACCGGTAAAGCAGTTACTCAGGCCTCTGAGAACTGTGACGCAGCTGGGCTAGGAATATACAATGCCGCAATCTACAATTAGAGCTAGTGGCAAAGTGCTCAATGATATAAGACAAGGCCCCAGATCACAGATCATGTGATTTTCGTCCTTGTCGCCATCTAGCTGAACCGGCGCTTCTATCACTCAGAATATGGGTGTTATGATGCCGGGTATGTCCGTAGCGGTCAAGGGGAGAACAAGGGTGGAGCGAGCACTATAATATACAATCATACTCACCCAGCGACGACGGAAGGAGGAAGCCAGCAAGTTCTGAGGTATGCTCGTCCAGGCCTGCCAGGACCGCGAGCAAGAGAGAGGTCTTACAAGCATCATCTGGGGCCAGATGTTGTTGGTAGGAACTTGCGTCAGTCGGAGTTTACGTCCATGTCTCCTGTCCGAGACACTCCTTCATAGACTGCCGGGGTCGGCTAGTCTTATAGCTTCCTCTACGTTCGAAAAGCACACACGACTGCACAAGTCCGTTGTTTCCAGCTAGCTTGACCGGTGAAGTGGTTACTACAGGCCTCTGAGAACTGTGACGCCGGGTGTATCCGATCCAGGCTAGGAGATGATATAGGGTGGAGCGAACACTATGATATACAACCATGCTCACCCAGCGACGACGGAAGGAGGAAACCGGCAAGTTCTGAGGTACGCTCGTCCAGGTCACCCAGGACCGCGAGCAAGAGAGAGGCCTCTCTCTCTTACAGCATCATCTGGGGACAGATGTTGTTGGTAGGAACTTGCGTCAGTCAGAGTATACGTTCATGCCTCCTGTCCGGGACGTCCCGTCTAATAGGCAGCCGGGGGCGGCTAGTCTTATGGTTTCCTCTACATAACGGACAAAAGTGATCTTTATATTGCACAGGGCTATAAACCGCAATGAGTGGTTTCAGTTCCCTGATGTCGGTGAAGTGGTTAAGATTGAATATGAGGACCGTGTCACCGGATGTGTCGTATGTGCATTGTATTCAGAGCTAGTGGAAAAGTGCTCATTGATATTAGACAAGGGCTAGGCTTCAAAAGAGGTTTACGTCCCTTGTCTCCAGCTAGCTGAACCGGCAGATCTATCACATAGATTAGTTGTGTGACGCCGGGTATGTCTGTAGCAGTCAAGAGAGAATAAGGGTGTTGCGAGCACTATTTAATCCATTCATGCTCACCCTGTGTTGATGGAAGGAAGAAGCCGGCAAGTCCCTGGACCGCGAGTAATAGGGAGACCCCCTCTCTATTTTAACAACATCTGGGGCCGGGTGTTGTTGGCAGGAACTTGCGTCAGTCAGAGCTTACGTACATAGCTATTGTCTGGTGCGCTTAGTTCAATTCTTACCCGGGGACGGCTACAGTTTGGCTTCATTAGCATCTACCAATCACTCCCGACCGCACCTTGGCTAAGTGACTTTGGATATGCATCGTCAAAAGGTCCATCTTTGTGAAGAAAGTCGCACCATCTAGTAGCCAAGGAGATGAGGCTTCATTCATCGGGACGTCCGCTGTAATAGTCATCTTGGACACCCGGTCCCAGGAGCAGCTGGTGGACAAGCAATTCATGACCGCTGCTCCTCAGGCCTCCGTAACAGACTTGCTATCGCATATTGTGCAGCTAATCGCAGTATTTCCTGCTAAGGCAGAAGCACTCAACGTCAGTCTCAAAACTTGAGCTGTTGAATGGTGCTTGATCGGTCCAGTCATCTGCCTGTTCAGATACTGGTGACCGTGATTCTAACTGATTTTGACAAATGATGAAAGGGATTCGGTAACTTTCTCTTTCGGAACAACTCTTGGATGATATGGATACTATACATTATCGTTTCCTTGAACTTGTTCCAGTAAATTACAATACTGCGAGTAATTATGAGAAACCGCTAGCGTAGTTAGACGTTGACTTCATCTGGACAAAGAGCAAGATAATAAGATCTCTTTCCGGTTAAGTCTACATGGGTGTCACAGGTCTTTGATGGTGTAGATGACACCATATTTAACTTCTTGCAGGAAGAAGTAATTCGGTTTCTTATCATCTTCTGTAATTTTAACTGTTTGTTTTTGTTCACATACTTTTAAAAACATCGGGAGAAGATGTATTGAGAGTTTCTCGGCCTTAATGAGCACGCTAAGATCTTAGTTGTAGACTTACCTTCATCTTTTGCTGTTCGCTCGGACACAATTGAGAAGATAATTTCTTATTCAGAGTGAATTTAGACTCCTGGTCTTATGTAATTCAATTTTAAGTACTGTGACGCAACGTCTATATGGAAAGGAATTTTGTAGTCGTTTGTACCGTTTAAAAATTCTTTCCAGACCTATATATATATATCTCTCTGTCTTAACTAATGTTAAGTGGGAGTTATTCTGATATTTGACCAAGTGGAAAACTTGGTACAGTCGCTTTAGTTTTCCAGACTCTAGTCTTTGATGGTAAGCTTTCATTAATGTAGGATTAAGCTACAAGAAAGCATCAATACTCAACTCTTTAAGTTGGGGTCTAATCGACCACACCAACAGAAAGAGTAGGAGAGGTTGTCCTAGACTCAGTTCATCTATAAGGACTCATAGTGAAAGTATAGGTATCTCTCCCATATATTTCTTTAGGATTGTCTATACAGCCACTTGGATAGTGGGTTTATGTTTGTTTGAGTTACTGATCAGACACCCCTGGGCCGGTGGCTCGAGGCTTTTATAGAGCTTGGTCCGACCGTTTTTGACTGGAACTGGATAATTAGGTTATTTATGATTATCTTTCAGTCGAAAAGCGAGCGTTCGGCAATGTAGCGAGTATAGTTCTTTAGATCACTTGTTTTGTGAACTAGATAATGTCTCATGGATTAATGATAGGATACACATATCCCACAATTCTTTTTCATCTAGCTGGTTCATCTGTTGTTTCACAGAGTGAATTAGCCAGCTGTTTGGCTCACTTTTATCTGTTATCTGACACATTGACAGCGCAAATTTTATGCACTGGACGTGGCTGTGTGGAGCAGCTATGAATGTTATTTCAATGGGTCGCTTACGCACTTGTCTCCTCCAGTTATTCTTAACTGGAGTGGTAGACGTTTTTCGCTCTAGACCTGTTTTGTTTTTGAGAATCTTTTAACATAAGGTCAAGTTTGGATTAGACGCAGATCAGAGTTTATCAGAAGAGAAGACCTCTTCTTTTGTCATTAATTTCCAATAGAAGGGACGTTTATGTTCATTCTATTGTTTTATAAGTCAGTTAGCTATTCGTACTGCTTAGGTAAATTTATCTTCCAATCAGCAGTCAGTGCTTAAGATTTCAGCGCATGAAGTAAAGCTAGTTAAGTTTGCAACGCACAGGAATAATAGTTTCCATTATTTGTGTCGCCAGTATTAGGCATTTGAGCGCAATTGACGCTCAGTCATTTTCATGGGAATGAATGATAGGATAGGTGTATCCCTCAGTTCATTTGTGTCTGTTAATTACATTGAGGTTATAGTGTCTGTTATTGTACATTCACCAGAAGCTTCCCCCACAAGAGGGTTTTCTTCTTCAAGGGAAGTTTTGTTCTTCATGTCATTCTCCACTCTCAGTAGCATTACGGAGTATGTCAGACGTGAAAGAGCTTTGAGGTCACTATATTATTGCTGTCTGTACCAGCGATGATTAATGTGGGTGAGGATGTTTCGACATGAAGTCGAATCCCCCCCCCCCCCCCACACACACATTGTCGCATACATATATCTTAATAAATACATACTATGCATTTGGGTCATGTTGGATGGCACCCTCATTGGCATATATGCAGTTATGTTGCATTAGTAGCCGGTTAATCACACCTACCTCCATTTCTAGATCCTGGTCTCTATTTTGTTGGTTCTCAAATCGCATATTCTCACGTGTTTATAGTTGTAGATACCAAATAGTACACATTGGACAGTGTTCTTACCGGATTTAATATCACAGAGGCCTCCTGTGAATGATCTTGAAGCGTGTTTTCTCTGCAGAGATTGTTCATCGTATCTCGCTTTTATATGTGTATGTTATATTATTATTTCACTGATTTTGTCATACCTGTATACGCCGTCTGCAGTGCATATTTTGTAGCGGATAATGTTATTTACCAAAATCATCGCTATAGCCTTGGCTTGTGAAGTGGCGTTAAGCACCATTTATTATTCATGAGTTAATTTTTGAGCGCCTGATTGATATTTATTTATATCGTTTCCAGGTTCTGATTATTGATTCCAGAGTTCTTCCCTCTTTCTTTTGAAGATATGTTCAAAAAGGGTGGGGGTCATTTTGTCCACTTCTCTGGCTTATTGGGTATGTAACTATTATGGAAGCTGTTTTGTCTGTACGATATTTGGTGATCAGCTGTAGTATTATTGTTTGGCGTAGGTTTATGGGCAATTTTCTCTCATTCTCAATATGCCATTCTAATTTTAGGGCTTAGTCTAGACTAGTCTTAAAAATTGTTTATTGTTACATCCTAACTAACATGATTTCATGCTCGCATTTAGGATTTACATAATTGGGATCCATATTACGATATGTCTCTTCTTTTATGATATAAAGAGACATACATGTAAATTCTAATTATTCTAATTTTCTTCATCATGGATTGAAGGATTTGATCTATGTTGATCTACTATTTTGGAAGTTCTAGGCCCTCGACCTTTTTACGATTCAGCTAAGTCTGGGTCATTGGTTACAGTATAAAAATATGAAAAAATTTAAAGTAATTTATATATTTTTTATACTTCCCAATGACCCAGATGGGAATGGCCCTCCCATGAGTGGGCAGTACTGGCCACTCATACCTCCCCGCTGAATTATTATAATCTTTTTTACAAAGAATGATGATTGGCGCCAGATTCGGTGACTTCCTGGCGTCTGCACATGCGTGGAGGGTAAATGTATGGAGGGCCAGATAGGACTCCTAACTTTCAATTTTGCATGCAAATTTTGGGGATTGGGGGGCAAAATTTGTGTTTGGCCCTAGATATTTTGGGGTTAGCACCAGCTAAGTCTGCGTCATTGGTAAGTATAAAAAATATACTTTAAATTTTATCATTTTTATTGAAAAAATAGCATGGAGGGAATAGAAATTAACATATTCCCAATTATCACAATTCTTGTTTTATTTCATAATCCTTTCATAAACATTGAACATTATCCTTTTCATCAAACACAACACACAGACAAGTCAAGCTACAGTGTCATTGACACTTTCATTTAAGTTTGCATTGGTTATGAAAAGAGAGCATGTGGCAACCAAAAGGACCATGAGGTAGAGCCTGAGAAACAGATTTCTAACTTTTTTGGCCTAAGGACAGTATGATATTTTTTGCTCAACTTTGGTGAAGACAAATTTGAGGTATTATCATGGCCTGTCATCCGTCCATCGCGCTGTCAACACGGCTCGGACTAGAGGCCGTATTTATGAACCGATCTTTACGAAACTTCTTGGGTAACTTTGTTATCACCGTGGGATGAGAACGAGTGTTTTTGAGTTTGGTCCGAAATTCAAGATGGCCGCTGGCAGCCATTTTGTACAAAATTAGGTGCAATCAGATTTTTGCGCAGAACTTCCATATAAAAGCTCTGATTTGAATAATTTTTTGTATGCATGTTTAATACCATGGGATACGGCACATATAATACGGGGTTTTTTCTTGTGCGTAAATTATGCAACTTAGACTAACTTTGATTTATTTAGTGTTACTTTCAGCACTGTAACTGCAAAGGCCAATACGGCTCGGGCTAGAGGCCGTATTTATGAACCGATCTTTACGAAACTTCTTGGGTACCTTTGTTATCACCGTGGGACAAGAACGAGTTGTTTTGGGGGTCCGGTCTGAAATTCAAGATGGCCACTGGCAGCTATTTTGTACAAAATTAGGTGCAATCAGATTTTTGTGCAGAACTTCCATATGAAAGCTCTGATTTGAATAATTTTTTGTATGAATGTTTAGTACCATGGGATACATCACATATAATACAGGTTTTTTTCTCGTGCATAAATTATGCCAATTAGACTAACTTTGATCTATTTAGTGTTACTTTCAGCACTGTAACTGCAAATGCCAATACGGCTCGGGCTAGAGGCCGTATTTATGAACCGATCTTTACAAAACTTCTTGAGTACCTTTGTTATCACCGTGGGACGAGAACGATTGGTTTTGGGTGTGGTCCGAAATTCAAGATGGCAACCAGCAGCCATTTTGTACTTTAGTTAGTGCAATCAGTTTTTTGTACAGAACTTCTGTATGACAGTTCTGATTTGAATAAATTTTTGTATGAATGTTTAGTAACATGGAATACATCACATATAATATGTTTTTTTCTCGTGCAGAAATTATGCAAATTAGATGAACTTTGATTTATTCAGTGCTACTTATACACAGTAAGTGCCCATTTCAATATGACATGGGCTAGAGTCTGTAATTATGAACTGATCTTCACGAAACTTCTTGGGTACCTTTGTTATCACCTTGGAACGAGAACGAGTGTTTCTGGGTGCGGTCCAAAATTCAAGATGGCTGCCAGTGGCAATTTTGTACCGAAATTAGGTCCAATCAGTTTTTTGTACACAACTTCTATACGGCTCAGGCTAGAGGCAGTATTTACAAACCGATCTTTACGAAACTTCTTGGGTACCTTTGTTATCACTGTGGGATGAGAACAAGTGTTTTGGGGTGCGGCCCAAAATTCAAGATGGCCACCACCAGCCATTTTGTACCAACATTAGTGCAATCAGTTTTTTGTACAGAAATTTTGTAGGAATGTTTAGTAACATGGAATACATCACATATAATACAGGTTTTTTCTCATGCAGAAATTATGCAAATTAGATGAACTTTGATTTATTCAGTGCTACTTATACACAGTAAGTGCACATGTCAATATGGCTCAGGCTAGAGTCTGTATTTATGAACCGATCTTCACGAAACTTCTTGGGGTACCTTTGTTATCACCTTGTGACAGGACCGAGTGTTTTGGAGTGCCTTTGTTATCATTGTGCTATAGTTTTGGGTTCAGTCAGACCCACTCTGGGACTCAAAGATTCCTTTTCTGGTTTAGCATCTAACTGTCACCCCCACCTTTACAATACTTTACCTATATATTTGTTGCAGGCTACAGTCAGCATTTATGTACAGACTGTTACAATACTTTACATGTACCTTTGTTATCAGGTCATTACCTAGATGTTTGTCATTGCTGTGTCATATACTATACATGTACATGTCTTAAACAAGCTGAGCTACAGTGTCAATGACACTTTCATTTTTTATTGCAGGTTAGAAGAGGGTATGCATGATTTTGTTGGTACACAGTTTAATACAGCCACCTACTGCAACTTCTGTGGAAAAAAGGTAATGTTTTTTATATGCTACCTTATAAGATAGTGGAAATGTTTAAGAAAAATATTTTTCAGTATCTGTTGTCACGATAGATATCAGAGAATTTATCTTATGACAAGAACATATTTTTCCCAGTACAAATAAACACATCTAGACAAAATTCAAATCTGTATTGAAGGTAGCAACCACCTGTGCCATCATTTGATTCAGAAAAAGAGTGTCCTTTTTTTACCTGCACTCATCGAAAACTAACTACACATGTCAAAGCTACTGTTTTGATAACAGTCATTAACCCTTTACCCAACGAATCGGCCGCATCCGCCCGGGTAATATGCAAATTCAGCTGATGAAAAAATATTATATTTTTATACTGTACCAATGACCCAGACATAGCTGGTGCTAACTCTTAAAATATAGGGCCAAACACAAATTTTGCCCCCCAATCCCCAAAATTTGCACTTAGAACTAAAGAAAACATGTCCTGAATGGCCCCCCACACTTCACCTCTACTGCGCATGCGCAGTGTCAAGGACGTTCCGAAATTGGCACCATTAATCATTCTAAGTTTGGCCCTTCATCAGTTAACATCTGACTGATCTTTGTGCTTGTAAATCTCAGTTTAAATGATGCCAGACACATAAATATTAGTGAAATGGTGATTCTAAGGAGGATAGAGGAGGAGAGGAAAAATGTGTGACAGAATATTATCAGGGCTGTAACTTAAAATTTTTTAATGAAATTATGTTAAGTTACCTATTTTCGAGGCAGCAGCCATTTTGTTGTCATTCTTGTTATTTAGTTACACTGTTTTTTCAGTGTTTTCCTCTCCCCCTTTCCTTTAAGTCCCCTCTTGCTATTCTCCCAAGCTTTTGGTAGTTTCTGTAATTATTATTACTAAAATTTCTTGGGAGTTTTAGCTGAATAACAGAATGAATTCTGTTCTTTTCCCCATGTTTACGTCTTCACCTATGGGTGGTTAGGCGTTGTGTTCTGCATCTACCATCTGATGTTCTGCAGTTTCTTCCCTGGAAGTCTCTGTTTTGCATCAGATAGTGTATTTTGGTAACTGATTTCGGGCCTGGGTGCCTGGAGTCTTATTTTAGTGTTTTTACACTCATTGTTTACATTTACAACAGCCCTCTGTGTGAGGGGGGGATTTCTTGATAATAATATCTTGATGTTAATTTAATCATAACTAGATACATTATTATTGTTCGTAAGTGTTGCATAAATTGTTTAAAATATTTTTAAATTTTTTGTCCACACTTAGGCTTGGGATCCATTGGGGCTCAACGTTACTTTTCAGAAACTTGGGCTGTTCTGAAAAAATATTTTTTCAAAATATTTTGATTTCAATTATTTTTTCTATGTCAATGGATCATATTATTATTATGTATTTTGATTGTCAGGGGTTGGTGCGAGTACCAGGACTTTGTTTTCTTTTCACATTGAAAGGATTTTGATCAATTGTAATAAGAGGAAGTCTTCCTCTGACTTTTATAATCATTCTATATGTGGTCAGTGTACTCGCATTAACTCCTGTTCTGTATCTGATGATTTCAATGATAACATGGGAAGCGTATGTCACGGTATGTTAGTGGGGAATTGGACATTCCGGTCCTTTCCCCGCAGGGTCACTCTACTTTATCAATTTCTATTTCAGACGATCAAGATTAGGGTGATGTATCTGTGATGTCTTCCAACAGTGTGCCTTCGTCGTCACAATTAATGAAGGGCTAGCGGAAAAGTGCTCATGTAAATACGCCAATTGCCTAAGAGGACCCTAGTAGGTTCGACGGCCTTTGACGTCCGCTAGCTCGCCCGTTGTAGCGTCCATTCATCGAATGGTTCGGCAGCCGGGTTCGTCCGTTGTGGTCTAGAAGGAGTTTTGAGGTGATGCGAGCACTATAAATCAACCGAATGCACACCCAGTGACGGCGGATTAGAGGGAGAACGGAGGAAGCCTTTTAGTCCGGTTCATAGCTCGTTCTGGTCCATCCGGACGGCGAGCGAGAGAGGCCCCTCTCTCCGTCCGCCGCTCGGGACGCTCTGACATATAGTCAGTCCGGAGAGACTGTCAATAAGGCTTCCTCATTCTCATGGTAGCGCACATTACCGCTCTTGGCTACGTGACCTCGGATATCCAGTCAGCTTCGCCAGTCAGAGAATCATCGGCGACCAGGTCACACCATCCGGTAGCCAGGGACACGAGGCCTGCAGACTTCGGACGTTCGCATAGGGAAGTGTGCGGGAGTCAACGTACACGGAGCTTCCGGCGGCAATGCATCGTAAGACCGCTACTGCACAGGCCTCGGGGACGGATGTGCTTTCCTAAATAGCACAGCTTATCGCAGCATCCCAGCAACAATTGAATCTGTCGCATAATGTTTTATCCGACGATGCTGCGTTGGGACGCTCCGCGGAAGCGGGTACGGACGTCCGAAAATTTCATCCGGTCCGACGGGATACCGAAAGGGATTCGGAGGATTTCGAGCTTTCCCTTTCGGAACAACATATTCTGTTGTGTATGTCATCTGACTTGATCTTCTTCAGGTTCTTTTGTCGGACCAGAATGCTGTGATGCCGGATAAGAAACTGATAGCGTCGGTGGACTTAGAAATTTTTGGTTTGGTTCAGGGACATCGTCCCTCAGTTCCGACATAGTCCAATAATGTCACACAAACTTTCAAATTATTGAACGACGCTATATATTTATTATTATATGCTTGCTATTACCAAGCATTTCTGGTTTCTTGTTCGCAAAGTTACGGAGATTTCTTTCAAAAGTGTGCCTCTGTCGTCATAGTTAATGAAGAGCTAGCGGCAATAAGTGCTCATGGAATATGTCTATCGCCTAAGAGGTCCCTTGTAGGATCGACGGAGTGACATTTGCTAGCTCACCCGGTGTAGCGTACATTCATCGAATGGTTCGGCTGCCGGGTTCGTCCGTTGCGGTCTAGGAAGGAGATTTGGGTGATGCGAGCACTATAATTACTTTAGTACTCACCCAGTGACGGCGGATTGAGGACAGATCGGAGGAAGCCTGTTAGTCCGGTTCCTGGCTTGTCCAGGTCCGTCCGGGCTGTGAGCGAGAGAGGTCCCTCTCTCGTCCAACAACATAGGGGACCGCATGTTGTGGTTCAGATATTTTACATTCGGAGCATATGTCTGTCGCTCGGGACGCTTCGTTATATTGACAGTCCGAGAGACTGTCGATAATGCTTCCTCATCCTCACAGCAGTGCACACGACCGCACATTGGCTACGTGACCTCGAGTATCCGATCAGTTTCGTCATTCAGTGATTCCACGGCGAACAGGTCACGCCATCCGGTAGCCAAGGGACACGAGGCCCATACACTCCGTTCGCTCGCATATTAGTAGTATGCACGGGGTAACGATCACGGAGCTTCCAGCGGCAATGCATCGTAGGACCTCTTCTCCACAGGCCTCAGTGACGGACGTGCTATCCGAGTTAGCACAGTTTTTTCGCAGCATCCCAGCAATCGACAGTTTCTTGGTCGAATCAGGAATTATCCGACGGCGCTGGGTCAGTGCGGTCCGCGGTTGCATAAGGTACGGACGACCGAACGCTTTATAGGGTCCGACAGGATGGCGAAAGGGATTCGAAAGATTTCGAGTTTTCCCTTTCGTAGCATCGGAAGCTGCCATAATATCTTCCGGCATTATCTCCCAGTGATTGTTATTTCGGACTACATTGCTGCGATGTTGGATAAGAGACTTATAGCGTCATTGGACACGGAATTTTGGATCGGTTCAGGGACATTGTCCCTGACTTACCGACACAGTCCAATAATGTCATTAGAACATGTGTATTATTTATCGACGCTATATATATATATAAGCCTGCTACCAAGCATGATAGTTTAGTTTCTTGTCCGCAATGCTCATTTCTGCCTTTTATCATTTATACGAATAATTTATTTTGGCAGAACAGGGCATACCGAGAGTTCATATGCATCTAGACGGCGTGGTTAAAGACTGGAAATAATCTTTTTCACCGTCTATGTCTTTTCCAACCACAATGTTGGAAACGACAATGATGTCTAATAGACTTAACTTAGACGCTTTATCATACGTAATCCACCTTACTGAGGCGTTATCATTACGTCTTCAAGAGAAAGAATTCCGGGATATGATCCTCAATGTGATTTCTTTTGAGGGCAGTAGTTTGTTCACGTATAACTCCGCCCTTCAGTGGCTGCTTGGAGTTGGTTAGACATGACGCAGCCCTAGCTACATCCACGCGCGTGGATAGTAAGGTGAAGAACTCTCTCAGAGTCGCTTCGTTCTCGGAGAAGCTTCTCTTCAACGGAAACTTTTCAGCAATCCATGAATTACTCGATTTACATGTTCTCTTGACTATCTAGTGTAGCAAGAGATTCAGACTGGGGCAAACATTCGGTGGTTGACTCAGAGAGTGCCACTGCAGTTGCCGGATCCGAGTTTTATAATTATGACGGTTGCCAGTCAAATAGGTTGGGATATAATATTGATCCCAACGGATTCGAAGTGCCAGGATCTTTGGGTTCCGCAGTCTCTAAGCAAGTTCTTATCTTCCACGAAATAATGTTTTTTTAGGCTTGCTTTATGTCATTGCATGAACATTATTCAGAAACGCATGTCCAAATCCTGTCCGTTAATTCGACAGTAGTGGCGTATCTCCAGAACCATGGAGGCACTCATTCGTTTCCGTTATTCAATTTAATGGAAAGAATCCTTCTGTTTGTTATAGTACACCAAGTTCTGCTTCGGTCCGTCATATTCCGGGTCATCTGATTGTATTACCGGACTCCCATTCACTTATGGGTCGCTTGTTGCCATCAGAATGGACTCTCAACAAACAAGTATTCAATCAGATTTGCTATCAATGGGAGCGCCCAATGATAATTTATTTACGACACAACTTGCTAATCAATTGCAGACATATGTGTTTACTTGTCCAGATCTCTGAGCTTATGTTGTTAACGCTCTATTGATCTAATAGGACGGAATGATAGGATATGCGTATCCTCCTGCGCTGTTGTTTCAGCAAGTATTGCTAAGATAAACAACCACAATACATTTCTGTTGATAGCATCTCTGTCTTCACAGAGACCGTGGGTAAATTTACTCTGATGTCTACTGTGGGACTTAACGCGAAATCTTCCTCCATGAGAGGATCTTTTCTCGTTGGGTAAAATCGTGTCATCTTTATCACAACCCGCAAGGTCTCAACCTTCACGTATTCCGTTGTGTGGTCCTTATTGCATTGTAAGCATTGTACTGGACGAGCTTTGGACGCGATTTCTTACTATAGGAGAACCTCTTCTTCGCTATTCTATGCGGCTAAAGTGGAGGCTCTTCTGTCGTTGGTGTAGGGATCACTATGTTGATATTGTTGATTCCTCCATACTAGTCATTGCAACTTTTTAGTATATTTGTTTGACAAGATCTACTGCAGCCTGTTATTATTTAGGTTATAGGTTTATGTTACCTCATACCTATGCACTCTATGATAGTTTACAATTGAGTCTTATGTCTCTTTATCTAAGTCAGTTAGTAACTTTTCGATAAATAGACTTAGAATCATTAGATTAAATTCCTATACGGAATTTAACTTCGGTTCTTTTTTAGCTAAGTAATCATTTGAGCCTCTGGAAACAGTAGTTTTCAAATTCTGACCTTTTAGACAGTAATTCTGTTGGCTTCTCTTTTACTGAAGAGTCAGTGAGTTTCATGCACTATCAGTGGATGATTTTCACTTTCGTAGTTTCGGAGTCACTACTTCCTTTACTATTTAGGTTGGATTTTCGCATAAGAGTCAGGCTCCTAATTAATATCCGGAACCTATTGTTATTAAGGTCCTTCCGTCTTCGTACGGGCATAGGCCTTTTCTCTGTCCGGTTAGAGTTTATGTATTTATAAACAGATATCGGTTTATTACTACGGGCGTAAGCTTCTTCTGTCTTTGATGCCTAATAGAAGGACGTTACGCTCCATTCTATTGCTAATGGATTCAATTAACTATCGATACTGCTTATGGTATATCATTGACTCAGCAGTTGTGTTTGAGATTTCGGCTCATGAAGTAAGAGTTCTTCTACATCTTGGGCTTACATTTATAGTGTCGCTATTATAGATTTTTGAAGGCTGCTCATTGCGCTCAGCCATCCACATTCATGAATTTTTATCTCAGAAATATTGAGTCCATTTCTGGAGGTCTCTATTGTTAGGTCTATTATCTACTGCTCAGAATGTCATTCACTTAACAGTTGCTACTATAGCTAGGTAGGCTGTCTGTTTCGGCAGTGACTCCGTTCTGCTGCCCTCTTCGCTCTGGGCTATTTGACCCAGGGCAAGAAAAAGGGGGGGGGGGGGGGGGGAGGGTGTTCCCTTGGGTCACCTGTTTTACTATGAAAACAAGGGGATACCTCCTTCGGAGTTAGTAATTCTGAGCTGTTATTGGGATGGTTGTTTAGTGAGAAGTTTATGTTTTAAAAAATTCATTCAGGTCTTAGTTTTTAAAGTATAGCTTTTGAACATAGCACGTGTCAACGGACATTATTATACAATCCTCAGACACTTTTAAGGAGTATAAGAGTCTCTATTCTCTAGACTTATTTTATTTATTGGCTTACTTTAAAAATTATTAGTATAAGGATTATACTAGATATTAATAGAGTACATGGATGTATGATGCTCAATTTTGGAAGGTGTTGTATCTTTCTAATTTATCATAAATAAGAAAGATACATGTAAGGCCTAATACTTCTTTTTCCCCAGAGGGGATGACTCTATTTTATATAATTGAGCGTATTCCATCTTGCTCTATGTCCTTGGCCCTCCAGCCTTTTTACTATTCAGCTATGTCTGGGTCATTGGTACAGTATAAAAATGTTAAAAAATTTATAGTAATTTATATATTTTTTATACTTACCAATGACCCAGACGGGGATGGCCCTCCCAGGAGTTGGGAACTCTTACCTCCCCGCTGAGTACATAGCGCTTACCAGGCACTGGTTATTAGAATGATTAATGGCGCCAATTTCGGAACGTCCTTGACACTGTGCATGCGCAGTAGAGGTGAAGTGTGGAGGGCCATTCAGGACATGTTTTCTTTAGTTTTAGATGCAAATTTTGGGGATTGGGGGGCAAAATTTGTGTTTGGCCCTATATTTTAAGAGTTAACACCATTATGTCTGGGTCATTGGTAAGTATAAAAAATATATAAATTACTATAAATTTTTTAACTTTTCAAAAAATTTCAACAAAACCATATGATGTGACCCCTCGTTGGAACGAGCTCGTCGAGTTGAGCTCATTCCAACGAGGGGTCACATGGTATGGTTTTGTTGAAAAATTTGAAAAAATGGTATTTAAAATAATAAATTTTGATATCGTCTGCATTGGGTAAAGGGTTAAATGATAAATAAATCACCAACTCCGCAGAATAAATTAGACTGTATAATTTTTGGCCTCAATGATATTTTTATACAGTAGAACAGAAAGTACAACTACAGTAGAACCTGTCTTGAGAGACCGCCCTTTGGGCCACACAAAAGTGGTCTCTCAAGACAGGTGGTCTCTTATAACAGGTTTCAGGTTTTCTCAAGTCAGTGAATAACCAACCACAAAATTCAGAAATGGAGAAGAATGGATTTTTGTAATTACTTTGTAGTTGATCTTTTTTATGAAGTTTTTGTACCAAATTGAAATGGACTGTTATAAAAATTATAAAAATAAATTAGTGTTGAAAATCTTCTTTGAAGATTTTCAACACAAATTTATTTTTATAATCCAATCTGTCACATTTCAGGTATGTATGAAATTGTTTATTCAGCAATAATCCTAATCTTTTCACAGGGGTCTTATAAAAACATCCCAATCTTTAATGAGTTATGTTACTGAATAGCAATTGAAACCCAATTAAGCGCTTTTAATACTTTTATTTATGTTAGTATAACCACAATGGATTTTCCAATTCCAGAACAGGCAAAAAGTTTTTGTCATGGTTTCAGTCTTCAAAGGGGTGGTCCATTATGGCATAAAAATACAAGATGGTACCAGGTCACAGTGTCCTCCTTCAACACGAGTAGACATGTGGAAATTAGTCATTTACAGTCACTGAGGGTCGAAAGGGGCTTGTTCCCCCATACCATCCCTGCGTGTCTTTGGCGCGTTAAACCATTCCATTCGAAGGTCACAGTGGTCTCTCAAGACAGGTGGTCTGTCAAGACAGGTGGTCTCCCATAGCAGGTCCATTATAGAGTAAAACCAATCAGTGCCTGGCAGATGTGGTCTCTCAAGACAGGTGTTCTCTCAGGACACTGGTCTCTCAAGACAGGTTTTACTGTATAGGCCTACCATGCATTAACCCCCAAAATAATACAAAGAAACACAAAGCCGAAACACTGCTATAAACTTCAGTGGTTATAGTACAAGTAGATTAATGAAAGGGGATTACGTCGTGCACTGCCCAAGAATGTAATACCATAACGTCATGATATTCATTCATAAAAAACATATGTGAACAAATCAAGACAGGGAAGGCAGGGACCGATCAGGACTATTTAAAATAAGCTCTAGCCTCGGAGCCTATTTTTTCAATTCATGCGCCAGATTTCAATTTATGGAGTCACACTGCTGTTTGTAACACACACTGCAAGAATGTAATAGCTCTCATCATTTTCATTTAGTACACTGTAGCAAACATTAATCTTCACTGTGGTTTCTGATCAAGTCTTGGCTGCCTATTTAGGCAGCCAAGACTTGATCAGAAACCATAGTAAAGATTAATGCTTGGTAATTAAGACTTGAAGTATTAACTTAAGCACTCTACACCAATGATAAATGATAATCATATATATAATACATGTAAGAGTGTCTCTCTCGATTATCCATCGAAAGAATATCAAAATATGATCTGAGAAGTTACGTGCCAACTGAGAAGCCTATTTCTGAGATTTAAGAGCCAGGTCCTGATGTTTCAGAACCAAATACTCACTGGCGCATGCCCAGGTCGGTCCCTGGAAGGATATTGTAAGATAAACTGGTTATTACTTCCAAGTGTGTTTCTGAGATGGTGTATTGAAGTCTCAACCTTGCCTTTGTGATATATATGACCCAGAAACGAGGCCTCCAGTTCAATACACCATCTTGAAATGCATATGGTGGTAATTACCTATATATCTCTCCATTAGTGACATGCATTATGCAATACATTTAGATTGATATCGCGGTGTTTTCGTGTGTAATTGCGATTAAAACATGTTGAGTGGGTATCAGAGTCACCTCATTTAACTGAAACAAAATCTTAGTTTTCACTTGTAGCTTTCACTCATATATCCTTGCAGCCAATCATATGATAATTTGGGTACCTACTCAAAAACAGTAGGTATTTTCTATATAATCTTTATTGAGCTTTGTCAAAGAAGATATAATAGATTAAATTGTATATTAGATGTAATGAGGTAAAAAATGTAGGGAATTGACTGGATGTCAGAGTAATTCTTTCGACAGATTACAAGATTTTTATTCAGGAAACCCTTTACCTAACATGAAAAGCAGACGACTCTTGCAAACAAAATTCTTGAATAACTATTATTTTTCATTTTTTGCCTCAAAAATTAATTGGCAATTTTTGTGAATAGCACTGGCCGGTTTTGGGCGTTACATTGGGTAAAGGGTTAACTGGAGTCTTCTCTATAACCTATATGCAATTAACCGGTCAAATTTGTACCAAAGGTATGGTTAATGGTTTGTGGTTATATACAATTAACAAGGTTATTCAATTAAAATATATGCAATTAAGTGTTCTCAACCATAACATGAAACATCATATTTTTGTCTTGCCTACTTTAGCAGAGGCAAGACATAGGTGTTAGTAATTCCGTTAGCCAGTGGCCATCATCTGTGGGCTATAACTTTTGAACCATTGAAGATAATTCCAGGAAATGTTATGGGGTTATATCCCACCATGAGGTAATATGTTACAATCAAAACCATGCCACTAGTCAATCAGCTTTAACTTTTTAAACATTGAAGATAATTCTATGAAACATTATGGGGTTATATACATCACCATATACACAGAACGACACACGTGTGTGAATGTGTTAATCGATATGACACGAGTGCCAGTGCATAAGGATTTATCCTTTCGTGATGGCAGAAGTGCCATATCGATTAACCCATTCACACGTGTACTAAAGCATTGTAAAGCCTTGCTGCACACAATGGGCAAATTTATCAATTTTATTATATCCCCTGCAACGAGTGGTGGTGGTGGGGGAGGATACTGGAATCACCTTGTCCGTGCATCCAGCCATCTGTCTGTCCAGGTTTAGTAGAGGTACATTGTGGGGTTTACAATTTAGGGTCATTGTAGTTGTGGGGTTGGGTTAGTATAGTGGCCACTTGTGGGTTATTTTATGCACTGTGGGGTTAATTTTTTTACCTTATGGGGTTAGTGTTTAACATGGGAAAAACCCACAAGTAAGAACGTGTAAGAACGTCCATCCATCAGCCTGTCCGTCCATCTGTCAGTAGACATAATTTTGTCCAGAGATTTTCTCAGATATTTATGGACCAATCTGCTTGAAACTTGGTATGAATGTTAACCACCATGGGAACCTGTGCACCTGTGATTATAGTTCCGATCGGATTATTTTTTCCAGAATTATGGCCGAGTTCAACTTGAAATACCAGGCCTCTAATTTTATCAGGAGATTTTCTCAGATGTTTATGGGTCAATTCCTTTGAAATTTTGTATGGATGTTTACTACCATAAGAACCTTTGCACCTGCGTTTCTTGTTTTGATCAGACTTTTTTGCCAAAGTTATGCCCCTTTTCGTCTTAGAATGTGTGAATTTTGTCTGGAGATTTTCTCAGATGTTTATGGATCAATTCCTTTCAAACTTGGTATGGATGTTTTCTTTCATGGGATCCTGTGTACCTGCAATTATAGTTTCGATCAGACTTTTTTTTGCCAGAGTTATGCCCCTTTTTGTCTTAGCCTAAATTGCATAAAATTTTGTCCGCAGATTTTCTCATTTATGGGTCAATTCCTTTGAAACTTGGGATGGAGGTTCACTACCATATGCACCTGTGCACCTGCTATTATAGTTTCAATCAGACTGTTTCTGCCAGAGTTATACCCCTCTTCATCTTGGAATGCAGGAATTTTGTCCAGAGATTTTCTCAGATGTTTATGGATGATTCCTTTGAAACTTGATATGGATTTTCACTCCCATGCGAACCTGTGCACCTGCAATTATAGTTTTGATCAGACTTTTTTTGCCAGAGTTATTCCCCTTTTTGTATTAGAATGTGTGAAATTTGTCCAGAGATTTTCTCAGATGTTTATGGGTCGATTCCTTTGAAACTTGGAATGGATGTTCTTTACCACGTGAACCTATGCACCTTCGATTATAGTTTTGATCAGACTTTTTTTTGTCTAGAGTTAGGCCCCTTTTCATCTTACATTAATCATTGCAGCGTGTGCATGGACAGTCCCATCTGGAACAGTCACACCTCTAGTTAACTTAGGTGAAATATCAGACATAAACTATTTAATTTTTAGTTTTTTGAGTTTGAATTGGTTATAAAAAAAGAGCATGCGGCAGCCAAAAAGACCATACGGTAAGGGCCTGAGAAACAGATTCTTAACTTTTTTAGGCCTAAATAAGTTTTTATAATTTTTTTAGATCTGGTTGAAAGTAGCATTCCAGTGTGGGTTTTGTTCAATGATTTGTCACAAGAAATGTACAGAAAAATGTCAAGCCCAAACCATTTGTTCAAAGTAAGTTTAGTATAGCCACAATATTTGTTTCGTAGCAAAATGTTTTTTATTTTATTTTTTATTTCTGTAATTATTTCTTTACCATCAAAAATTCATGTTATTGGTTCAAGTTTTAGGCCTCATAATCTACGGAATAGCATGGGTGGTGGTGTATTTCGTCCCTTGAGAGCAAGAAGGCTTTGCAGTGCTAAAACATTGCAAAGCCTTCTTGCACTCAAGGGACAAATTTATAAATTTTCATACGCCCATTTTATAAAAACGGTTGTATTATGTTATGGCTTTGGCGTCTGTCTGTCTGTCTGTCTGTCTGTCTGTCTGTCTGTCTGTCTGTCTGTCTGTCTGTCTGTCTATCTGGCTGCCTGCCTGCCTGCCTGCCTGCGTGCCTGTCTGGTCTGTCTGTCCGTCCGTCCGTCTGTCCGTCCATCTGTCCATCCGTCATACCGTCCGTCCATCCGTCTGTCCATCCATCCGTCTATCCGTCCTGTCCTGTCCAGTCATGTCCTCTGTCCATCCATCTGTCTGTTCGTCCATCCAGAATTGTTATCCGGACTTTTTTTCGTTATGGATTTGGTATACATCTTACAGATCAAGTTCGAATTTCGCCCTGCTCAGTTGATTTTTGGTGGAGTTACTGCCCTTGAACTTAGTTACCGTTTTCTGGACTTTTCTTTGTTGTGGATTGATATATTGAGAACATTTTTAGCTCAACTTTTTTGCACAGAACTTCCATATGAAAGCACTGATTTGAATAATTTTTTGTATGAATGTTTAGTACCATGGGATACATCACATATAATACAGGTTTTTTTCTCGTACGTAAATTATGCAAATTAGACTAACTTTGATGTATTTAGTGTTACTTTCAGCACTGTCAGTGCAAATGCCAATACGGCTGCGGCTAGAGGCCGCATTTATGAACCGATATTTAGATTTTTGCGCAGAACTCCACATGAAAGCTCTGATTTGAATAATTTTTTGTGTGAATGTTTAGTACCATGGGATACATCACATATAATACAGGTTTTTTTCTCATGCAGAAATTATGCAAATTAGATGAACTTTGAATTTTTCAGTGCTACTTACACACAGTAAGTACACATGTCAATACGGCTCGGGTTAGAGGCTGTATTTATCAACCGATCTTCACGAAAATTCTTGGGTACCTCTGCTATCACCTTGGGACGAGAACGAGTGTTTCTGAGTGCGTCCGAAATTCAAGATGGCTGCCAGTGGCCATTTTGTACCAAAATTAGGTCTAATCAGTTTTTTGAACGCAACTTCTATACGTCTCAGGCTAGAGGCCATATTTATGAACCGATCTTTATGAAACGTCTTGGGTACCTTTTTTATCACCGTGGGATGAGAACGAGTGTTTCTGGGTCCGGTCTGAAATTCAAGATGGCCACTGGCAGCCATTTTGTACAAAATTAGGTGCAATCAGTCTTTTGTACAGAAATTCTGTATGAAAGTTCTGATTTGAATAAATTTTTGTATGAATGTTTAGTAAAATGGAATACATCACAAACAGTACTGGTTTTTTTCTTGTGCAGAAATTATGCAAATTAGATGAATTTTGATTTATTTAGTGCTACTTATACACTGTAAGTGCACATGTCAATACGGCTTGAGCTAGAGGCTGTATTTATCAACCGATCTTCACGAAACTTCTTGGGTTCCTTTGTTATCACCTTGGGATGAGAACGAGTGTTTCTGAGTGCAGTTCAAAATTCAAGATGGCTGCCAGTGGCCATTTTGTACCGAAATAAGGTCCAATCAGTTTTTTGTCACGACTTCTATACAGCTCGTATTTATGAACTGATCTTCACGAAACTTCTTGGGTACATTTGTTTTCACCTTGGGACAGGAATGAGTGTGTTTTGGGGTGCCTTTGTTATCACTGTGCTATGAGAACAAATATTTTGGGGTTCAGACAGGCCCACTCTGGGACTCAAAGATTTCTTTTCTAGTTTAGCATCTGACTGTCACCCACCTTTACAATACTTTACCTATACATTTGTTACAGGCTACGGTCAGTATTTATGTACAGACCTTTACAATACTTTACATGTACCTTTGTTATCAGGTCATTACCTAGATGTTTGTCATTGCTGTGTCACATACTATACATGTACATGTCTTGACAAGTTGAGCTACAGTGTCATTGACACTTTCATTTATATATAGCTTTGTTATGGATACTTACAGATCAAGTTTGAATTTCATTCCACTCGGTTGATTTTTGGTCCTTGAACTTAGAATTTTTAGAGTTTCACAGATTGTTTTTCATTTTCCAGACTTTTTGAATAAATATAATTAACTAAAATGGAGAAACTGACAGTAAAGTTCAAATGGAACATGAATGATGTTTTATTATTTCTGGAAGTGTGGGCATATTATGCACCATCCAACGGTGTCCTCTGGTTTTAACTTGAGTAAAATATCAGACATAAACAATTTAATTTTTAATTTTTTAAAGTTTACATTGGTTATAAAAAGAGAGCATACGGCAGCCAAAAGGACATGCAGGAGGGCTTGAGAAACAGATTTTAAATTTTTTTAGGCCTTAGATGAACTTTATTTATTTGTTATCCTAATTTATGTTTTTTTAACAACTCAGTAGGATTAGCAACTGATCCCCTGGAACCCCTAAGAATAGTCAAAGGGTAGTGAAGCTGAACTCAGTTGAGATTCTTACAGACATAGGCCTGGCATTTTCAGGAGAGCAATTTATTCGCTCGCCTACTGCTCGCCTTAAAAAAATTAAGGAGGGCGAAAACTAGCCCTCCTGGCCTTAGAAAATAATGATTACCATAACAGTCTATTCCTAAAGCCCATACCTTTTCAGATCACTGCTGTGTTAGTGATCTATGTAAGATGACCACACTGCCCCTCCCACACCTCCGGGCCTTGCCAAGGCCCGGAGGTGTGGGAGGGACAGCGTAGCCGTCTCACAGAGACTGCCTTGTTAGCAGCGCCAAATAAAATGTACAAAACCCACGAGGCAGAATTGATTAGTAGTAAAACTTCATTTTGCCACTTTTAGCTTTTGTAAGCCCGAGGAGAGCTAATCGCTCCCCTAGGCCATGCGAGGGGAGTGATTTTTAGCCCTCCTGCATTTTTATGAATGCCAGGCCTGCAGACACGGCTTTTTGTAGTTGTGATGTAGCAGAATCTATTTGGAATTTTTTCCCATTTATGGAACCTGAAGTGTTATTTACTATAAGTTCCTAACACATACAAAAATTGAACCAAAAGCAAGGTTTTTTCCTGAAACCACACCGAACGGAATCTGAAAAATCAAAACCTCGCCGCTCTAGTCAAAGACCTGGAAAGTCCATGAATATTGAAGCATTCTTTGGAACCCTTGTAAAAATGAGATCGTTTCATGTCAGAGATATTCAGTGGTTTCACAGAGAGCTGAATATTTTTGGAATGGATCTTGTTTGCCTGTTAAATTATCAGCGTAATAATGTGATAATTGCACATTAGATTGCCAGTATTTTATCAAAACTGGCAATGTTGAGTACAAACTCCTACTCTTTATATATACATGTAGCAAAATATTGGTAACTGGTAGTTCTTGGAAGAGAGCCCCTTTGTTTTTGACCTGGAACATGCTTGAAACTTCTTAAATTTTTCAACTCTCACTTCTTGAAAGCCTTTAACCCTTTACCTAATGAATTAGCGACCTCCACCCCTGTATATACAAACAATTGTGCCCTAAAACAATTTTTTTTCTTCACAAAATTCCAACAGAATCATATCATGTAACCCCTCATTGGATTGAGCCTATTTGAGATCAATCAAATGATATGGTTTTGTTGGAATCTTTTAAAAAATTTGAAGAAAAATTAATTTAAAATAACAAAATTGACATTGTGTGCATTTAGTAAAGGTAAAAATATACAAGGAAGGGCCTGGAAACTCCTTATCTTGACTACTCAGTCAAGTGCAGGAATTCAAAAGTTACCCCCCCTCCCCCATGGGAATTCCAGGAAGTGAAGCAGTGCTTGTTTACTGTGGTAAACACTGTTTTACTGGCAAAATAGGACCCAGTCACCAATGCTTGGGATGGAAGTCCTATAAAATAGGCAACATGAGTGTAAACGGTTCACTAAAATTGACTTTATCTCCATGTTGCAGTCACGATTAGCCATTGTGCAAAAGTATGTGACCTTAAACACCAATAAATAAGTTAATTCTTTCACAGATTACCGTATTTACTCTATATATTGGGACAGCTAAAAATAATTATTTTCACAGGTGTCCCAATTCTTAGAAAATGGGGAAAGAACACAGCCTGGTCTTGATTTGATGCTGAATAAAGTTGTGTGTGATTCGTTTTCCATCACTATATACGAAAATCGCCATCCAATTTTTTTTTATATTTTCATTTTTTGCTTCCAAAACATAGCTTATGATCCTCATTGGAACGTGCGCATTGCGCACGTTCCAATGAGAGAAAATAAGCTATGTTTTGGAAGCAAAAAATGAACATTTTTAGTTACTCGAAAATTTTCTTTATGAGTGTCGTCTGCTACTAGCGAAGGGCCAACTGGAAACAAATCTCCTGAATGTCCCAAACTTTGGCGCATAAAAAAATATAGTTTTCTGGAAAAAATGTGTGTCCCAAATCATAGAGTGTCCCAATACATAGAGTAAATATGGTACACATGTCAACACCATCTTTTGTGTGTCCCAAATCATAGAGTGTCCCAATACATAGAGTAAATACGGTACACATGTCAACACCATCTTTTGTGTGTCCCAAATCATAGAGTGTCCCAATACATAGAGTAAATACGGTATCTTTAATTTATTTTTTTAACAATTGCTTTCAGATTAACACTTTGAACTCTAGTGGTATCTTCCATTCCAGTTCAATGGCAGCAATTAGAAGAGTCCATATTCATTATTTGAAAATATTGATTGGTCTACCCCACACATTTACTGAACAGTCATCCTATTTAATGACGTTATGACGTATCATGTTGGTGGCCAGAAAAATGGCCGCTAGGGTTCAAAGGGTTAAGTAGTAGAGTTTTGGAAGTACATATTTGGGTTTTAGTCTGAAGTGCAGTGCCACAACTTAATGGCTTCCAGTGGCAGCGCCAGAGTTACAAAAGTGAGGGGGTACAGCTGGGGATTGTGCAGCGCCGAGCTGGGGTGGGTTTCTGGGGGGGTTCTCTCCCTAAGTTGGGAAAATTTTTAACTCTTTTGCAACAAAATCATGCAAATATGGATATCATTGGAACCGGTTGAACAAGCCGGTTCCAATGATATTCATATTTGCATGATTTCATTGAGTTATACCTTTGAGAATTAATCTAAAATATTAAATTTTATTTATTTTTTAAAATTGCTGTAGGCTGAATTCCAAACGGATGCCCTACACACTCTCGATTCTAGCATTCGTCGAATACTCGTAAGCACTATGTTTCAGTCCGTTTAAACGCGGCATGCCTTGTTGCAATTTGGACCCTGGACTCTTGTTTGTTGTTTGCAGCTAGTGTGTGTGTGGGGGGATGGGGGTGGAGGGGCAAAAATAATTTAAAAACTTCTCTGATTTAGTGCACTTGGAAATATGGGATTAAGCATACCGACCATTACACCGCAACGTTCAATACAACAAAAATTTAAATGATAGTATTGTTTTACTATGCTTCGCGAAAAAAGTGGAGGGGTAAGTGCCCCCACATACCCCTACATGGTGCCGCCACTGATGGCTTCATGTTCTGTGGATGTGCTTCATATTATTTTTAAGTAAAATTATTTAGTCTGTATGAATTTGCCTTGTTACAATTTATGGGAGAGTGCCAATAGAATAAATGCTAAGTTTATCTCTAGAATACAGGAAAGTGACACAATCCCTGTTAATTGAATACTCCTGTTAATTGAATAATTTTCATTGGCAAAGTGGCTATTCAGTTAACAGGGTTCCACTGTGTTACGTATATATATTTCAATATAAAGACATTGTTGTTTCTGTGTTTTATGTTTTCAGAGATGGACCAAAAATGAAATCATCACCTAATGAACTCTGGCGACCCCCAGCTACCCAGACTTCTGACTATGATAAAAGAAAATCAAAAGAACTGTCTCAAAAAACTGGTGGACTTCTCAGTAAATTTAGGAAAGAATCTTCACATAGCAAACCATGTAAGTTTATAATGAATTATACAGTGGAGACCACTTAAGTGGATATTTTGTAATTGTCTTACCTTGTTAATTACATTTATTATATGCTAGCATGTGAATTATTGCAGATGATCTAAAAGATATTTCTCATTATCCATCAACTTGATGGATATCGAGAAATATTCATCAGTAGCTTCCTAAATGACGTCGCTCTTCGGTGCATGGCATCGCCTTGAACGTCTCCTTGAAAGAACGATCAGCAGATCTTTGTTGTTGTCTTGAAACTGTTTGCAGTCGAATTGTGCTCAGTACTGTGCAGTAAAATATCACGTAGCATATAATAAAAAGAAAATCTATGCTATTTTAGTGAATATTGGGAATTATCTCATGAGTGTGGACCTGAAGGTTTTATTTTTCATGAGCACTTGAAAAATAATACTTACAGGTTCACATTCTTCATTGTATGATGTCGCCTTGAACGTCGGCTTGAAGGAACGATCAGCAGATATTTGTTTTTGTCTTGAAACTATTTGCTGTTGAATTGGGCTGAATATTGCACAGTAAAATGTCATGTAGCATATGATAATATTGTGAATTACATCATTTGTGTGGACCTGAAAGTATTATTTTTCACTCGCGCAAGCGCTTGTGAAAAATAAAACTTTCTGGTCCACACTCATGAGATAATTCCCGATATTCACTAAAACAGTGTAGATATGGCCTAAAAAAATAAAAAATCTGTTTCTCAGGCCCCCCCCCCCCCCCCCCCCCCCCCCCCCCCCCCGCATGGTCCTTTTGGCTGCCGCATGCTCTCTTTTTATAACCAATTTAAACTTAAAAAAAATTAAAATTAAATGGTTTATGTCTGATATTTTACCCAAGTTAAAAAAATTGATGAATTTGTCCCTTGAGTGCAAGAAGGCTTTGCAATGCTTTAGCATTGCAAAGCCTTCTTGCACTCAAGGGATGAAATACACCACCACCCATGCTATTCTGTAGATTATGAGACCTAAAACTCGAACTAAGAACATGAACTTTTGATGGCAAAGAAGTAATGACTGAAATAAAAAATGAAATAAAAAAACCGCTCGCCCCGCATGCAATTTTACAAATAATGGCCTGAGAAACAGAAGATCTACTTTGTGTGGCCTATCCTCTATATATTTATTAAATATTCCCAGAATTGCCCATTATAAGATTAAGAGTTGTAAGCAGAGATTCACTGAAGCGGGAGAAGAGATAGTTCAGTGACCCGAACCTAACAGCTTTGTTGCAAATTTGTTTTGGTTTAATAAATGAAGAGGTTATTACATTGTTAGTTTCATATCGGCCAAAATAACAGCCTGAAGTAACTTCACATCAGACTTCGAGCTTTAGTCTCAGGATAATATGAAGTTACCTTGGCCAATATGAAACTAACCAAGTAATAACCTCTAGGCAATTTTCAAATGTCATACTGTGTATGATACCTTCAGTTGAAATTTGACCTGTTAATTACATGTAGGTTATACAGTCAACTCATGTTCATTGAATAAAGAATTATGTGAGCTGTTGGAGAATAACTCTTGACAACCATTGAATTCTCCATGTTCATAGAATTATTTGACCTCAGTTAGTTAGTTAGTTAGTTAGTTAGTTAGTTAGTTAGTTAGTTAGTTAGTTAGTTAGTTAGTTAGTTAGTTAGTTAGTTAGTTAGTTAGTTAGTTAGTTAGTTAGCTAGTTAAATTTAATGACACTTTTGACAGCTAGAGTCACCTCAAGTCAGACAGTTTTACGGGTGGAGGAATCCGCAGTACCCGGAGAGAACCACCAAACAGCAGTGAGCACACTCCCCAACGTACAAACTCCACGCAAACAGAGTTAGCATTGGTTGAAGACAAGTGCACCATCAACATATAGTATGCCTTAGTACACAGCACTACCAGTCAAGACTTGCCAAAAAACAGCAGATAAGTCACGGGATGTAGATTAAGGGTTAAATAATCTCTTTCGTGTGTTTTCAATTTCTGTTTTCAAGCTTCCCAGAGATATTCTGCATGCTTTTAGTAATGTGCACTAATACCTTGATGGACAGTTCTATGGTGAAGAATTGAATTTTGTGGTGTAGTTCAATTTGTTCATCTTTCTCTAATCGAGTGCCCCTGTCAAAAGTTTAATGTTTACTCTGATAACTCCACTTATATACATTATTGTGACATATAGGCCAAGTCAGACCTGTTAACTCTCCTGGAATGCACGGGAAAACCCAAAAATTTCAGTGTAGTTCCCAGCCTCCCGGACGGGAATCAGTTTTGGACCAAAAATCCCGGAAAACAACAGTTGAATATTTCTTTCCCGTTGTGACTTATGAAAAACATTCAGAGTCAAATCACATGCATTTCAAACTCTGGTAAAAACTCACGAAGCAGTAAAATATGGATTTCAGTTAAATTTATTTAAGAAAAGGTTATTTTATGATATATATTTCAACTGTGTTCATGTTTATTTCTGTTTTTTTCTTCGTAATCGGAGATTCATGATCAATGTGAATGTCGAAGTGAAAATAGGTGACTTACTTTCAAAAAATTGAAAACTCCACCTTCAATGCAGTTTTTTGGTAAATAAAATATATGAAAAGGAATTAAATAATATATATTTATTCATAGAATAGCTTTAATCCTCATCCCTTTTCCAAATCAAAACATAAACAACACCTGTCATAACCTCAGCCACTTAACACAGTTTAAAAGTCGCTTAGCATGCCGAAAAATTATGACTGCATATTTATACACGATGGACTTATTTTCTAACACTACATTTATTCCATTGTGCTGACTACAGAACTGTTAACTGTTGGCCATCTGTACACAGATAATTTCAAATGGAATTAAAAAAAAAATAACAAAATTTGCTTCAATGTTGAAAAGAAAAGCTTTGTGCGGGGCACAAGCGTCCACACATGGAAGAAGGATTTTGATTAAGATACTTTCCAACTACTAATCTTCTTGCAGTAACTGAACATTAGGACATATTTTCCTGTTAACATTTCCAGACGTAAGAAATTATTAGCTTTTAGACTTTGATAAAAGCAAACCACAGGTGGTACTCTCTGTTGTTGTCTTCCAAGCAATGATCAAATGATATGGACAGGGTTATGTAGTCAAATCTTGGCTGATTTATACTACACGATACAATGCGGTGTGGTACAGTGCGGCACGGCCTGGCACAATGCTACACTATACTATACTATATTTACAGCACATGCATATATATATATATATACAAATACATTCAATGTATTATAATATCACATAGCTAGAATATTTGTCCCACGAAAAAAAATTTTTGTCACCGTTATGCCCCTTCTTCGACTTCATAAATTCATTTTTTGGGGTTTCCCGGTGATAACTTCAGTGATATTTGTCCAAATCAAATGAAATTTGGTATGTAGGCGTATCAGTGTAAAATACAGGTCAGGTTCAAATCGGGGTGCGGTTTGACAACTTTTGCCAGAGTTCTGCCTCTTTTTTGACTTACAAAATTTTTTTTTTTTTGGGGGGGGGGGGGTGGGGGAGGGAGGTTTCCTAATGATAACTTTATTTGCTGTTGATCAATTCAAATAAAATGTATGTAGGTGTATCAACATAACATACAGGTGAAGTTCAAATCAGGGTTTGGTCTGACATTTTTTGCCAGAGTTATGTCCATTTTTTGACTTCGACAAATTCAATTTTTTTCAAATCGCAGAATGCACACTTTTTTCGTGGGACAAGTGGCCGGGCGACCTTTTATATATATCAATATAACTACCAATATAAAATGAAGTACAAGCTACTATACGAGGAAGTAGGCCATGCAGTGGACCAGGCAGCTAATAGGTTGGTTAAGTTTGGCCAAAAATTGTCCACTCCCAAAAGGTAACTTTACCACTTTGAATTACAGTTAAGAATTAGATATTTAATTTGTTGTTTCGTATATCCTGAGCTCTACTGGAAAAAGATTTAATGGATTGAATTTTTAATTTAATTTATAGTCTGAAAGCAGGTGAAGACAAAATAATGCCTAGTAGAAAATCCTTGTTACCCAAATATTATATAGAGGATATCTACGCTAGTTTAGTGAATATCAAGAATTATCTCATGAGAGTGGACCTGAAAAATAATACTTTCAGGTCCAAACGAATGAGATAATTCCCAATATTCACTAAAATAGTGTAGATTTTCTTTTTATTTTTTGCTATGTGACATTTTTACCTTGCAATATTCAGCCCAATTTCACTCCAGACACATACATTACAAAACAATAACAAAGATCACGTGATCGTTCATTCAAGGTGATGTTCAAAGCGATATAATGTGCCAAAGCGTAACGCCATTTAGGAAGCTACTGAAAAAATTTGTTTGGACCTGAAAATATTATTTTTCACTCGCGCAAGCACTCATGAAAAATAAAACTTTCAGGCCCACATTCATGAGATAATTCCCGATACTGACTAAAATAGAGATGTTCTTTTTATTATTTGCTATGAGACATTTATTGCACAATATTCAGCCCAATTCGACCCCCAAATGCATATGTTTTCAAAACAATAACAAAGATCAGCTGATCGTTCCTTCAAGACGATGTGATGTGGCATAATGTGACGTCATTTAGGAAGCTACTGAGAGATATCCCTCGATATCCATCGAGTCGATGGATATCGAGAAATATCTTTTAGATAATTTGCAATAATTCACAGGCTAGCATATAATAAATGGCTATTATTTCACAGAATACCACTGTGGTACCAAATATACCAACACTAATACAGTAGAATCCTCTTATTTGGATATCCATTTTGCCAGTGAAAATTATTCAGTTAACAGGAGTATACAATTAACATGGATTTGGTCAGTTTCCTATGTTCTGGATGTAAACTGAGCATTTATTCTATTATATCTTGTTTGACAGAGCTCATCGAGCTCTGTCAAACAAGATATAATAGAATAAATGCCTGTATTAAATATAGTGAGGCCGAAAAGGTTGATAAATAAAGGGAATTTGGAGCGTGTCACAGTAACTTATTCGACATATTACAAAAATTTATATACAATTAACAGGAGTTTACTCTACAACCCATATGCAATTAACAGGTCAAATTTGCACTGGAGGTATGGTAGATGGTTTTGTGTTTGAAAATGATATTCAATTAACAGGGATATACAATTAAGAGATATCCAATTAAGTGGGTTCCACTGTAACTTTACCATGACTATGACTAAAAGAAGAATACTTTTTTTCAGGTCAAAATTCAACAAATGCAAGACTTGATGTGTCAGATGCGGGCATACAGATCAAGGTATCTCCAGCAGTATCTCCCAGAACAACACCTCTCCCATCTCCTAATTCATCACCACCACCTTCTCCATCTCACTCTCCACATCTCAGTCCTGGAAGGATGCATGCGAAGCGAAATTCATTGCCAAATGAGACTTCTCTGGGCGAAACAGCTTCCAGCTTGGCAGCACATTCGATGCCGCACACTCGCTCCACTACAGCTCTACAGTCACTTGTAAATTCAGATGCCTCACCCATACTCCAACCAGATGAATTAATCTACAAGGTACATAGTTTTGTGTCTATATATACTCTGAAACTGAATTTCCTTTTAATTATTTCAAAGCAGGTAATTCATGTTTATTGTGAAGGGACAACTTCAAATAAAGGTCTTCTGTTGGCAGAATCAGGATGCAGAACTGAAAGAATAGTTGTCTGTTTAACAGGTAGAGTGCTAGAAGCCACTATCATGGCTCTTTTGAAAAGTGCTGAAAGCCACTTTAATGGCTCTTTGAAAAGTGCTGAAAGCCACTTTAGTGGCTTTACACTGTTTGCATAGACTTGTCAGTTTCTTAACAGTAGAAAATAAATGTTTCTATAAAATTGTTTTGTTACAATTTATTGGAGAGTGCCAACAGCACTCTCCAATAAATTATGACAAAAACAATTATTCATGAACAAAATCTTGCTAAACTAAGGCTTCCCTAGCTGGTTGCATGCCATCTTTGAAAAAATACACACGTTTCAAATCGCCTTTGAAAAATAATTTAGCACTCAACCAGTTAACTGATAGAGTGCTGGAAGCACATTTTTGAGCTTTAATCTGAAGTGCAGATAGCCCATCTTAACCCTTTACCCAATGCAGACGATATCACAATTTATTATTTTAAATATCATTTTTTTTAAATTTTTCAATGAATTTCAACAAAACCATATCATGTGACCCCTCGTTGGAACGAGCTCGACGAGTTCCTTCCAATGAGGGGTCACATGATATGGTTTTGTTGAAATCTTTTGAAAAATAATATTTTTTCAACTGCTGAATTTGTATATTTCTCGGGCGGATTCGGCCGATTCGTTGGGTAAAGGGTTAAAGACTTCATATTCAGTGGATGAACTTCATATTATCCTTGAAGTGAAGTTTTTTAATTTTTAAGGATTTGCCGTGTTATAATTTATGGGTGAGTGCCTATTTTAACAAGGCAAAGATATGTCGACAAATTCTGATGTCCAAAAATAATTTAGCACTCTACCAGTCAAGTTTTAAAGTCAGTCGTCTTATGAACATTCTTGTTTACCTTACGAGTTACATTGCTACAACAGTTCTTATAAAGTGGAGTACCAGAGTCATTTGGAAACCTAAAATCATGGAAATTCCAAGAAAATGAAGGGCAAAAACACCACTTTCATTTGTTTCAGAAAGCCTAAAAAAGTTAAAAATCTGTTTCTCAGGCCCTCCCGTATGGTTCTTTTGGCTGCAGCATGCTGTCTTTTTATAACCAATATGCAAACTTGAAAAAATAAAAATTAAATGGTTTATGACTGATATTTTACCCAAGTTAATAAAATTGATAAATTTGTCCCTTGAGTGCAACAAGGCTTTGCAATGCATTAGCATTGCAAAGCCCTCTTGCACTCAAGTGACAAAATACACCACCACCAATGCTATTCTGTAGATTATGAGGCCTAAAAACATGAAACAAACCAAGAACATGAGCTTTTGATGGCAGAGGAATAATTATAAAAATAAAAATAAAAAAAAACGTCCGCCCACATGTAATTTTACAAAAAATTGGCCTGAGAAACAAGATCTACTTTGTGAGGCCAAATGTCAAAATATAAATTGATCTGTCTTTCAGGGTCTTTCAGGGTGAGTGGTAGACTGTTGGACTTCTATGCTAGAGGTCCTGAGTTCGATCCTCGTCCAGGACGACCCAAGTTGTGTCCTTGGGCAAGGCACTTTATCCCGGTGGCCGACATGTGCGCATGATGACGCCATGTACTAAGGCATACTGCACGGTGATGGTGCACATGTCTTCAACTGCTATAACCCTGCTTGAGCGGAGCTTGAACAGAGTTAGAATGTTGAGGATCTGACAGTTGCTTGTTGATGCTTGGTGGTTCTCTCTGTGTACTCTGACTTCCTCCACCTTTAAAACTGTCACGGGTCACGTTTAGCCATTGTGCATAAGTATGTGACCGTTAACACTAATAAATAATGATCTGTCTTTCACTTGAGTAAGGTTGTATACCACAAATGGATTGAATATGTCAAGTATAGTTGAAATTATCATCTGGAAACCATTAATCATAACCTAAAATCATGGAGAGTCTAAGAAAATAAAGGACAAAAACTCCATAATGGAATGTCACACAAACATCAAAATCGATCTTCATCTGCCTTTTACTTCAGTAAGCTTCTATGCTAAAATTGGATTCGCTGTATTGACTGAAATTGGAGTTACCAGCCGGAATCCATACAAATTGTCCTGTGGTGAGGGGAAATGGAGGCAATGGGTGGATTTTAAAATGAGTTGAAAAAATTCCTTTTGTTTATGGGTGAATTTCTTTTCTTTTTTTTCTGCTTTTTGCTTTAAAATGAATTGAGGAGTGGGGCGGGGGAAGGGGGTGGGGGCTGGAGTGACTTATTCAAAAAAATATTTTTACCACTTTTGGGTGGAATTTTTTATTTTAAAACCAGACAGCAGACCAAAATAACAGTCTGTTCCAATTGAATTTGATCGACAATTTGTAAAGGCATACTTTGGTCCAAGTATACTTATTTCATTGTTTTTAAAAACGCTGCAAACATATAAGGTATTGTACAGTTTGAACAACCCTTAAGCATATTATGCAATTCCCAGCATTGCTCATGTTTGATGAATAACTTCTGATTACTAGAATAATCTGACTCTTTATCTGTTAAATTGAGGATCAGGGCTTATGCAAACCTGGAAATAAAAGGCTTATACAGTGGAGCCCACTTAATTGGATATCTCTTAACTGAATAACCTTGTTAATTGAATATAATTTCCCAACACAAAACCATTTACCATACCTCCAGTACAAATTTGACCTGTTAATTGAATATAGGTTATAGACTAAACTTGTGTTAATTGAATAAAAAATCTTGTAACCTATCGATAAATTAACTGACACTCCCCAGTTTGTTTATAGACCAATCTGTCCTCTGTACATCCAATACAGGCATTTAATCTATTATATTTTGTTTGACAGAGCTCCATGAGCTCTGTCAAACAAGATATAATAGAATAAATTATAAGTTTATCTCTAGAATAAAGGAAAGTGACACAATCCCTGTTAATTGAATACTCCTGTTAATTGAGTAATTGTCATTGGCAAAGAGGCTATTCAATTAACAGGGTTCCACTGTATCATAACCCGTTGACAGGTTACACTATATGGCATTGTGGTGACCTATAGGAAAAGGTGTTGTGCTTCTCCACCATCTCTGTTTTTACTATGCCAGAAATATTTTTATGTCTTAGTGGTCACCGAAGTTAAGCAACGTCTAGCCCGGTTAGTCCTCGGATGGGTGACCGTCTTAGCGATCGATTTGGACTCCTGCGTTGTGTCCTTGGGCAAGGCACTTAACCCCAATTGTCCACATGGGGGCACGATGATGCTGTGTACTAAGGCATACTGCACGTCGATTGTGCGCATGTCTTCAACCAATCCAACCCTGCCTGTGCTGCAGTGCGGAGTTACAATGTTGGAGAGTTGGCAGCTGCTTGTCGTTGCTCGTGGATCTATCCAGGTACTCCGGCTTCCTCCACCCATAAAACGGTCACGGTCATGATTAGCCATAGTGCATAAGTATGTGACCTTAAAACACTAATAAATAAATAAATAAATAAATAAATGCCTTAGTGAGATGTTCACCTAAATAAATATCGAACAACGATAAAAGTGAGATCACGCTTTAGCTGTTGCTATTTATTTTAGGCCTAAAAAATAAAAAATCTGTTTCTCAGGCCCTCCGGCATGGTCTTTTTGGCTGCCGCATGCTCTCTTTTTACAACCAATTTAAACTAAAAATTAAATGGTTTATGTCTGATATTTTACCCAAGTTGAAAAAAATGATGAATTTGTCCCTTGAGTGCAAGAAGGCTTTGCAAAGCTTGAGCATTGCAAAGCCTTCTTGCACTCAAGGGATGAAATACACCACCACCCATGCTATTCTGTAGATTATGAGGCCTAAAACTTGAACCAAGAACATGAACATTTGATGGCAAAGAAGTAATTACTGAAATAAAAAATAAAATAAAAAACGCTCGCCCGCATGCAATATTACAAATAATGGCCTGAGAAACAGAAGATCTACTTTGTGTGGCCTTAGCAGAAATTCTATTAAGAAAGAAACAGCGTGCCATTCTATTGGTATGTGGCTGCAATACCCAACTTCTTCTTCTGTAAAACATGCAAGATTAGCAATTTGCTAAAATTATGTTTTACTACTTTGTCGTAACCTGCTGTTCTTTTGCATATTTTACTCTTGGTGTAACGGGTATGTAACCTATATTCTTATTTCCAGGCCTGCTTATGTAACACACTGCTGGAAAGAGGCCATATTGCACTTTTCAACATTATGTCACAGGACAGCTTTTAATCAACAACATCGGTTGTTACCTTTGTTATGTAGATCAGTCTCAGAATAAAAAAAATGATGATGTATTCTTATTATTTATATCTTCTCCAGGAATATGGCTACGACACCGATAGTTCTGATACAGATTCTGAATTGCAGCTAAGTGATAATTTTAGAGCAATGAAAAAACAGACAACTCCATCACAGAGCCTTGATGAGCTTGCTGTGATGCAAGCTAAGGAGAAAGGGAGAGAACTCTTTGCAGATTTATCTCTGGAGGATAGAAAGAAAAAGCTTGATGAAATGGTAAGGTCACACAAAGTAGATCTTCTGTTTCTCTGGCCATTATTTGTAAAATTTTACGTGAGCGAGCGTTTTTTTATTTTATTTTTTACTTCTGTAATTATTTCTTTGCCACCAGAAGTTCATGTTCTTGGTTTATGTTTTAGCCCTCATTATCTAAGGAATAGCATGCGTGGTGGTGTATTTCGTCCCTCGAGAGCAAGAAGGCTTTGCCATGTTAAAGCATTGCAAAGCCTTCTTTCACTCAAGGGACAAATTTATCAATTTTTTTAACTTGGGTAAAAGATCAGAAATAAATCATTTTATTTTTATTTTTTTTAAGTTTACATTTGTTATAAAAAGAGAACATGCGGCAGCCAAAAGGACCATGCAGGAAGCCTGAGAAACAGATTTTTAATTTTTTTAGGCCTAAATCATTTTTGTTACGTCTTACCCAAGCACTCAGGCCACCAATCTAATTATATTCTGTTTGTATTGGAGCTTGGAGTTTATGTTCAACCGAGACGCTCTCTGATGTATATGTTCCAATAGGCCCCATAGCCACAAACCCACATGAAATGAACAAGGCAACTTATAATGATAACAAGTGTAGTAAATAAACCTCTTGTGAACCCCAATGTCACTGGACATATAATAAAAAAGATAAAAGTTGAGGTTTCTCAATCTTAGTTCAAATCGAAAACTGATTTGTAATTTTAACAACACTTCATTCAGAACATCATCTGATGCATGTGTGAAAATGTAAAAAAATGAAGCGGTTTGAAAGTCACTCCATTGATGAAATAATCGCAAAATGGGCAACATAATTTCAAATATTTTGCGTGGTGACAACAAACAGAAACATTTGCCACTCGAGTTGTAAACATAGAAAAAACTACCCAAGCTTTTGTCCAATTAGAGGGAGAGGACTTGAGTCTTATTGGAACATATAGTAATCTATAATACTACATGTGACCAAAACTTGGGGAGCTGACAGCTGCTTGTCGTTGCTCGGTGGTTCTCTCCGGGTACCCTGGCTTCCTCCACCCATAAAACTGTCATGGTCACAATTAGCCATTGTGCATAAGTATGTGACCTTAAACACCATTAAATAAATAAATAATAATGTGACCAAAACTACAAGATTTATAAATGGCGTGACATTTACAAATTCAAATTCTTTTACTAATGCACACATATTGATATAACTTTTGACCGCTGCAAAATTTAATTTCTTCAGTTTGAAACAGTGGGCAGTGTGATATGAAAAATCTAACAAAATAGAGGGCTGTATGATATGAAAAGTTTAAAAAAATAGTAGGCAGTGTGATATGAAAATCTAAAAAAATAATGGGCAGTATGGTATGAAAAGTCTAAAAAAAAACAGTGAGCAGTATGATATAGAAAGTCTAAAAAATAGAGGGCTGTATGATATGAAAAGTTTAAAAAAATAGTGGGCTGAGTGATATGAAAAATCTAAAAAAATAATGGGCAGTATGATATGAAAAGTCTAAAAAACAGTGGGCAGTATGATATAGAAAGTCTAAAAAAATAGTGGGCAGTATGAGATGAAAAGTCTAAAAAAATCAGTGGGCAGTATGTTATAGAAAGTCTAAAAAAATAGTGGGCAGTATGATATGAAAAGTCTAAAAAAATCAGTGGGCAGTATGTTATAGAAAGTCTAAAAAAATAGTGGGCAGTATGATATAGAAAGTCTAAAAAAATAGTGGGCAGTATGAGATGAAAAGTCTAAAAAAATCAGTGGGCAGTATGTTATAGAAAGTCTAAAAAAATAGTGGGCAGTATGATATAGAAAGTCTAAAAAAATAGTGGGCAGTATGATATGAAAAGTCTAAAAAACAGTGGGCAGTAAGATATGAAAAGTCTAAAACAAAACTGAGCAGTATGATATTGAAAGTCTAAAAAAACAGTGGGCAGTATGATATGAAAATTATAAAAAAAATAGTGAGCAGTATGATATGGAAAATCTAAAAATCAGTGGGCAGTATGATATGAAAAGTCTAAAACACAACTGGGCAGTATGATATGAAAAGTCTAAAAAAAGCAGTGGGCAATATGATATGAAAAGTCTAAAAAACAGTGGGCAGTATAATATGGAAAGTCTAAAAAAACAGTGGGCAGGATGATATGAAAGGTCTAAAAAAACAGTGGGCAGTATGATATGAAAAGTCTAAAAAAATCAGTGGGCAGTATGATATTAAAAGTCTAAAAAAAACAGTTGGCAGTATGATATGGAAAGTTTAAATAAATAGTGGGCAGTATGATATGAAAAGTCTAAAAAAACAATGGACAGCATAATGTGGAAAGTCTAAAAAAACAGTGGGCAGTATGATAAGAAAAGTCTTAAAAAAATAGTGGGCAGTGTGATATGGAAAGTCTAAAAAAACAGTAGGCAGGATGGTATGAAAGGTCTAAAAACAGTGGGCAGTGTGATATGAAAAGTCTAAAACACAGTGGGCAGTATGATATGAAAAGTCTAAAAATCAGTGTGCTGTATGATATTAAAAGTCTAAAAAAAACAGTGTGCACTATGATATGAAAAGTCTAAAAAACTGGGCACTATGATACTGAAAGTCTAAAAAAAACATTGGGTAGTATGATATGAAAAAGTTAAATAAATAGTGGGCAGTATGATATGAAAAATCTAAAAAAAACAGTGGACAGTATAATGTGGAAAGTCTAAAAAAAAGTGGGCAATATGATATGAAAAGTCTAAAAAACAGTGGGCAGTATGATATGGAAAGTCTAAAAAAACAGTGGGCAGGATGATATGAAAGGTCTAAAAAAACAGTGGGCAGTATGATATGAAAAGTCTAAAAAAATCAGTGGGCAGTATGATATTAAAAGTCTAAAAAAAACAGTTGGCAGTATAAAAAACAGTGGCAATGTGATATGAAAAGTCTAAAAAAATCAATGGACAGTATAATATTAAAAGTCTAAAAAAAACCAGTGGGCAGTATGATATGGAAAGTTTAAATAAATAGTGGGCAGTATGATATGAAAAGTCTAAAAAACAATGGACAGCATAATGTGGAAAGTCTAAAAAAGCAGTGGGCAATATGATATGAAAAGTCTAAAAAACAGTGGGCAGTATGATATGGAAAGTCTAAAAAAACAGTGGGCAGGATGATATGAAAGGTCTAAAAAAACAGTGGGCAGTATGATATGAAAAGTCTAAAAAAATCAGTGGGCAGTATGATATTAAAAGTCTAAAAAAAACAGTTGGCAGTATGATATGGAAAGTTTAAATAAATAGTGGGCAGTATGATATGAAAAGTCTAAAAAAACAATGGACAGCATAATGTGGAAAGTCTAAAAAAACAGTGGGCAGTATGATAAGAAAAGTCTTAAAAAAATAGTGGGCAGTGTGATATGGAAAGTCTAAAAAAACAGTAGGCAGGATGGTATGAAAGGTCTAAAAACAGTGGGCAGTGTGATATGAAAAGTCTAAAACACAGTGGGCAGTATGATATGAAAAGTCTAAAAATCAGTGTGCTGTATGATATTAAAAGTCTAAAAAAAACAGTGTGCACTATGATATGAAAAGTCTAAAAAACTGGGCACTATGATACTGAAAGTCTAAAAAAAACATTGGGTAGTATGATATGAAAAAGTTAAATAAATAGTGGGCAGTATGATATGAAAAATCTAAAAAAAACAGTGGACAGTATAATGTGGAAAGTCTAAAAAAAAGTGGGCAGTATGATATGGAAAGTCTAAAAAACCAGTGGGCAGGATGATATGAAAAGTCTAAAAAAAAACTAGTGGGCAGGATGATATGAAAGGTCTAAAAAAACAGTGGGCAGTATGATATGAAAAGTCTAAAAAACCAGTGGGCAGGATGATATGAAAAGTCTAAAAAAAAACTAGTGGGCAGTATGATATGAAAAATTTAAATAAATAGTGGGTAGTATGATATGAAAAGTCTGAAAAAAACAGTGGGCAGTATGATATGGAAAGTCTAAAAAACAGAGGGCAGTATGATATGAACAGTCTAAAAAAGAATGTGCAGTATGATATGGAAAGTCTAAAAAAAACAGTGGGCAGGATGATATGAAAAGTCTAAAAAAAACTAGTGGGCAGTATGATATGAAAAGCCTAAAAAACAGTGGGCAGTATGATATGAAAAATCTAAAAACAACATTGGTCAGTATGACATGGAAAGTCAAAAAAACTGGGCAGGATGATAAAGTGGGCAGTATGATATGAAAATGAAAAGTCTAAAGTGTACAAGGGGAAAGTATTCAGGCTACTGTCCTGTTGCATTATTGTGGTTTGATCTGCCATTGGACAGGGCTGATTCAGTTTCTAAAAAAAAATACCCCCCTGACTCTGTCAAAATAATGATGAAGCAAAACCTCCATGGTTTGTGGACTTGAACCTGCATTAACCCTTTACCCAACGTAACGGCCAAAACCGGCCAGCGCCATTCTCAAAAATCGCCAATTAATTTTCATTATTTTTTTCATTTTTTGTCTCAAAAACATAGGTTATGACCCCTCATTGGAACGAGCTCGTCGAGCTCGTTCCAATGAGGGGTCATAACCTATGTTTTTGAGACAAAAAATGAAAAAAATCAGTTATTCAAGAATTTTTTTTGCAAGTGTCGTCTGCTTTTCATGTTAGGTAAAGGGTTAAGAATGGATGCCTCCTCACTTGACTTGTTTTTGAAAAATGGATGTCCATTTTCATGAGACTAAATGAGTACTGGCATTTAATTTAAACTTTAACTCCTAGCATGCTGCTGGTGGGTATTCCTATCCAGGACATGAAATCTCTTGTCATTAAAATGAGTAAAATTTAAATATTTTCTACCAAATTTCTCTCTTTGAATTGCATAGATGTTTTTACCAATATTCTCTTGAGTGAAATTTTGTGCGTTTTCATCAAATCTAGTCATGGCTGCTTAACAGCAGCCATGACTAGATTTGATGAAAAATAGTTTTAAATTACTCAGCGGGTTAAGAGTTAATGGACAATTGTTCAAGGAAAAGTATCTGACAGAACTCAACATTTCTGATAAACCCAGGTCTGGAAATAACCCGCGAACGATCATTTAGTTTATGTGGGAGTTACGTCAGTTGTAAATACATGAACAAACTACAGGTTACAACAAAATTATTCAACATAACTTAAATTCCTTATCCCACATGTTTTGCCAATCAGACTTGACAATGTTTCGAGAATACCTTGACGCAAAGGTTGTGCATTGCACCCAGATGTGAATATAGTGAGATCTTGTTTTCTCCTTTCAACATAAATAGCAACTACCAACGTGCACGCTCAGTAAAAAGCGAGATTACACATTAGTTGTTGCTATTTATTTTAGCGGAAAGTCTGTTTAGTCATGGCCAGCCTGCATAGCAAAAGCTCATCTCCGTGGGAACCCCTGGAAGTGAAGTAATGCTTGCTTACTGTGATAAATAAGCTCTGTTTTACTGGTAAAATAGGACCCGGTCACCAATGCCTGTGGTGAAAGTCCTCCCAAATGGGCAGAATGGGTATAAACTATTGGCTGAACTTGACTTTATATCCATATTACAGTCATGATTAGCTATTGTGCAGAAAGATGTGACCTTGAACACAAATAAATAAATAAATAAATAAATAATTAAATAAATAAATAAATATATAAATAAATAAATAAATAAATAAATAAATAAATAAATAAATAAATAAATAAAGTTCCTATGGGTTACCACCATGTTATATAGCATAACCTGCTAACAGGTTATGTTATAAACTTTTTATGTGCAGGCCTGAAACCCATTGGTATTGGGGGGGGGGGGGGGGGGGGTGGAGGAGTTCCCTGTTATGTCTATTGTCATGGACTGAATTAAAGATCAAGTTGAGTCAATGATATAGAATTTTGTAAATAATAATTGAGTAATTAACTAATTGCTGTTGATCTACAAGGCTGATGATTGCATTTATTACAATAAAATATTTATTTTGTTGCATCATTAACCATACTTTTCACAAATGCAGTGGATTTTGTTCATAAATGCAAGGAAATTTACTTTGATTCAAAAAATTTTAGGCAATAATAGATTTTTTATTGCCAAATCAAAAGAGTTAGTGTAATTGGCACCCGACAGCATGAACACTTTGATTGTACACTTTGCCATCACCAACAGCTTACACTACTTGTGCCAGGTTAGTAAGTGAGAGGAAGACTGACAGTTACTTGTAACTGCCTAGTGGTTCTACCTGGGTACTCTAGGTTCCTCCATCCATAAAACTGTCTGACATGATATGATTCTGGCTGTTGAAAGTGTTGTTAAACCCCAACAAACAACCAAATAATAAATAGAGAATTATAAAAAGATGAGATGAAAGTTTCATCTGTCAAAAAAGACTTTCAATTGATTAGAGTCCATTGTGTAATGGAGGATGAAGACTAATTGTGACTTAATGTTAACCCTTTACCTAAGGAATCGCCTGCATCTGCCCACGTAATATGCAAATTGAGCAGTTGAAAAAATTTAATTTTTCAAAATATTTCAACAAAACTATATCATATGACCCCCTCATTGGAACGAGCTCATTGAGCTCGTTCCAATGAGGGGTCACATGATATGGTTTTGTTGAAATTTTTTGAAAATTTTTAAAAAATGGTAGTTAAAATAATAAATTTTGTTATTGTCTGCGTTGGGTAAAGGGTTAAGAGCTGTTTTTTATTTAATGCTCAGGCATCAATTCACGCTGAAAAATTAAGTCATATTCCCCTGTCGGTCGGCAAAACGAAATATCAAAATGATATTTAGAAATCGATATTTCATCGTAGGTTCATTTCCACTGTCTTCGATGTTCAGTGGCAGCACGTTTAATGGGCCGATAAACATTTACATGCAATCATCACAGAGTCAGCACATCAGTAATGAATTCCAGAGTCCCAAATACAAACGAATTCGAATAATTGATAGTGACAGTGACTAAATCAATTCATTAAATCAGCGGTTTCAAAGTTTGACTTTCTCATTCACCTTCCAGCGAAAAGCCGAAATCACTTTCAAATTTCTTCAGTTCAACTTCACACGTCTTCAGTGCATTGAGTTCAAAAAAAATAAAATGACGTGTCTTGTTATTGAAAATAAGAAAGTGGTGTTTTTTGTTATTGTTCTATTTCTTCGAAACACATTGCGATTATTTCAATTCGCCAGCCTTGGTAAATCGTAAAGTTAGGGGAGAAATAAGACAGGACTACTTTTTGTGCGGATATTCACACATTCCAATGGTTGGAGTTTGGTTGTTGTAATTTTTGTATGGACGCCGGTTCGGCACATAAATTTTGCGCCTTAATGGCAAATAAAGGCCACAAATTGGAGAGTTTGTAGTCGTAGAGCATTAAATAAAAAGAAAATTCACGAAAATTTGATGAATACCGAAAATATCTCGTTCGTGGCTACAAGAAATATGAGGATCTTCACGAGCGACTGCGTCGCTCGTGAAGATCCTCATATTTCTTTGTAGCCACTCACGAGATATTTTCGGTATTCATCAAATTTTCGTGAATATCCTCTATATATTTTATTTTCTAAAGGTTACCAAACTACAGTTTGAAATTGACCAGGAATCAGAGAACAGAACTGAACTGCAGGGTGTTATAGAACGAAAAGACATTGATTCATCTCAAAGACAGAATGTCAAAATGAAAATTGATAAATCTGAGGAAAAGATGGAGGCACTCATGTTAATGTTACTTCATTACTGTGCTGGTTTACAACATTGTCTAGATCAGGAAGAAGAAGAGCGACAGAAGGGACAATCAAGTGATGAACTCTTAGATTCCTCAACATCACTTGGAGAAAAATCAGAACTATAATATGCTAGTGTTTCTTGTGATAAGTTTGGCTTTCTGTATGTACAGTTAAAACTAGAAGTCCTGTCATGAAATGTGCACAATTAGCACATCGATTTGCGCGTTAATGTACGCTTTATGACCATAGTAAGGCTATCACATTCTGTACATATGGCCTATGCACAAGCAATGTTTCAGCTAATGGACCTCCGGGTAACCCGGAGGTCCATTGGCAGAAACATTGCCTGTGTTTGCTATGAGTAACCAGGAGAACCTGCCATGCTTTGGATGCCATTCGAGATGGCAATTCCTACGCGCAGTTAAGTCTAGATAAGCGCACAGTTCGTGACAGGACTTCTAGTTTTAACTGTAATTATATCATATTCTGGGCATTAATACTCATGTCGTCTAGGTGTAAAAAATGAAAAAAATGACCTCGGAAGTATTCTCAAGGGTTCTGAAGGAGGGGAAGGTAATCTTTAAATACCTGTGCAGTTGAGTCCACTTAACTGAATATCTCTTAATTGGATAACCCTGTTAATTGAATACAACTTCCGAACACAAAATCATTTACCATACCTTCAGTACAAATTTGACCTGTTAATTACATATGAAGTGAAGAATAAAATCCAGTTAATTGAATAAGATATCTTGTAATATGTGAAGAAATTATCCTGATAATCACTGAATTCCCCTTACTTATAGACCTATTTGGTCCCACTACTTACAATACATTTAATTTATTATATGGGGGCTCGGTGGCTAAGTAGGTAGAGGTGCAGGCTGCAAGCCGAGAGGTCCTCGGTTCGAATCCCACCTGCGGCAACCGCGTTGTGTCCTTGGGCAAGACACTTCATCCCCATTGCCTACATGGGGGCACGGTGACGTTATGTACTAAGGCATACTGCACGTCGATGGTGCACCTGTCTTCAACCAATGCTAACCCTGCTTGTGTGGAATTCGTATGTTGGGGGGCTGACAGTAGGCCCAATAATTTTCATGGGGACAACATATTTGTGTTAATTTGCTTCCGCTGATGAAATGCTATTAACTGGTAGAGTACCAAGTTATTTTGGAACTCCGGACATTTCAATCAATAATTGTTTCTCATAAAGCAAACTCTGTGAATAATCTTGGATATTCTGAGTCAATCAGATCTGCATTGGGGCACTAGTATAGTTAATTTTGTCATAGTGCTCTGTCAAACAAGACATAATGGAACAAATGCACAGTTTATCTTACAGGAAATGACAAATGCCTGTTAACCTTTAAGGGGGCTGGAGATTTTTTATACATTTTGCTTTACTTTGACAATCCACATCCTTTGACTTTGCAGTTGTTACTTGGCAAGTCTTGGCTGCCTATGTAGGCAGCCAAGACTTGCTTAGAAACAACCGCTATGCCACTTCAAATGTAACTTGCAAGCTTACCCCAAAACTGCATGTAGGGGCACCTGTTGTAGAAAAATATGATTAAAGTCGGAATTAGGCCCTTAAGGGTTAATAGAATTCTCCTTTTAATTGAATAATTTTTACCGGCAAAGTTACTATTCAATTAAGAGGGCTCCACTGTACCAGGTTTTTTCCCATGTATTTTGAAATACTGAGAGAAATAGCACTTTCAGATTTAATACCTGGCATTTAGTTATTTAGATAGTGGAGACAGTTCTGAAAAATTAGGCAATTTAGTGTATGAGTGTGAGGGTGGAGGATAAGGTAAAAAATTCCTAAAGCACTGGACAGAATCATGAAACTTAACAAGTGTGATAAAATTATCTGGGTGATAAAAATATCAAGCAAATTTATACATAAATTATATATAGTAAAGAAGGTGCTTGTCGTGGGTGAACCCTTTCCACACTGATGTCAAAATATCAAAATTTCTCCCATAAGGCAACTGGAAGGTAACCAACTCACTCTTGTTTGACAGAGCTGAATGAGCTCCATCAATAAAGATTGAGTTGGCTGAATTGCTAGTTACATTGTGGGGAAAAAAATTGCAACTTGAAATTTTGTCATCAGTGTGCAGAGGCTTGTAATAACTGTCGGACAAGTATTGCACTTTCTGTTACTTAATTTATTTTTATTTTTTATTTTTTGCACAACTTTCTTTTTCAGTGGTGGTGGGAAGGAAAATTTATTTGTTATTGTTTGTTGATAGTCATTTTGGGTGCTGGATTTCCACCATTTATGATAAATTAATGTGCAAAATTTCAGCTGGAGCTTTAATCGGGGTTTATTTCAGGTGAAAAATTACATCTTAGCATAGACAAGATTTACAAAATGGCCATTTTGTAAATCTTGTCTATGCTAAGAAGATGTAAGCTTGGAAAAGGAGTGTTTTTATTAATGATTCTAAAGATTTGTTCCTATCTGGACAATGAGTTTTGTGAATGGTAATGTGCAAAAGTGTGTGAAAAGTTAAACTATCATACATTATTCATATTTTTACAGCATAATATGTGGTGATTGGAATTTGTACCAGGATGAGATAAAAATGACTCCTGGGTTTCACTCTAATATTACTAGACAGAGGGTCATTAAATGGCAGAGAGATAAGAGGGATCTTTTAACCCCTAGCCCTCTGGTAGTGCAATGGAATTTTCTCCAGTCACTCTGTTTTTCTCTGATTTGACTGTGAATTTCACCAATTATATCTTGTTTGACAGAGATCAGTTGGCTCCGTCAAACAAGGTATATTTGGTTAAATATCAAACTCCATTATAGGAAATATTTGCTGCTGAAAACTTTGCCATTTTAACATCACGGTGCAGAGGGTTAATTAGCTGATTTTACCTCCATTTTCTGACCATTTTTTATGTTAATTTATTAAAATGTCTTTTAATTAACTATTAATTCATTTATTTCAAGAAAAAGGTAAACTCTTTAAATGTTTTCTTTAACTATTTACTGAATACAGATAGCAAATGTCGTTTGCAGTTTTTAATTGGATTAATAAAACTTTTAGTTCCTTCAAAAAGCTTATGACCACTTATTGGAATGAGTTTGACGACCTTGTTCCTAAGAGGGCCATAAGGTATGTTTCGGTTCGGTGGCAGAATTTGAAAAAAAAAGTATAAAAAGTTGATTGGTGATGTTTGTTGATACTTCTGTCAGATTCATTAGATGAAGTATAGGGCTTGGTGGTTTTACAGTTCGGTTTTGTGGGAAATACAGGTTTTCTGCAATAATATCTCAAGCAATTTCGAAAACCGACCCGGTCCAATTTTTTGTTACAGAGTTATAGGTTTTAATTAGTCAGTTTTCATGAATTTTAAGATCATTAGTGTAATAACTTGAGCAAATGTTCTCCAATTTCACTAATATTCTTCATACAGATCTTTTGCAAGAATATCTCAAGAAAGTACGAAAACTGGCCTGGCCTGATTTTGTGTTACTCAGTTATTGGCTGTAATTTGTCGATATTTATGAGTTTTGTGCTTGTTAGCGCAATAACTTCAACAAAAGTTCTCCGATGACTAATATTTGGCATACAGGTCTATTGCAAGAATCTCTCAAGCAAGTTTGAAAACTGGCCTTGGCCGATTTTTGTTGCAGAGTTATGGGCCTTCATCAGTCAATTTTTATGCATTTTGAGTTCCGTAGCGCAATAACTTCAACAAACGTTCTCCGTTTGGACTAATATTTACCATGCAGGTCTTTTGCAAGAATATCTCAAGCAAGTTGGAAAACAGGCCCAGACTGATTTTTTATTACAGTAGAATCCTCTTAATTGAATATCCATTTTGCCAGTGAAAATTATTCAATTAACAGGAGTATACAATTAACAGGGATTTGGTCAGTTTCCTGTGTTCTGGAAGTAAACTGAGCATTTATTCTATTATATCTTGTTTGACAGAGCTCATAGAGCTGTGTCAAACAAGATATAATAGAATAAATGCCTGTATTGGATGTAGTGAGGCCAAAAAGGTTGATAAATAAGGGGAATTTGGTGTGTGTTACAGTAATTTTTTCGACATACTGCAAAAATTTATATACAATTAACAGGAGTTTACTCTACAACCCATATGCAATTAACAGATCAAATTTGTTCTGCAGGTATGGTAAATGGTTTTGTGTTTGAAAATTATATTCAATTCACAGGGATATATAATTAAGAGTTATCCAATTAAGTGGATTCCACTGTACAGAGTTATGGACCTTAATTAGTTGATTTTTACGAATTTTGAGCTCATTAGCGCAATAACTTGAACATTTTACAACCGGCATATGATTGATAACCGGGTTGTGGACATGCAATACTCTCTAATTGCCACCACAACTCGATGCCTGCATCTCTGATGTGCACCTCTTGTTTTCAAAGATACCATGCTACCAGCAAGAGTAGCCTTATTTTAGCGAGACTTTGTTCATAAACAATTGTTTTGTTACAATCTACTGGAGAGTGCCAAATTTTGAAAAATTGCAACCAAACAATTTTATATAAGATAGTTTCTTCTTCTGCTGAGCAAACATCAAGCTAATGCATACAGTAAAACCTGTCTTGAGAGACCACTGTCATGAGAGACCACCTGTCTTGAGAGACCACATCTGCCAGGCACCGATGGGTTTTACTCTATAATGGACCTGCTATGGGAGACCACCTGTCTTGAGAGACCACCTGTCTTGAGAGACCACTGTAACCTGGTACCAACTTGTATTTTTATGCCATAATGGACCTGTCTTGAGAGACCGCCCCTTTGAAGACTGAAACCGTGACAAAAACTTTTTACCTGTTCTGGAATTGGAAAATCCATTGTGGTTATACTAACATAATTAGAAGTATTAAAAGCTCTTAATTGGGTTTCAATTGCTAACTCATTACAGATTGAGATGTTTTTATAACACCTCTGTGAAAAGATTAGGATTTTTGCTAACTAAACAATTTCATACATACCTGAAATGTGACAGATAGGAATAAAAATAAATTCATGTTGAAAATCTTTTTGTAACAAATTGAAATGGACTGTTATAAAAATTATAAAAATAAATTAGTGTTGAAAATCTTCAAGGAAGATTTTCAACACTAATTTATTTTTATAATTTTTATAACAGTCCATTTCAATTTGTTACAAAAACTTCATAAAAAAAGAACAACTACAAAGTAATTACAAAAATCCATTCTTCTCCATTTCTGAACTTTGTGGTTGGTTATTCACTGACTTGATTAAACCTAAAACCTGTTATGAGAGACCACCTGTCTTGAGAGACCACTTTTGTGTGGCCCAAAGGGCGGTCTCTCAAAACAGGTTCTACTGTACAGTGTAAAGCCACTAAAGTGACTTCCAGCACTTTTCAAAAGAGCTCTGATAGTGGCATCTAGCACTCAACCATTTAATGTGATTGTTCCAGAGCAGCACAGGCGGTCAGATGTCATACAAATTTGTTGATGACTTCACAAATAAAAAGAACAGTGAACGTGAGCATACATCAATGGTTAGTCGATTAATCCGCTAATTGTGGCAGGCATTCCCTAATTGGATTGTTGCAATGAGGAGTCATAAACTATGTTTTTGAGACAAAAAATGAAAAAATTTCTGTATTCAGAAAAATAATTTTGCAAATATCATCCTGTAGTCAAGTTAGATAGTTGGTTAAGGACCATTATCAAACAGTAGACAAGTGCCATCAAGCTCTTAACCCTTTACCCAATGAATCACCCACATCCGTCAGCGTAATGAAAATTCAGCAGCTGAAAAAATATTATATTTTTATACTGTACCAATGACCCAGACATAGCTGGTGCTAACTCTTAAAATATAGGGCCAAACACAAATTTTGCCCCCCAATTCCCAAAATTTTCATCTAAAACCAAAGAAAACATGTCCTGAGTGGCCCTCCACACTTCACCTCTACTGCGCATGCGCAGTGTCAAGGACGTTCCGAAATTGGCGCCATTAATCATTCTAAGTTTGGCCCTTCATCAGTTAACATCTGACTGATCTTTGTGCTTGTAAATCTCAGTTTAAATGATGCCAGACACATAAATATTAGTGAAATTGTGATTCTAAGGAGGATAGAGAAGGAGGAGAGGAAAAATGTGTGACAGAATATTATCAGGGCTGTAACTTAAAATTTTTTAATGAAATTATGTTAAGTTACCTATTTTCGAGGCAGCAGCCATTTTGTTGTCATTCTGATTATTTAGTTACACTGATTTTTTAGTGTTTTCCTCTCTCCCTGTCCTTTAAGTCCCCCCTTGCTATTCTCCCATGCTTTTGGCATAGTTTTTGTAATTATTATTACTAAATTTTCTTGGGAGTTTTAGCTGAATAACAGAATGAATTCTGTTCTTTTCCCCATGTTTACGTCTTCACCTACGGGTGGTTAGGCGTTGTGTTCTGCATCTTCCATCTGATGTTCTGCAGTTTCTTCCCTGGAAGTCTCTGTTTTGCATCAGATAGTGTATTTTTGGTAACTGATTCCGGGCCTGGGTGCCTGGAGTCTTATTTTAGTGTTTACATTCATTGTTTACTTTTACAACAGCCCTCTGTGTGAGGGGGGGGATTTCTGGAAAATAATATCTTGATGTTATTTTAATCATAACTAGATACATTGTTATTGTTCGTAAGTGTTGAATAAATTGTTTAAAATTTTTTTAAAATTTTTGTCCACACTTAGGCTTGGGATCCATTGGGGCTCAACGTTACTTTTCAGAAACTTGGGCTGTTCTGAAAAAATATTTTTTCAAAATATTTTGATTTCAATTATTTTTTCTATATTAATGGATCATATTATTATTATGTATTTTGATTGCCAGGGGTTAGTGCAAGTACCAGGACTTGTTTTCTTTTCACATTGAAAGGATATTGATCAATTCTAATAAGAGGAAGTCTTCCTCTGACTTTTATAATCATTCTATATGTGGTCAGTGTACTCGCATTAACTCCTGTTCTGTATCGTATGATTTCGATGACAATATGGGAAGCGTATGTCACGGTATGTCAGGGGGGAATTGGACACTCTGGTCCTTTCCCCGCAGGGTCACTCTACTTTATCAATTTCTATTTCAGACGATCAAGATTAGGGTGATGTATCTGTGATGTCTTCCAACAGTGTGCCTCCGTCGTCACAATTAATGAAGGGCTAGCGGAAAAGTGCTCATGTAAATACGCCAATTGCCTAAGAGGACCCTAGTAGGTTCGACGGCCTTTGACGTCCGCTAGCTCGCCCGGTGTAGCATCCATTCATCGAATGGTTCGGCAGCCGGGTTCGTCCGTTGCGGTCTAGAAGGAATTTTGGGGTGATGCGAGCACTATAAATCAACTAAATGCACACCCAGTGACGGCGGATCAGAGGGAGAACGGAGGAAGCCTTTTAGTCCGGTTCATAGCTCGTTCTGGTCCATCCGGACGGTGAGCGAGAGAGGCCCCTCTCTCGTACAACAACATCTGGCCCCAGATGTTGTGGTACAAAATGTTTCGCATTTGGAGCATACGTCCGTCGCTCGGGACGCTCCGACATATAGTCAGTCCGGAGTAGACTGTCAATAAGGCTTCCTCATTCTCATAGTAGCGCACACGACCGCTCTTGGCTACGTGACCTCCGATATCCAGTCAGCTTCGCCAGTCAGAGAATCATCGGCGACCAGGTCACACCATCCGGTAGCCAGGGATACGAGGCCTGCAGACTCCGGACGTTCGCATGGGAAGTGTGCGGGAGTCCACGTACACGGAGCTTCCGGCGGCAATGCATCGTAAGACCGCTACTGCACAGGCCTCGGGAACGGACGTGCTTTCCTAAATAGCACAGTTTATCGCAGCATCCCAGCATCAACTGAATCTGTCGCATATTTTTGATCTGACGATGCTGGGTCGGGACGCTCCGCGGAAGCGGGTACGGACGTCCGAAAATTTCATCCGGTCCGACGGGATACCGAAAGGGATTTGGAGGATTTCGAGCTTTCCCTTTCGGAACAACATATGCTGTTGTGTATGTCATCTGACTTGGTCTTCTACAGCTTCTTTCGTCGGACCAGAATGCTGCGATGCCGGATAAGAAACTGATAGCGTCGGTGGACTTAGAATGGACTTAGAAATTTTTGGTTCGGTTCAGGGACATCGTCCCTCAGTTCCGACATAGTCCAATAATGTCACACAAACTTTCGAATTATTGAACGACGCTATATATATTATTATTATATGCTTGCTAACCAAGCATTTCTGGTTTCTTGTTCGCAAAGTTACGGAGATGTCTTTCAAAAGTGTGCCTCTGTCGTCATAGTTAATGAAGAGCTAGCGGCAATAAGTGCTCATGGAATATGTCTATCGCCTAAGAGATCCCTTGTAGGATTGACGGAGTGACATTCGCTAGCTCACCCGGTGTAGCGTGCATTCATCGAATGGTTCGGCTGCCGGGTTCGTCCGTTGCGGTCTAGGAAGGAGATTTGGGTGATGCGAGCACTTTAATTACTTTAGTACTCACCCAGTGACGGCAGATTGAGGACAGATCGGAGGAAGCCTGTTAGTCCGGTTCCTGGCTTGTCCAGGTCCGTCCGGGCTGTGAGCGAGAGAGGTCCCTCTCTCGTCCAACAACATAGGGGACCGCATGTTGTGGTTCAGATATTTTACATTCGGAGCATACGTCTGTCGGTCGGGACGCTCCGTTATATTGACAGTCCGAGAGACTGTCCATAATGCTTCCTCATCCTCACAGCAGGGCACACGACCGCACATTGGCTACGTGACCTCGAGTATCCGATCAGTTTCGTCATTCAGTGATTCCACGGCGAATAGGTCACGCCATCCGGTAGCCAAGGGACACGAGGCCTATACACTCCATTCGCTCGCATATTGGTAGTATGCACGGGGTAACGATCACGGAGCTTCCAGCGGCAATGCATTGTAGGACCGCTTCTCCTTAGGCCTCAGTGACGGATGTGCTATCCGAGTTAGCACAGTTTTTTCGCAGCATCCCAGCAATCGACAATTTCTTGGTCGAATCAGGAATTATCCGACGGCGCTGGGTCGGTGCGGTCCGCGGTTGCATCAGGTACGGACGACCGAACGCTTTATAGGGTCTGACAGGATGGCGAAAGGGATTCGAAAGATTTCGAGTTTTCCCTTTCGTAGTATCGGAAGCTGCCATTTATATCTTCTGGCATTATCTTCCAGTGATTGTTATTTCGGACTACATTGCTGCGATGTTGGATAAGAGACTTATAGCGTCATTGGACTCGGAATTTTGGATCGGTTCAGGGACATTGTCCCTGACTTACCGACGCAGTCCAATAATTTCATTACAACATGTGTTTTATTTTTCGACGCTATATATGCATACAAGCCTGCTACCAAGCATGATAGTTTAGTTTCTTGTCCGCGTGGCTATTTCTGCCGTTTTATCATTTATACGAATAGTTTATTTTGGCAGAGCAGGGCATATCGAGAGTTCATATGCGTCTAGACGGTGTGGTTAAAGACTGGAAATATTCTTTTTCGCCGTCTATGTCTTTTCCAACCTCAATGTTGGAAACGACAATGATGTCTAGTAGACTTAACTTAGACGCTTTATCATACGTAATCCACCTTACTGAGAAGAAAAGATTTACGGGATTTTATTCTCAATCTGATTCTTTTGAGGGCAGTAGTTTGTTCACGTATAACTCCGCCCTTCAGTGGCTGATTGGAGTTGGTTAGACGTGACGCAGCCCTAGCTACATCCATGCGCGTGGATAGTAAGGTTAAGAACTCTCTCAGAGTCGCTTCGTTCTCGGAGAAGCTTCTCTTCGACGGCAACTTTTTAGCAATCCATGAATTGCTCGATTTACATGTTCTCTTGTCTATCTAGTGTTACAAGAGATTCAGACTGAGGCAAACATTCGGTGGTTGACTCAGAGAGTGCCACTGCAGTTGCCTGACCAGAGGGTTGCAGTTATGACGGTTGCCAGTCAAACAGATTGGGATAAATATTGATCCCAACGGATTCGAAGTGCCAGGGTCTTTGGGTTCCGCAGTCTCTTAGCAACCAATTATCTTCCGCGGAATAATGTTTTTTAGGCTTGCTTTATGTCATTGCATGAACATTATTCAGAAACGCATGCCCAAATCCTGTCTGTTACTTCGACAGTAGTGGCGTATCTCCGGAACCAGGGAGGCACTCATTCGTTTCCGTTATTCAATTTAATGGAAAGAATCTGTCTGTTGGTTTTAGTACACCAAGTTCTGTTTCGGTCCGTCATATTCCGGGTCGTCTGATTGTTCTACCGGACTCCCGTTCACTTAGGGGTCGCTTGTTGCTGTCAGAATGGACTCTCAACAAACAAGTATTCAATCAGATTTGCTATCTATGGGAGCGCCCAATGATGATTTATTTACGACACATCTTGCTAATCAATTGCAGACGTATGTGTTGGCTTGTTTGGATCTCTGAGCTAATGTTGTTAACGCTCTATTGATCTATAGGATGGAATGATAGGATACGCGTATCCTCCGGCGCTGTTGTTTCAGCAGGTATTGCTAAGATAAACAACCACAATACATTTCTGTTGATAGCATCTCTATCTTCACAGAGACCATGGGTAATTTACTCTGTTGTCTACTGTGGGACCTAACATGAAATCTTCCTCAATGAGAGGATCTTTTTTCGCTGGGTAAATCGTGTCATCTTTATCACAACCTGCAAGGTCGCAACCTTCACGTATTCCGTTGTGTGGTCCGTATTGCATTGTAAGCATTGTACTGGACGAGCTTTGGACGCGATTTCTTACTATAGGAGATCCTCTTCTTCGCTATTCTATGCGGCTAAAGTGGAGGCTCTTCTGTCGTTGGTGTAGGGATCATTATGTTCATATTGTTGATCCCTCCATACTACTCATTGCAACTTTTTAGTATACTTGTTTGACAAGATCTACTGCAGCCTGTTATTATTAAGGTTATAGGCTTATGTTACCTCATACCTATGCACTCTAGGATAGTTTACAATTGAGTCTTATGTCTCTTTATCTAAGTCAGTTAGTAACTTTTTGATAAATAGACTTAGAATCTTTAGATTAAATTCCTATATGGAATTTAACTTCGGTTCTTATTTAGCTAAGTAATCATTTGAGCCTCTGGAAACAGTAGTTTTCAAATTCTGACCTTTTAGACAATAAGTCTGTTGGCTTCTCTTTTACTGAAGAGTCAGTGAGTTTGATGCACTATCGATGGATGATTTTCACTTTCGTAGTTTCGGAATCACTACTTCCTTTACTATTTAGGTTGGATTTTTGCATAAGAGTTAGGCTCCTAATATCCGGAACCTATTGTTATTAAGGTCCTTCCGTCTTCGTACGGGCATAGGCCTTTACTCTCTCCGGTTAGAGTTTATGTATTTATAAACAGATATCTGTTTATTACTACGGGCGTAAGCTTCTTCTGTCTTTGATGCCTAATAGAAGGACATTACGCTCCATTCTATTGATAATGGATTCTATTAACTATCGCTACTGCTTATGGTATATCATTCACTCAGCAGTTGTGCTTAAGATTTCGGCTCATGAAGTAGAGTTCTTCTACATCTTGGGCTTACATTAATAGTGTCGCTATTATAGATTTTTGAAGGCTGCTCATTGCGCTCAGCCATCCACATTCATGAATTTTTATCTCAGAAATATCGAGTCCATTTCTGGAGGCCTCTATTGTTAGGTCTATTATCTACTGCTCAGAATGTCATTCACTTAACAGTTGCTACTATAGCTAGGTAGGCTGTCTGTTTCGGCAGTGACTCCGTTCTGCTGCCCTCTTCGCTCTGGGCTATTTGACCCAGGGCAAGAAAAGGTGGGGGGAGGGTGTTCCCTTGGGTCACCTGTTTTACTATGAAAACAAGGGGATACCTCCTCCGGAGTTAGTAATTCTGAGCTGTTATTGGGATGGTTGTTTAGTGAGAAGTTTATGTTTTAAAAATTCATTCAAGTCTTAGTTTTTAAAGTATAGCTTTTGAATATTGCATGTGTCAACGGACATGATTATGCAATCCTCAGACACTTTTAAGGAGTATAAGAGTCTCTATTCTCTAGTCTTACTTTATTATTGGCTTACTTTAAAAATTATTAGTATAAGGATTATATTGGATATTAATAGAGTACATGGATGTATGATGCTCAATTTTGGAAGGTGTTGTATCTTTCTAATTTATCATAAATAAGAAAGATACATGTAAGGCCTATTACTTCTTTTTCCCTAGAGGGGATGACTCTATTTTATATTATTGAGCGTATTCCATCTTGCTCTATGTCCTTGGCCCTCCAGCCTTTTTACTATTCAGCTATGGGTCATTGGTACAGTATAAAAATGTTAAAAAATTTATAGTAATTTCTATATTTTTTATACTTACCAATGACCCAGACGGGGATGGCCCTCCCAGGAGTTGGGAACTCTTGCCTCCCCGCTGAGTACATAGCGCTTACCAGGCACTGGTTATTAGAATGATTAATGGCGCCAATTTCGGAACGTCCTTGACACTGCACATGCGCAGTAGAGGTGAAGTGTGGAGGGCCACTCAGGACATGTTTTCTTTGGTTTTAGATGCAAATTTTGGGGATTGGGGGGCAAAATTTGTGTTTGGCCCTATATTTTAAGAGTTAGCACCAGCTATGTCTGGGTCATTGGTAAGTATAAAAAATATATAAATTACTATAAATTTTTTAACTTTTCGAAAAATTTCAACAAAACCTTATCATGTGACCCCTATTTGGAACGAGCTCATCGAGAGCTTCATTAATTAAATTTTTGATGATTATTCCTATTATTAGTGTTTGTAATCTAATATTATTTATTATTATTTATTTGTGTTTAAGGTCACATACTTATGCACAATGGCTAATCGTGACCGTGACAGTTTTACAGGTGGAGGAAGGCGGAGTACCCGGAGAGAACCACTGAGCATCGACAAGCAACTGTCAGCTCCTCAACATTCTAACTCTGTTCAAGCTCCGCTCAAGCAGGGTTACAGCGGTTGAAGACATGTGCAACATAGACGTGCAGTACGCCTTAGTACACGGCGTCAACGTGCCCTCATGTAGGCAACTGGGATAAAGTGCCTTGCCCAAGGACACAACGTGGGTCGTCCTGGCCGGGGATCGAACTCGGGACCTTTAGCATAGAAGTCCAACAGTCTACCACTGAGCCACCATACTCGTTGTAATCTAATAGAAATCTAATGGAAATATTTCCCATCCCATGGAAATTGACCAGTCCCCGGCAACCATACTTTACATTTAGAAATGTAGTCTCACCACAGCTGTAATTGTGTGATTACGTTGCATATATTTCCACAAATGATGTTAATATCTTGATGTTTTCAAGGGGAATCACATACTTATTGATTGGAATATCTATAAGTGGGGTGGAAAAGAATATCTGTGTATATTTATAATTGAAGATAAATTGCATTACATGAACCGTCATCTGTGCACAAATTTCTACAAAAAGTGGGTAAGCAAACAGTCCATAAGGCCTAAAAAAATTAAAAATCTGTTACTCAGGCCCTGCACATGGTCCTTTTGGCTGCTGCATGCTCTCTTTTTATAACCAATGTAAACTTAAATAATATAAAATTACATGGTTATGTCTGATATTTTACTCAAGTTCAAACAATTGATAAATTTGTTGGGCGCGGTGGCATTCCGATAACCGGTTCTCGTCAGATCAACGAAGTTAAGCAATGTCGAGCCCAGTTAATCAATGGATGGGAGACCGTCTGAGTGATCAATTTTGGACTCCTGCATTGTGTCCTTGGGCAAGGCACTTAACCCTGTTGTCCACATGGGGGCACGATGATGCTGAGTACTAAGGCGTACTGCATGTCGATGGTATGCATGTCTTCAACCAATCTAACCCTGCTTGTGCTACAGTACGGAGTTACATTGTTGGGGAGCTGGCAGCTGCTCGTCATTGCTTGGTGGTTCTCTCCGGATACTCTGGCTTCTTCCACCCATACAACTGTCACGGTCATGATTAGCCATTGTGCATAAGTATATGACCTTAACTGGTAGAGTGCTAAGTTATTTTTGGTCATCAAAATTTGTTCATGTGTCTTTGCCTTGTTACAATTTATGGGAGAGTGCCCAGAGGCACTCTCCCATAAATTGAAACAAGGCAAACCCATATAGACTAAGTAATTTCACTGCTAAGATAATATGAAGCACACCCACAGAATATGACACATTTAGGCTGGGGTACCTGCTCTACATATTAAAGCCCTGATAGTGGCTTCTAGCACTCTACCAGTTAAACACCAATAAATAAAATAAATAGATAAATTTATCCCTTGAGTGCAAGAAGGCTTTGCAGTGGTTTACCATTGCAAATCCTGCTTGCTCTCGGGAGACAAACCCCCCCCCCCACCCCCAACACCCCACCCACCCCCCCCCCCCCCCCCCCCCCCCCACCCACCCACCCCCGCCGTCCCACGCAACTCTGTAGATTATGAGGCCTAAAACATAAACCACGAACATGAACTTTTGATTGTTAAGAAATAATTACAGTAATAAAAAATAAAATAAAAAAACGCTCGCCCACATGAAAGTTTACAAATAATGGCCTGAGAAACAGATCTACTTTGTGTGAACTAACAGCATCACATTCCAATCAACATTAAACTAAAAACAAAAAGCATTGTAAAGAAATCAGTGGTGAAGCTTTAACAATTGTTGGTCACAATAGATGTTTGTTAATACCTTGTATTTCTTAAACCAGAAACTCTGTGTGATTTGTCTATTTTAATAGCTTATGCAGCTTTTGCTTGGAAATCTTCAGAGTAAACTTCAATTCCAATTGACTTTCCATTCCTTTCAGAATGTATTTATTGTTATTATTTATATTATGTTAAATTTAAAAACACTAGTATCTTAAGTCGCAGAAGATATACTGCTTGAAGAATGCATGTCATGGTTCACCAGTTTTATTATCAGTTTCATTTTTATTGTGGCAATATTTAAGTTAATATCAGTTAGATGGATTTTTAAAAATATTTTAGTATTTGTGAGTGTATAATGTGAGATTTATTTTTTTATGGTCTGGTACCAGTTATTTGAATGATTATTCTTGTTTTTATACATGCACATTTACATCTTTTAATGACAACACTAATTTTGATTTTAGTTTACACAAATCTTTCTTCTGATACCAAGAATTGTAAGCAAATGCATCTGTCTTTTTTCTGTTAAACTTCTTTACTAAATTAGTTTTCCATTTTAATTTCTTCTAGAACTGAAATAATATTTTTTGTAAATTACACTTTTGGTCAATGATATACTTTCCAACTCTGTTTAACATTATAAAATTATTGACTTTCCTTGAGGCTGATACAAGGAATTATCAACCTGAGAAAAGTAATATTACTTTTCTCAGGTTGATAATTCCTTGTATCAACCTCAAGGTAAGTCAGTTATTGTTTTATTATTATGACAGAAAAAATTGTTTGCAAATTCCTTACTTTATTACATGTTTTTCAAAAGAAAAACAGCATATAAACAAAATAAATTTAATTTTAACATACATATATAAAGCAATGTGCATTAACTTATTTGTTCATGTTGTAGTTAATTGTTATATTTGAACAGTTCCTAAACATTAGAATAGGGAAATTAAAGGAAGGAGCTAGTTGGAAATACCATTTTTATTTTTCTTGCAAACAGGTATTTTTAATCATTATACCAACCTACCTGTGCTATTTATAGGCAACAATGAGAGAGCGGTGAAATATCGACTCAATTTTGATAAAAATAGAATAGATCAGCAATACTGGAGTTAGTGGAGTATATCAACTCTTCTCACGATTGTTTTAGCCAATTAAATTACCAGACTTTTTCTGTCATATAATAAAACATCTCATCTTCAACCCAGTATAAAAACCCTAGGCCACTGTTCCCACTGTCATGAATATACAAGAAAAAATATTACGAAAAATTGCATTTTTCAAAAGTGAAGGGAGGAGCTGTGTGTTGTGAGGGGAGCAGTCATATTTGATAATAAATATTGAATTTTGTTTTGACAGCTGAAAAAAAATAAGTTATTCAGTAACCCCAAGAAATTTCAGTTACAATTTTCTCGGTTGATAGCTTCAACTTGTAACATCAATTGGAGAAAAATAATGCCAAGCATTGGAATTACAAACAGAGAAAATATTGACTCATAATTTTCTTGTGGGCATCCTATATCTTATTTCTGCTGGTTCTGTCTAAGTTGTCTCTCCCCTGCAAGAACCCCCCACCCCTACAGGTTAAAAGGTTCAGCTATTCTGATAAAGTACAGTTAAAACTAGAAGTCCTGTCACGAACTGTGTGCTTATCTAGGCTTAATTGCACGTAGGAATTGCACACACTTGCCATATCAAATGGCATCCAAAGCACGGCAGGTTCTCCTGGTTACTCAGCAAACACAGGCAATGTTTCTGCCAATGGACCTCCATTGGCTGAAACATTGCTTGTGCACAGGCCATATGTACAGAATTTGATAGCCTTACTATGGTCATAACGCATAGATTTACACGCAGATCGGCATGACAGGACTTCTAGTTTTAACTGTAAGACCTGGTAACCAATGACTGGTGTGGAAGTCCTCAATAGTGGGCAATAGTAGGTATAAACAATCAGCTAAACTTGACTTGATATTTGTTTTAGAGTCATTATATAGTCATAGATTCTGATAGTGACTTGGAACATCAAAGAATAAATAGAGATTATTATGACAGTAAAGTGATCTGGTGTGTCGTATTCATTCGAATTGACCAGGCCTGAAAATAAGCAGTCTGACATTTGCAGAATGAGGTACCCAGAGTGTGAATTTGATGATGCTATCCCATACAGTGGGCTAATTTATCCTTTGGGAACCTCGTTCTCTTTACTCTTGAAACCCTGATTCAGATTATTGAGGTTCATAGGGGGTAAATTTAGTGATGCTACCCTGCTATGCAGGGTAGCATCACTAAATTCACCCTCTGGGGACCTAATTTTGCAGATGTCAGTCTGCTTATATTCTGGCTTGGAGTTGACAAGGTCAGATCGCCGGATCACACGAGCTGCTAATGGTGACAAACCAGATCAGTTTACTGTCATAATGATCTGTTTATTATATGCTGTTAGGGAAATTCACCTTTCACACGAGAATTCGATATAATGGTAAATAACATGCATTTGTAGCTGGAACTACATCTATTTTCAAAGAAACAAACTTGTAAAATTTCCAATGTTCACAGCATTCAGCATTTCATTCTTCCACATCAGAGTCATATTTACGCATTATCTCTTTCAACTCGAGAGGCCGCTTTTCCGGTTCAGGAACACGATACGTCATAATTTCATTAAGTAGCAGGGTTCCTGCAGGCCTTGAAAAGCCTGGAATTTCAAAAATGAAATTCAAGGCCTTGAAAAGCCTTGATTTGTCTCCCTGGGCCTGGAAAAGCCTTGAAAAATGAAGCATTGCGCACCGAGTTGAGATGAATGAAATATGTCCGAGACGGTTCGAGTGGTTCAAATACGATAAGCCTGGAAAAACCTTGAATTTAACTTTCTATTAGCCTTGAAACTCCTTGAATGTTGGGTGTATATGGCCTGGAAAAGTCTGGAATTTCATGTCAGATCAGGTGCAGGAACCCTGGGTAGGATGGCTACTAAGTCAATGTTGTGGTAGAACAATTAATATTGCAACGTGCAGCCTTCAGGCTGCACGTTGAAAATATTAATGGCTCTACCCCCAAATAATGGATATGGACTCTTCCAATTTCTGCCATTTAACTGGCATGGAAGATACCACCAGTGTTCAAAGGGTTAAAATAGCAGTAAAGTAAGAAAACAAAGATATTTTATTGTTATCAATGGATTTGCAAATATGGAACTGGAGAAAAAGTAAAATTCGTGTAATAATATAAGTTACAGGATGTTTAGTTGGTGGATACAGTGTCATACGAGGCAAAGTGAGAACAATATTAGGTTCTCGGTGAGCCACATGTGACACCTTATTCACCAACTAAATATCCTGTAAATGTATTTATTGTGCCAACCTATCAAGTGTTTGCACACCATTTCATGTTTTCATTAACTTTTCCTTTGAAGAGTCCTGATTCGATTTGTTTACAACAGCAGACAAGTAGTGATGCAATACAAGGGGAGTAATCCAACATCTCATTGATCGCCAAGAAAATTATTGATTTTTTACCTCCGTCATTTTCAATTCTGTCTGCTTTCTGATGCTTTGAATTGAAAACAAACTTTCTAAAATGCCAGTTAGCCAAAATCAGACTGTGATTTTTGAAATAACAAAATTGCAGACAGTGACAATTAATATGCTGCCTGTGTTGGTATATTCATTTAATACAAAGTCACTGTTAAAGACTTATTGTTGTGTATTCTGCAGTCCTCGGTCTCTAGTTATGCCCATTCACTGGTTAATCTATCCAACTGTCAATGTTTATTTATTGGTGTTTTAAGTTCACATATTTCTACAGAACTGTTAATGGCCAATCGTAACTGCAACATGGAGAAAAAGTCCGATTTAGTGAATCATTTATATCCATATTACCCAATTTAGAGGACTTCCACACCAAACATTGGTTACTGTGTCCTTTAACTGGTAGAGTTTGTTCCCCAAATTTTTATGGGTGGAGGAACCTGGAGTACCACATGAGGACCACTGACCAGCAGCAAGTAACTGTTGGACTCTTCAACTTACTAATCTGGTACCAAGAGGGTTAGGATCAGTTGAAGGCAAATGTGCTGTAAATGTGCATTATGCCTCAACACTTTGCAGTACATTGCTGGCATAATAATCTCTTATATCTGGTGTGACAATATATATCAAAAAAATTTTGGTTAGACATTTTCCTGCTATCTTCAGCCCTTTATCTAACAAATCATCCGCATTGGCTTGCATAATTATTACATACATGTATTGAGCAGTTGAAAAAAATTAAAATTTCCAAAGAAATTAAGGAAAACCATATCATTTGACCCCTCATTGAAACAAACTTCTCAAGCTCATTGCAATCAGGTCACATGATATGGTTTTGTTGAAATTTTTTTTTTAAATTTAAAAAAAAAAAAATTAAAACGACAAAATTTTAAATTGTGTGCATCGGCTAAAAGGTTAAGGTGACATATAAAATAAATAGACAGAATGCGATGTGTGTTTGTATCGGTGGGTGTTTTACATAACGAGTTGGAATGGCGTAGTCATATTTCGCGAGAGCCGTAGGCTTGGGTGAATATGATTATGCCATTTCAACTCTTTATGTAAAACATCCACCAATTCAAACACACATCGCGTTCTGTGTTTATTACACAACCCATGCATTAAAATTCATTTAAATAAACAAATGTTAATTCCGATGTTTAAACCCATTGGTGAAGAGTCCGTTTGTTTTGACTGAAGCGGCACTGATCAAATGGATCGATAAAAAATCAAAACAATGTTTTCGGAACCAGTGTTTTTTGAAATTCGCATCACTGTTTCCCTTTGGCTGGTGTCCATTCACGCCTAACCGTTTTGTGACTATTACTGTTAGTAAAAATATAAGTACAGACTTGTGCAGATTTGCAAAACAGCTGGGAGAAACATTTTTAAAAGAAGTTTGAAGCATGTCAAGATGTACGAAGATTTACCGGAATAAAGTTGACCAATTTAGATACAATGGGATCCACAAAACGAGATGGCCATGGACTGGGTTAATGTTCTTGTTGAAAATGATTGGGTTTTAAAAAATATCTCATTTTGGGTTAACTAATTTTTTGTGAACCGACTTTATTTTGCTTTGGACGTTTTCATTTTCACACTATGCGGCAGACGGTCGATAATTGTATAACGAAAATTTGGAAACTTTTCAAAGCGTAACTAATGACTCGATGGGAAAGGAACTAGTATGAATGGTGCTGGTAAAAAAGTTCCAGCTTGTACATCAGCCATTGAATATAGAATCATTTATGTCATAGAGGCCATCCCGTTAAATACAAGGGTTTAAAGTTGAATGGATGTGTAATAAAATTCATTATTTTTCCTTTGTCCACAATATTCCCACCTGAATTTCCCAACTATTTTTTTTTTAACCTTCAGAAACTTCGGGACAGGATTTGACATAATGTAAAAAATGATGTTCATATTGTTTTCTTTTTTAATATATTGTGTTGTATCAACTTAGGTCAGGCTGATATTATTTATATATACTTGTTATTTATTTATCTTCATCTTATTGTTCTTTCTTTAAACATTTCAAATTACTGTTAACTCTTAACCCACTGAGTATTTTCAAGATACTTTTCATCAAATCGAGTCATGGCTGCTTTATATGTGGCAATGACAGTAAATGCATGTAAGGGTATTTCAGATATGCTTGTAGTGATATTTTTTATTTTGTAAATAAATATCGCACTTTGAACAGCGATGATTGTTTACTGTGACCACGGATAAGTACCGATGCCAGTTTCTGTTAATGATTCTGCGTAGTGAAATAGCAGTTTCTGAGAAATAAACATCTGGCCATTCTTTGTTTCTCATGAAAATTTATTAATCCCTTGATTTACATGGACTTTCGACAAAACCATATCATGTAACCTGATTGGAATGAGCTTGAGAAGATCGTTTCAATGAGTGGTAAAATGATATGGTTTCCTCTTTTTTGAGTTGAATTTAGATGTACTTTTTATCAAATCAAGTCATGGCTGCTTTATAGCAGCCATGACCTGGTTTGATGAAAAGTTCATCTAAATTCAACTCAAAAAATCGTTGATGAAAAAAAATTCATTTAATTTACAGGGGGACAATTTGATTAAATGTTCCCAAATTATAATATTTCAAGGGGAAGAGAAATCCTGTGCTGTGCAGGAATATCCACCAGCAGCATACAAGGATTTAATATAACAAGAACGTGATTTTCAGGGGCATTATGGTTCATTAGCAGCCCAACAGAAATGATTAACACCCCGAGGTCATACGAGCAGCCTAAAGCGAAGTTGAGGGTCACTAATAAGACAGAGGGCTGTTAATATAACAATAACATGACTTTGGAGGGCATTGTGGTTTATTAACAGCCCAACTGATGTGAATAACAACCCGACAGCTTATAAAAGGCCCGAGCCGAAGTCGCGGGCCATTAATAAGCTGAAGGGCTGTTATTCACACCTGTTGGGCCATTAATAAACCACAAGGCTCCACAAAGTCTTACTATTATAATATTATATTACCACTGAGATTCTGACGAAGGTTTGACCTTGTACCTACATGACATTTTTAACATTTTCAATTTTGACAGATGATAGTATTGTGTGTTGTTGAACAAACTGGCATCATATGATTATCATGTGATCAGCACCGGTACGCTTTCAGTTGCAACAATGTTCGAAAACTTAAAACAGACCGGATATTTACTGCTTTTATGTCAGAAATAAAGGCTTAAACAGACTTACTTACTATATAAAGCTGCTTGTTCTTATGGGGTTAGCTTTGCTGGACATATTACATATTTATTTAATAATTTCAATAAAAATTACATTGTTTGCTAGTTGAAACCATTTCTGGAAACTGTTTCTATTTCTGAGGGTACGATAGCGAGGAACAAAAGTCATGTGATGTGTCAGGCTGTTAATGAGATTTTTTACCCATTAACAGCCCGACACATCATGTGACTTTTTGAAGTTGAGCATTATGTTCTTGTAATGCCCTATTAAACTTTGTTAATGAACTAGAGAATGCCCACTAAAGTGGTAATAATCATTTTTGGCAGATCCCAAATAGAACTGTAATGCCTAAGAAAGTCATTATTACAGTTAAAACTAGAAGTCTTGTCCTGAAATGCGCACAAATAGCACGTCGATTTGCGCGTTAATCTACGCGTCATGATGATGGTAAGGCTATCAAATTCTGCACATACGGCCTGTGCACAAGCAAAGTTTCAGCGAATGGACCTCCGGGTAACCTGGAGGTCCATTGGCTGAAACTTTGCTTGTGTTTGCTATGGGTAACAAGGAGAACCTGCCATGCATTGGGTGTCATTCGATATGGCAATTGCGCGCAATTCCTCCGCGCAATAAAGCCTAGATAAGCGCATAGTTCATGACAGGACTTCTAGTTTTAACTGTACCACTAATAGGGAAGGACATTCAAGTATCCTCAAAATAACTGCACGTCAATAGTTTAATCAAATCCCGAGAATTATTCAACATACTTGTCCTTTAATCAAAAAATATACTGACACTTTAACCCTTTGAACCCCAGTGGCCGTTTTTCCAGTCTGGAACATTATACGCCCTAACTCATTAAATAGGATGGCTGTTCAGTAAATGTGTGGGGTAGACCAATCAATATATTCAATGTGCAGCCCCGAGGCTGCAAGTTGAAAATATTGATTGGTCTATCCCAAATAATGAATATGGACTCTTCTAATTGCTGCCATTGAACTGGCATGGAAGATACCACTAGAGTTCAGAGGGTTAATGTGAATGGAAAATGAACAATTAAGTTTGAACTTTGAATATTCATGAGATGTGAGTATTTATCTTTTAAAGTTTTTTAAAAACCAAGTACAAAATAACTGAAGCAAACAATCCAGTGTTGAAGTTTGACAGCTTTAAAAAACAAAATGATACATATCTGTACTGACCTTATATCATTATTTGGTTCCTTGTGTTCCAGTTGAGAGGTTCAAACCATTTTAATTGGTGTAATCACCAAGATAGCTGCTGTGAGGTTTGTTTTTCTCATGCAGCATCCAAACTTACAAAGTGGAAACAGAAGCTTCCAAACGGAGTGATACAGTCACGTGATGTGTTGGGTTGCCTGGCACTATTGGAAAGGAGATACCATTAGTGGCCCAGCACATCATGTGATGACTTGAGCATTTATCGCATATCAATGCCCAAGAAATTAGCAATAATGACCTTAGGAAAGCCCGCTAGAGTCGTAATAATGGTAGGTTAACTGTGTTTTATTGATTGGATGTTCTTCCTAAGTGGACTTTTCGATGTGGAGTAGTGCTTGTCTGGTGTGGTTGATACACCAAACTTTACAGATAAAACAGATTCATTGCAGATAATGGTGGAGTTTTTTTTTTTTAACAGAAGGTTCACTGGGAATGTGTATAGAGGTCAGGCTCCTTGTGACCACCACTGGTGATAAAATGGATACCATCTGGAGAAATTTGCTAGTGGAGGAAGCTTATGTTCCTGGAGAAAACAATCAAATTGTTATAAAAAACTATCAGACGTCTCAACATTCTATATGGACCCAAGCAGGATCCAAATGCCTGAAGATTAAATTTGACTTGCAGGCAATGTGTAAAAAAATGTTTTTAAAAAATACCAAATTTTCATTTATTTTTTGCCTGTTGAGGGAGGTGGAGCTTTCTTTTATATTGAATTAGGTAAGGGGTTTAGTTTTATTTTTAGAAACTTGTATAGATCCTGTACAATAGTGGATGCAGAGCAGATGTGGGCAGGATTGGGGGAGAGGAGATGACTGCTGTGGGTGACAAGCAAACCAGTGGTGTAGATAGCTTTTTTCTGGTTGGGGAGGAGGTGGAGGAGGGGTGTGGGGCAGTTTCTTCCATATTGGCACCAAAATTGTTTTGTTACAAAATTCAATCTAAAAAATTTTCCTTCTATTTTGTATAATTTTATCTTGAAAAGTTCTCCAAAATAACTGACAAGCCAGAAATTTCCAAATTTCCTGTCACATTTTTTTTTTTTTTGGTGGCGGGGTGGGGGGGGGGGGGGGGGGGCAGGAAGGGACTGTAACTGTATCCATACCAGTGAAGCAAAATCACTATATCCTTTAGTGCCATTTCCAGGTAATGCCATCATTGCTTTGAGAATGTCTTGGGGAGTCACAAACCAAAATGACTGCCAGAACATATATACAAGAGGAGCAGAAAAATACTGCAGTGTTTACATGCAATTTCAGTATTTTCCTGTTCCTCTTTTCGTGTGCATCACACATCCATTGCTGTGATTGTCTTGTCATACTCAAGTAACCATGGTTGTCCCATTGATGATAGATTGGGTTTGGGTGGTGTGAATTCGATGGGAATTTCTTCTCAACCTACTCACAATTGTTTACAATTGGCTATTGGCTGTAACGTAAGTGCAAGCCCTCCTTCGGATCTAACTCAACCTAATACTTTTCCAAAAGAGTTGGAAAAGTGGAAGAGTGCAAAAGCACACAAAAAAAAAAGTTAGAAAAGGGGTCAAGCGAGACCGACCCTCGACATTACAGGTACTCTCACTGCACACCTCTCGCACTTACCAAGCGCATGCGCAACAACCTTGACGTCAATTCCTTTTTTTCTGCCATCGTGGTCAGAATTTTTGTTACTCATGCTGCTCAGCTTGTTTCTTTGAGAACAACTTGAATAACTCACTACGATTATTGTTATATGTGCATTCTAGGATTGTATTCTTTACTCAAGCTCAAAATTGTTGTGTTTTCTTTGTATTTATGCTCATTTTTTTAGCTTGTGTTATCTTTGCTTATCTTGCCTTTTCCGCACGCGAAAACGTGACCCTCGTTGATCAGTTTTCTGCCGGTGGGAAGCTTGAATCTTTGGATTATTTTGGGGGATTTTTCCCACAAGAAATTATTCTGTCACCTTTTTGGACAATGCCTAAAACTATCTCTTGTCCTTGTATGCAGGTGAAACATGCAGATGATGTTCACAGTACTTGTGTCACTTGCAACAATTGTTCTCAGGCCCATCCCTGTGGTGTTTGTGGGGTTTAGTCTTCCAAGTTCTGGGCTTCCGTTAACAAGGCGGTTCTAACCAGAGCTAGAACCCGTCATTCTCGGGGCAAAGGTAGCCATGCCTCTTTGGATATTTCTGAGAGTGCACATGGTGACTCTGTCACACATGATGTTGGGCAGCCTATTTCGGTAGCAAGTTCCTCCGCAACTATTGGCAGCGCTGGTGCTGGGACGTCTGAAATGGGGACTGTGGTCTCTTCCTTTGGCTCCGGCGGTCACCCTTGAGGCGACTGTTTTCGTTGAGAGTTCTTCCGAGGTCAGCTTGATCACTCTCTCCGATTTGCCACCTGCATCATCTGCAGTTGCTGAGAAAATTGTTCATGCTGCTCCTATCTTGCATGATAGTGATTCTGCCATCTCTTCCGGGGATGGTATACAGTCTCGGGGGCCTGATGCTGTATCTGGTGGTGTGACAGGGCTCCCAGTCTTCCCTAGCTTCTCAGCGAAGCTGTATGGGTTTGCTGGCTGCCCCGTCTCATCTGGCTAGGTTTGCTCCTGGCCAGTTGGGACGCTCAGTCACTTTGGCAGCGATTGCTTGTTCCTCGGGCGAATCGTTTGTTGTTCCACCTTCCCCTGCTGGTGAGCCGACTAGCAGGATGGAGTTGGGACATTGGCTGCCAGGACCTTCTGTTCGGCAGAGGCCTTTGAGGCTCCTGTTAGCTGTCACTCTTGAGACCTTCCTCCAGTGATTTCTCACTGTGTCTCAAGTCTGGCTGTCGATCGATGCTTGTCATCGGTCTCATTCGGGCAGTTGGGGCCGTCTGTCGCGCAGAGGCCAGTGGCAGGTTCCTGTCATTCTTGGGACAATCTTCCGGTGTCTTCTCATCGTCGGTCTCTCTAGAGGATTTGCAGGCAGGGCCTTCTGTTTTGCAGAGGTCAGTGAATGCCCCTGGGCGTCACACTTGGGACTGTCCTACGGTGTCTTCTCATCGTCTCCCTACTCTGTCTGCTGATCGACGTTCATCGTCGGTCCCTTCCGAGGATTTGGGTTCTTCTTCTAGAAGGGTCCATTGGGAAGACACTCTGTCGGGCGCAGCTGCTCCAACGGATTCTCAGGGTGAGCTGAGGCAAGCCGTTCTGGCGCTCACCCGGTTGCTTTCTAGCAACCGTTAAGTTGGCTAACAGGTGCCTCCTGAGGTGCAACCTCCTTGGGTCAGTCGCAGAGATTCCTTGCCTGGCCCCTTTGGATGCTGTTCAGCATTCACAGGAGGTTTCTGCTGGTCAGCCTGAGTTGGGCTATGTCTCTTCTGCCACAGAGGATGATGATTTGTTTGAAGGCGACGCCCCCCCCCCCCCCCCCTTGTCAGTCTTGGGCAGGCTTTAGATTTTGTCTTTGGCTTATTGCCAGACATTCAGCCTTCAGACCAGCCATTAATGACCGCCCGGCTGCGGTCCTCTGTGGAGCACCCCAACCCTGTCAAGCCTTCCAGCTCTGGGGTTTTGCGCCCTCTGCAATCGGCTCAGGTTGTTGAGTCCTTCCTGGGCCTGGATTCCAAAATGCGTTCCAAGGCCCTGAAGGGTTCTTTCTTTTCAAGATCTGATGCTTTTCTGCCTCCATTGCGGTTTCGTGTCTACGAATCCGTCTGTCCACCAGTCTTCCAAGGGTTGACTACTGTGGATGAGGATTCTTCTTCCCTCAGGGTGACTAAGCCTAAGTTGGCAGTTCTCCCGATGTTGGTAGTTGAATCTATGGTGGGCCTGTCCCGAGAGATGCTGGACACATCGTTGCTGCCTCGGTTGCCTATTTTCCGCCAGGGGAGTTTGATGATGCTCAGGCACCTTTGCATGTTTTGTCACAGACTCTTATGAACCTGACACATGCTCACGCCTGCAACACGGCTGATTTGGAGCTTGCACGCCGGGATGCAGTGTTGGACACTTCTCCATCCCTTCCTTCTGAACAGCATGCTGTTCTGAGGTCTGCCTCTTTGGTTGGACATCAGTTGTTCCATACAGTAGTTCTGTGTGAGCTGTCTGTGGTGAGGTTCTTCGTCATTCGAAGGACCAGCTTTTGTTATGGCAGCTGGACCAACCTGCTGTTGCGGGTGGTGGTCCTTCCAGGCCCGCCAAGTGCCCAGCAGCATCGGCCACACCTTCGGCTCTGACCGCTCCTTCTGCTCAGAAGAAACACTGACGTGGCCAAGCTCGCTGGCAGCCTCAGGGATGAAAGTCTCAGGACTCTGCTGCTTCAGAGAGGGTGGTTTCTCTTCTCAAGGGGGGCCTCGTCGAGGCCACAAATGAAGGTCCTCACCTCGATTCGCGTCCAGTCGGGGGAAGGCTGCCACTGTTTTTCGACCATTGGACAGAGATAACGTCGGACCCTTGGGTCCTCGACGTCATCCATTCAGGTCTGCAACTGTCCTTCCGTTGGCACCCCTGTTTATCTTGGGTGCTCCTCCCGACTCAGGTCCCTTCCGATCCTCAGCGACGGGACCTTCTGGTGCAGGAGATCGACAATTTCCTCTCCAAAGGGGCAATCGAGGTGGTCATGAACACCCTTTCTCCAGGGTTCTACTCGAGACTTTTCTTGGTGCCGCAGAAAAACTGCCAGTTTCGTCCTGTCATCGATCTGAGTATCCTGAATGAGCCCATTATAGCACCTCGTTTCAGCATGGAGACTTTCAGGTTGGTTCAACGGTCGATTCATCAGGGCGATTTTGCAGCCAGTATCGACCTAAAGGATGCCTATTTCCATGTACCCATTCACTTGGCGTCACGGAAATACCTTCGGTTCTTGTTTTGGGATCGTGTCTTTCAATTCAAAGCTCTCCCATTCGGTTTGAACCTGGCTCCTTGGGCCTTCACCCAACTGATGTCACATGTGCTTGCTTTTCACCGTACTTAGTCGGCTGTGACTTCGTCGGCCTACCTGGTCGACATCCTCCAATGGCACCACAATGCTGCAGTCCTGGAGTCTGATGTCCGACAGTTGCTTGGCCTGCTGGCGTCGCTGGGTTTCAGAGTCAATTGTGAGAAGTCGGATCTCCTTCCTTCTCAGCAATTTTGTCATTTGGGAATGGATTCTGACACTCTTCACAATGTGGTGTCGGTTCCCAAGGCTCGGGCGGTCATCCTTTCTGCCTTGACTCGGAACCTGCTCCAATCCTCCTCGGTCTCGGCCAGGACTTTCCTTTCGGATGCTGGGCCTTTGTGGTTCGGTGACAGATCTCATTCTGCTGGGTCGCTTGTTTGTCTGACCTCTCCAACACTTCCTGTTGGATCATTGGTGTCCGAATGTGGATCCTCTGGACTTGGAGCTTCCTATTCCTCGGTCCTTAATTTGTCACCTCCACCCTTGGACCGATGTTCCCTGGTTGACTGGGGTGTTCCGTTGGATCTTCCTTTGGCCGATCACATCCTTACTGCGGATTCCAGCGATCGGGGCTGGGGTGCGACATTGGATCCTCTCAGTCTGTCTACTCATGGCGAGTTGGACAGCGAGCAGATGGCCCTTCATATCAACCACACAGTCCTGCTTCTTTCGGACAATTCAACAGTGGTGGCCTACATCCTGAATCAAGGTGGCACGCATTCGATTCCCATGTATCGGCTATCTCAGGATCTGTTGTTAGCGCGCGATGTAAACACTCGGGTGGCCATTCGGCACATTCCCAGGCATCTCAGTGTCCTAGCAGACTCCCTGTCCCAATCGGACAGTGATCTTCCCATCGAATGGATGCTTCAATGGTCGGTGTTTCAGACGATTTGCGAGCGGTGGGGGTCGTCCTCTTGTCGACCTTTTTGCCACTCACTGGTATCATCAGGTAGAGACATTTGTCTCCCCTTGTCCGGATCCACTAGCCTTTGCGGTAGATGCTCTATCTCTGGATTGGACAGGTTGGATTGGCTATGCCTTCCCTCCTGCACTGATTCTTCCTCAGAAGATTCGCACTTGTAGTTGCAGGGTCATTCTGATCACACCCCTGTCTCCACAGAGGGTGTGGATCAATCAGCTGCGGCTTCTGTTGGCAGATCGGCCAATTTGTCAACCTCTACGCCATGATCTTCTTTCCCAGGCTCGGCCCAGGAAGTATCACAACAACCTGGTGAGCCTGCCCCTTCACACCTGTCTTTTATCAGGTCCTGTCTCCGACGTACAGGTTTTACGAGACGAACATTTCTGCATCACAGTGACATTCCATTGGCATGACCTGTGCTGCGAAGTGGAAAGTTTTTTGCTGCTGATGTCCTGCTCAACATGTGGATTACCGAAATCCATCAATCGCTGAAATTGCGGAATTTTCTGGTATATCTTTTTGACTCCAAGGGCCTTCAGCCTGTTACTATTAAGGGCTATCAGTCTATGCTGTCAGATACTTTCTCTTATGTGGGAAAGTGGTGCATCGGTCGTAATCTCTTTCTCTCCAAACTGATTCAGCACTTTTCTCTGAAGAGGCCTCGAGTTTTGTGTCTTTTACCCAAATGGAACTTGGCATGGGTGTTGCATTGTTTGGAGGGAGCGCCGTTCGAGCCTTTATCTGAGACCGATATGCATTTTCTCACATATAAGATTACTTTCCTTCTAGCATTTGCTTCTGCCAGACGTGTCAGTGAGCTTCATGCGCTTTCTGTTGATTCAGCTTTCTTCAGAAATGAGGCTAACAGTGTAACCTTCACTACTAATTGCTCTTTTCTGGCCAAGAATCAACTTCCTGATTCGGTACCTCCTCCCATCTGCATTCGGGCTCTCCCTGCTGTCGATGGTCGGAGGCCTCTTCTTTGTCCTGTTTGTGCAATGAAGACTTATATTAATCGCACGCAGTTCATTCGGAGGGGTCAGAAGAGATTCTTTCTGTCTCTCATTCCTGGGAGGCAGTCTGTCTCTTCCCATTCTATTTCCAGATGGATATGTCTCGCAATCAAGCTGGCTTATTCCAGTTTGTCTGCTTCGGATATTGTTTTGAACCAATTTAATGCTCATGAGGTTCATGCCATTTCTACTTCCTGGGCATTCTTCAATTCTGTTTCGCTCCGGGACGTTATGAATGTGGCTTACTGGGGCAATGCTTCTACTTTCTCCTCCTTTTATCTCCGCCACCTACAGCAGCAATCTGACGACCTTTTTTCTTTAGGTCTTCTCGTTGCTGCTCAGGCTGTTGTGCACCCTCATTAAATATGTATTTTAAGGTTTGTGCATCGCTCAACCTTGTTCTTTTCAGGTGCTTCATTCTTTCTCCTTTTACAGGTTTCGCCGTCATTCTCTGCCCTCCTTGCATTTCTTTCTGTTGTGCTTTTTGGTATTGGTTATGTGATTCACCTCCTCCTATTGTTTATTCAGCCAGTTGTAAACAATTGTGAGTAGGTTGAGACGAAATTAAATTTTTTTGGTAAATTTTGTTTCTTAACATACCTACTACAATTGTTTACCGGAGGCCCACCCTCCTAGGGGATATCTTTTGATATCGTTGCCTCCCCACTACATCACAAACTTCTCATTGGTGGAAATTCAGAAATGATGTCACGGTTGTTGCGCACACGCTCGGTAAATGCAAGAGGCGTGCAGAGAGAGTACCTGTAATGTCGAACCCCGGTCTCGCTCGACCCCTTTTCGATCTTTTTTTTTTTCGTGCTTTTGCACTCTTCCACTTTTCCAACTCATTTGGAAAACTTATTAGCTTGAGTTAGTTTCGAAGTAGGGCGTGCACTTACGTTACAGCCAGTTGTAAACAATTGTGGTAGGTATGTTAAGAAACAAAATTTACTAAAAAAATGTAATATCCATCCTCTCCCTATTCATCATTCCATTAAAAAGTGTTGAAAGCAATTTTAGTGGCTTTATACTATATGCAATGGATGTATAAAATTGCTTTGATGCAATTTTTTGAAGAGTGCCAACTGGCACTCTCCAATAAATTGAAATAAAACAATTGTTTATGAACAAAATCTGTGGAAACGAGGGTTCCACTTGCTGATAACATGGCAAAAAATGTTCCTGATCACCTAAGAAAATAATTTAGCACTCTACCTGTTAAACACATATGTACAGTTAAAACTAAAAGTCCTGTCATGAAATGCGTGCAAATAGCACGTCGATCTGCACGTTAATCTACACGTTATGACCATAGTAAGGCTATCAAATTCTGTACATATGACATGTGCACAAGCAATGTATCAGCCAATTGACCTCCGGGTAACCCAGAGGTCCATTGGCAGAAACATTGCCTGTGTTTGCTATGAGTAACCAGGAGAACCTGCCGTGCTTAGGATGCCAGTCGATATGACAACTGCGTGCAATTCCTTCGCACAATTAAGCCTAGATAAGCACACAGTTCGTGACAGGACTTCTACTTTTAACTGTATTCACCACAAACTCTGTCACCTTTAATTACCAAGTCATGTTTTCAAGAATTTGGATTCTTGACAATTATTGTGTCAGATTAATCCCTTGTAAGTATACCATCAGTTAACTGCTATGTTGCTTGATTGCTTTTTCCAGTGTTGTTTCTTGACATAATTCTTAATGTATTCTGTACATTATTGAGTTTTATCACTTTTTACAATGTTTCAGTTATTTGAATGTTGCAAATTATTCTTTTTAGTGATATACATATATATATATACATATATTTTTATATTGTCTCAAGTTATCTGTTACCATGTGAATGTTTTTCTCTTGATGTGCAAAATGTTATTGCTTGAGTGAAAATGTATATGCAACTAATGGGATTTGCTGTGGATAATTTGACAAGTTCATAGCCAGCTTTTCAATGGGCTTTTTGTAATCAATATTATCTTGGGCATGATCTGGAATACATCACTGTCATCCCAAACTTGGTACCTGATTCAGAAAAAAACATTCTGGTGTACCATAACTGGTACCAAGAGATGGGGGGGGGGGGGGGGGGGGGGGGGGGGCAATAACCCCAGGGCCCAGGATTTTGGGTGTTTTAAAAAAGTGTAGGTTGACCTATTGATACATCTGAGCTGAAAGTTGTGGAAAGGCTTTTTGTACGGGGCTCTGACACTGGTGGAGGTGGCAGGAGCATGTAGTTGCAGGTTCCAGTTATATTCAAATAACCTCACTTGTTCCAGTTTGTTAGTTTTCCACCAGTCTTTCCTGCACAGCAGGTTAGCATCACTAACTTTACATCTTGTAAACCTCAGTCTTAATCAGGGTCTCAAGTCTGAAGAGAAAGAGGTGCCCAGACGATAAATTGGCCCACTGTATGGGATAGCATCAGCAAATTCACCCTCTGCAGACCTCATTCTGCAAATGACAGATTGCTTATTTTCAGGCTTGATTATGTTAGGCAGCAGTGAATTAGATGCCTGTCAAACATGCAAGTTGTGCCTGTCATTGACAATGACAGGATGCTTATTTTGCAGGGTTGAATTAAATCTGAATTCGATTTGATCCAGGGTTTTTTTACCGATGGTCAGATCAAATTTAGTGGATGACTTTTATCAATTCTGTTTCATGTAAATAACATGTAAACAATGCACATGGATTAAAATTGCCCATGACAATATTACATTCATTGTATATTCTGGACTATTGCATTGGAAAATAAATTACTATCATGTGTTAAAATATATTCAGGCTCTATGTAAGTAACGACAAACGAATGTGCTATGAAGATCAAAAAAATTAAAATAAGGCCTAAAAAAGCAAAAAATCTGTTTCTCAGGCTCTCCCGCATGGTCCTTTTGGCTGCTGCATGCTCACTTTTTATAACCTTTGCAAACTAAAAAAATAATAATTAAACGGTTTATGTCTGATATTTTACCCAAGTTAATAAAATTGATAAATTTGTCCCTTGAGTGCAACAAGGCCCACAGCCTTCTTGCTCTCAAGAGACAAAATACACCATCACCCATACTATTCTGTAGATTACAAGGCTTAAAACATAAAACAAACCAAGAACATGAACTTTTGATGGCAAAGAAATAATTACAAAATTTGTGTGGGCTTGATATGAATGAACAGATTTGATGAAAAATTCCAGAAAATTCAACTCTAACAATTACTGGTCAAAAAAGATGATTCACAAAATAAAATATGGTTGAAAGTGCCCCAATTTTATTTATTCCAGTGGCAAGAGATTTGCCGTCAGTTGTGGGATTTTATTTATTGGGGTTTTAATGACACTTTTTCAACAGCCAGGGTGACCTCATATCAGATAGTTTTACGGTTGGGGGAAGTGGGGGTACCCAGAGAGAACCACTAATGCCTCAGTACACAGTGCCACCATGCCTTTTGTCTTTTGTGGGATATGCAACAGCATCATGCAAGGTGCTATATAAGTAACAACTAACAAATTTACCAGGTTTGAAAATCGGTAATTCCATAAAATTCAAATAAATATACACAAATTAAACACCAAAATGAAGATATGGTGTGGAGGACATGAAAAATGTATACTTTTGTCTCACATGAATGGGTCCTGAAAGGCTGCCACTGTAATCGTACCAGAACTAATAATAAAACAAGAGGCCTGCATCACAAAGCACTGCAAATGCCCCAACCGCAAAAATATTTCTAAGTCCAAAGAGTGAAAAAGGGCCATAACTCTGCAAAAAATATGTAGAAGAAACTCAAGCTGCACAGGGATCGTTCCCCCACGATGCCCTATCACAACACCAAATGTCATTCAAATCAGAGTAGCCATGGCTGAGAGACGAGGGAAAATGTTGGTACAGACGAATGGATGGACCTATGGAGGTCTCCACTGGATGGCCCTTTTACTTTTCATGTCAGGGGCATGATAATATGTCATGAGAATTCATGGCCAAATTTGCTTCAGCTGTCCTAAAAGATAAGAATTCACATTTATTGGATTTTTTCATAGTACATTCGTTTTTCAATACTTTTATAGCACCATAATCCTTTCCTTGACACAAAAAGCAGACGACACTTGCAAACAAAATTATTGAATAACTAAATATTTTCATTTCTGGCATCAAAAACATAGTATATGACCCTTCATTGGAACGAGCTCATTGAGCTCATTCCAATGAGGGGTCATATGCTATGTTTTTGAGACAAAAAATGAAAAAATAATGAAAATTGAATACATGTAGGATTTTTGTGAATAGCGATGACCGGTTTTGTCTGTTACGTTGGGTAAAGGGTTAATATCTTGTATCATTGACTAGATTTCATAAAAAATTTCATGCAAATAGCTGGTTAGTCGTTTACCCAGTGTAATTATTCACAAAAATCAACATAAAATTTTTATTTATTTTTGCATCAAAAACATAGGTTATGATCCCATAAACTATGTTTTGGAGGCAAAAATGCAAAGTTTCAAAAGGCCTGTTCACATGCATCGATTTGCATACGTGAGTATGTATTTGCATATATGCTTACGTATGCAAATCAGCGCATGTGAATGCATTTACTCATGCAAGTAAAATTTACACAAAATGCAATTTTTTTTTCTTTTGCACCTAGTGGGGACAAATGCAAATTTTCGCTTGCATATACATTGGGGGGGGGGGGGGGGGGGCACTAAAAAATGTGCAAGACATGACGTCCTATTTTTTATTCAGCTCCTTTTTACACCCACCCATCCACTACGTGCAAATTTTCTACTACCGTTCTCAGACACCCACTCTCCCATTAAAATCCAAAATAAACTTATAAACTTAGTAGGTACAGCTGTCTTTAGGGGGTTTTCATAATGTTCTTTACCCTTTACCCAACGTAACGGCCAAAACCGGCCAACGCTATTCTAAAAAATCGACAATTAATTTTTATTATTTTTTGTCTCGTCGAGCTCGTTCCAATGAGGGGTCATAACCTATGTTTTTGAGACAAAAAATTAAAAAAATTAGTTATTCAATAATTTTTTTGGCAAGTGTCATCTGCTTTTCATGTTGGGTAAAGTGTTAAACTGGTACCACCAATTTAAACCTCTGTGGGCAGCTGTGGGCCCCAATCTACAAATGACAAGCTGTTCATTATCAGGCTTGGCCAGAGCAGGTGTACATATATGGGAACAAATTTTCATTTGAATTGTTCCCAAAATATTGTCTGCACATTTTCTACATTTCGAACAAGACACCCACCCCCTACTAACGTGTGACATTTTCCTAGATTAAGCCCAATATTCTCACATATAAAGCCTCCTGATGTTAAGAGTGTGATGTACAACATCATCTTTAACATTTGAAACACAAATGATGGTATATATTGGCTGATATATTGATATATTTTTTAAAAATTCAAAAAATTGCACAAGTTGGAAATGCACATTTTTGGCACACTCAAGAGACCCTCCCACCCCCACATCACGTCTTGCAAATTTTTGGTGCCCCCCCTCCCCACCGCCCCCCGCCCCCCTGGCATATATGCGAAATTTGCACAGGAGTATTTTGTCTTGTGAACACACAGTAAAATTGAACTGGTTGAGGGCTAGTTTATTTTTTGTGGTCTGAAGTTGTTCATCAAAATTTGTTAATTACAAATTATTGGAGGGTGCCCAATAAAATTATTTGTCTCTGATTGAGTATGGAAGATGAGAAGGTAAATGTTTGCTTTTGCTCTGGTACTCTCATTTTTTGAAAGCCCTGATAGTGGCATCCAGCATACAACCAGTTGAATACTAGACTTTCCAACACCGAATAGATTGCCAAAAGTTCTGTCCTCAGCAGAGGTAGCAAGTTAGTAAAGAGTTATCACAACTTGTACATCCTTATCATCGGGAGAAAGGTTTAAGAATCCTACATAGCTTATCAAAAGTCTCTCTCCTCATTCTGAAGTTTTCCAACCCTTGTTCATCATCAAATGTCCTTGACACAACCCGATCATACCAATCAGTTGATCGTTGTCTACTCCATGTTCTCTTCTCATGTCCGAATCCAAAAGCAAAAAAACCCTTAATCTCAAGCAGTATGACAGCATTCTATGTCTCTTGAACCAGAACTGTCCATCCATTTTCAATGAAATGTGTGAAGTGATCAAGAATCCTCAAAGGCATGTGAATGCATCGCAAAAACTACTTTTACACATGTGAACATAATTTGCATATTTGCAAATTTACTCACATATGCAAATCGGCACATGTGAACGGGGCTTTACTTATGAAAGAAAGGTTTATTTATGCAAATGTCTGTTTTTCAAGTGAGGTGAAGGGTTAACCCTTTTACTTACGAATTGGCCGCATCCACACACATCATTTACAAATTGAGCAGGTGAAAAAAATCTATTTTTCCCAAAAATTTCAGCAAAACCATATCATGTGACCCCTCATTGGAATGAGCTCATTCCGATGAGACGTCACATGATAAGATTTTGATGATTTTTTTTTAAAATTTGAAAAAGATTAATAATTAAAATAATGCTGTGTATGAAGCGTTAAGAATTAACCCTTTACCTAAAGCAGACAATATCAAAATTTATTATTTTAAATATCATTTTTCTTAATTTTTCAAAAAATTTCAACAAAACCATATCATGTGACCCCCTCATTGGAACGAGCTCAATGAGCTCGTTCCAATGAGGGGTCACATGATATGGTTTTGTTGAAATATATTGAAAAATTTAATTTTTTCAACTGCTCAATTTGCATATTACGCAGGCGGATGCGGGCAATTCGTTAGGTAAACGGTTAAAGCTAGGAATGGACAAGTCTTGAAATAGTGACAAATCTTAACATTGAGATAAAGTATTTGGTTCATGAATCAGTTTGACATCAGGATACTTAACTTGAATGCATTGATCATCAAATTTATGGTGATCAAGTTTGATCATGTCTTTAAAAATACCTCTTGTAACAAATGTTGGGTGTAGTATGTTTTGAGCTAATCCTTATTTTGTTCATGGCTTAATTGTCTTTGTGTCTTTGTCCATGGTGTTTCATTGACCATATATACAAGGATGTGTGCAATATCTTTATTTTCTGTGAGTGAAAGCATAATATGCCCATCATGCCATTGTAATGTGATAATTAAAATAAATATTCAAAAATAAGTTTTGTCAAAGTTATTTTTGACTGAAAGTATCATTTTCCGTCTCTTGACATCCATTGTCTTGCATCCATTGGCTGTTCACTTTTGCATTTTTGTCTCCTATTGTGCACATGCCAAGCAAATATGACAAACAATATCCTCGGGTGACCGCACATCAAGTTTTCAAATGAAGTTGCTGCTCGTTTTTTGGCTAGAGATTGGGCCAAAATGGTTTGAAATCTCACTTTTTGAAGCCACTGCCCTAAGCATCATTGGGGACATGTTTCCCCCCGTCGGTACCGCGGGGAGGTGAAATATTGCCTGTTTACTGTGGTCAACAAGCACTGTTTTAACTTTTGCCTGCTAGGGGCAGATTTTCCTGCCCAGGTAGGTTTTTACTCTTTCTCTTGAATTAAGTATAATTTGGGCATGTTTAATCCAATTTTACCTCTGAAATTTGAAAGCATTTTTTTTTGGGGGGGGGGGGGGGGGGCGTGGTCTTGTTGCGGTAACCAGTTCTCATCAGATCACTGAAGTTAAGCAACATCAAGCCTGATTAGTCCTTGGATGGGTGACCGTCTGAGCTAACAATTCAGACTCCTGCATTATGTCCTTGTGCAAGGCACTTAACCTTGATTGTCCACATGGGGGCACGCTGAAGCCATGTACTAAGGCGTACTGCACATCGATGGTGCACATCGATGGTGCACGTCTTCAACCAATCTAACCCTGCATGTGCTGCAGTGCAGAGTTACGATGTTGGGTAGCTGGCAGCTGCTCATCGTTGCTCAGTGGTTCTCTCCGGCTTCCTCCACCTATAAAACTGTCACCGACACGATATGACCTTGGCTATTAAAGTGTCGTTAAACCTTAATAAATAAATAAATGAATGGATTTTTTCACCAATGATTTCTTTAGATGAATTTTTTATGAAATCTAGTCATGGCTGCTTCATCGCAGCCATGACTAGATTTCATGAAAAATTTCTTGAAAATACTCAGTGGGTTAAGAGTTAATGGTAAAATAATATCCAGTCACCAATGCTTGGGGTGGAAGTCCTCTAAAGTAGGAAACATGGGTATAAACGGTTGACTAAACTTGAAATTATCTCCATGTTGTGGTCATGATTAGCCATTGTGCAGAAGTATGTGACCTTAAACACCAATAAATGAATAAATAAATTGGAGACATGTTCTTACCCATGGACCAGGGTGACTAAAAATCAGGATCCTCACTGCAAGGGGCACCATTGGCAATGGGGTCCCATTAGTTAAATTGTTTTTATTATGATCGTCATTCTGTTGACATGCAGTGAGTGTATTTCCATCAATAAATAATTATAAATTGTTTGCATATTCAGTTATCACACAATCCACCAATTAACTGCCCATTTGCCATCAACACCAATTATCGAAAGGAAAATATGATATTCCCCTCACTTCTCATTAGACTCCTGGAGTGAAGAATTTTATTTCTGTGGCTTTAGTTTTAAATGAAAGTGTCAATGACACTGTAGCTCAACTTGACAAACTTGAACTTGGTAAGTTATAAGTGAAATGGCAAAATTGAAGATCATTGGTATCAATGTTATTTGGTGAAATTTCAACATGACAGCATTGGGTGTGCACAACGTCAGAGTAATCCATGCATTTTTAAATGTAAACTGTAAGACTGGCTAAAGGAAGAATGTTGATACACAAATGCAGTAAGTTCAGAGGTTATTGTAAATGGCATCTTTTTTCACAAATATGAATGCTAATCGATAGCTCTTATCTAAAGGTCTCGCCTAATGAGCACACCAAGTTCAAAAATAATCCTATGATAAATGTGGCCTGTAGGCCATGTCAAAGAAGAATGTTGATGCACAAATGGAATAAATTCAAAGATTGTTGCTAACAGCAACAGTTTTTGATGGAAATGAAAAGAAAATTGATAGCTCCTATCTTTGTCGCTCTGCATAAGCATACAAAGTTTCAAAACAACCTGATAATGAATGCGCCCTCTTAGGCATGCCAAAGGAAGGTGTTATGGTACAAATACACTAAGTTTGAAGATCATTGCTTGTGGCAATGTTTTTTCTCTCTTTTTTATGGAAATTAATAAATATACTTTGCAGAGAGTGCAAAACGGGTAAGTTGCTGCACAAATGCAGTAAGTTTAAAGGCTGGTGATAACGACAATAATTTTGTATGGAAAGGAAAAAAAATCAATAGCTCACATCTAGAGTTCACCCCGAACACACATACCAAGTTTCAAAGTGATAGGATCATAAATGTGCTCTGAAGGGTGTGCCAAAGGGAAATATTGAAACCTGACTAAACTAAGTTCAAAGGTTGTTGCGAGCGGCAACATTTTTTTTACAGAAATGGAAGAAAATAGAAAACTCCCATACAGATATCACCCCACATAAGCACACATTTTCCAAGCGATCCAGTAATAAATGTGCCCTGCAGGGTGCGTCAAAGGGAAATATTGATGCATAACTGCACTAAGTTTTTACTAAGTTCATCAGAGGTCATTGCCAATGACAACTATTTTTGACAGAAATGGAAGAAAATCGATAGCTCACAAAAATATTTAATGAACATGCAGTCAATATTTTATACGAGGAGTTGATTCACGCAAGCAGCGGCAAGCTCATTAAATTTTCTTTGTGACAAATTATTGGTGTTTTTATTTTACCATGTATTTTCGTGTTATGTTTTTACTGTATATTTTGTTGTTATCATATGTGCCATTGAGTAAAAATTGAATTTACCAACAATCTGAAATAAGAGAATATTATTTGGTTATATTGCTAGATTTAACACTTACGCATCAGTTCAATAATCTGAAGTAGGAGAATATCATTTGGTTATGTTTCTAGATTTTACAATTATGCAACGTTATAATAATTTATATATTTAAAAAGTGATCAAAGAAGTTAACCTTGGCTTTCAGTCATGTGTTCTAACATAAATAAATCGAATTTACTAACCTTAAAGGTGCCGTCGATGAACCACCGTTTCGCACGGCGCAGAAGGTCTAGTTGGAAAGGCGTTGAGAAAATTATTTATTAGTGAATGCCCGTGGCCATTCTCCGATAGATTGTCACAAAATAAAAATCAATGGGCTTGCGTGAACCAACTCCTCGTACATTAAATACAGTGACGAATGTACGGACAAAAGACTAAAATATTATTAATTTTTCATGCCTCCATGAAATTTATTTTGTGACAATTTATTAGTGAATGCCCGTGGCCATTCTCCAAAAGATTGTCACAAAATAAAAATCAATCCGTTAAAAAACATACCGGTACATGAATGAACACCCCTCCCTTGAACCCGACAATAGTTCAGTCAGTTGAAAAAACACCCTAAGATCCATCCGACTGTACCAGTTAAAAAAACACCGTAAGATCCAACCGAGTTTCTTTACATCAAAAGAATTATGCAAATATATTTATATTAATAGGGAAAAATAAAGTCAGAAGAGTAACATTCCACGCATACATAACATATATGAACATGATACACACAGGTCCTTGATTAATTTTTTATTAAAAATATGTCAAAATTGTATACAATTTACCATTCAAATGGGAAGTTTCGTCCTCTATAGAGGACGAAACTTCCCGGGGACGAAACTTCCCACTAACTAGGGGACGAAACTTCCCGGGGACGAAACTTCCCTGACCCCATCTGGAGGTCACCCCAAACAAGCACACCAAGCTTCAAAGCGATCCGGTCAAAAATGTGCACTGCAGGCTGCGCCAAAGGGAAATATTGATGCATAAGTACACGAAGTTCAGTGAAGGTCGTTGCCAGTGGCAACATATTTTGACAGAAATTGAAGAAAATCGTTAGCTCCCATCTAGAGGTAACCCCAAACAGCATGCCAGGTTTCACAACAATTCGATCATAAATGTGTCCAGTAGGGTGTGTCAAAGGGAAACATTGAGGTCTGACTTAACTAAGTTCTAAGAACGTTGCCAGCGGCAACATTTTTTGACGGAAATGGAAGACAATCGATAACTCCCATCTAGAGCCCACCCTAAACAAGCATACCAAGTTTCAAAATGATCTGGTCAAAAATGTGCACTGCAGGGTGTGCCAAAGGGAAATACTGATGCATAACTGCACTAAGTTCATCGAAGGTCGTAGCCAGCGGCAACATTTTTTGACGGAAACCCAAGAAAATCGATAGCTCCCATATAGAGGTAACAACAAACAAGCATACAAGATTTCAAACCGATCTGATCATCAATGTACCCTGTAGGCCAAGCCAAAGGAATATATTGAAGCCTGACTAAACTAAGTTCAAAGGTCGTTGCCAGCGACAACATATTTTGATGAAAATGGAAGAAAATCAATAGCTCCCATCTTGAGGTCACTCCAAACAAGCACACCACGTTTCAAAGTGATCCGATAATAAATGTGCCCTGCAGGGTGTGCCAAAGTGAAATTTTGGTGCATAACAGCACTAAGTTCATCAAAGGTCTTTGCCAGCGACAACATTTCTTGGCGGATATCGAAGAAAATTAATAGCTCCCATCTAGAGGTAACAATAAACAAGCAAACAAGATTTCAAACCGATCTGATCATCAATGTGCCCTGTAGGGCAAGCCAAAGGAATATATTGAAGCCTGACTAAACTAAGTTTAAAGGTTGTTGCCAGCGGCAACATCTTTGGACGCTTTTGGAAGAAAATCGATAGCTCCCATCTAGAAGTCACCCCAAACAAGCATGCCAGGTTTCCAAGCAATCCGATCATAAATGTGCCCTGTAGGGTGTGCCAAAGGGAAATAATTATGTCTGACTAAACTAAGTTCTAAGAACGTTGCCAGCGGCAACATTTCTTATCAACCTACCTAACAATTGTTTACTACAGGCTTGCACTACAGTGGAAGACCCTAACTCGGAAAATGTACTCTCTATTTTGATCTTTCCCAAGAAATTTGGGAAAGAAAAGTGGTGCAAAAGCATCAAGAAAAAATAAGCCAAAACCGGGTCGAGCGCCATCGGCGCACAACCAGTAAGGGGTGCTCTTCTCTTAGTACAAATCCACGATTTCCGTAACCAGTGCGCAAGGCAGTCACTAATGAATCATTCTTTTTTTCGTCCGTCCACGTGGTAGGACGTCCATTTGCACACAGAAACAGTGATAATTCAACTCATTGATAATGGTTTCCTGTGACTGGAATTATGGATCTGAGGATCGTATAATAACAGGACTGTTTTATATATTCTCGTTATTATTTTCAACCACATTTTCATTGTATTTTCTATATTTTCCGTGTCGCGCTCGACTTTCGCAATCGTGCGGTTCGGAAATAAAAATTTTCGGTTGATAAATTTTATTATTATTTTTGGAGTAAGGAGTCAATGGGGGACTGTATGGACAGGATTTCTCCACTCCGTTGAGTGCATAATTTCTGGGGTTTTTTTGGATCCCTGTCGGCCGTCTGGGTTCAGTTGTGTTCCCGTCGGCACTTTTTTCTGCCACCTTTTTCTCGTAGTTGAGGGTGTTCTTCTACTATCTATATCTGTTGAGTTCACCTTTTTCTTCTATTGCTCCCACCTCTGGTATGTCCAGTACGGTTCCTTTAGAGCAATGCTTTTTGCCCTCGCTTTTGGTTCGTTGTCGTGACCGTTCCTCCCGCACCTTCGGGGAGGGGGAGGGGGACCTGTCGTTTTGGGGCCTCCCGACACGACCACGTCTGGTGAGAGTTATACCCCCTCCGTGGGGGGGGGGGGGGGGGCTGTTTTTAACCGTGGTGGATACTGCGTGAGCTGTTGAGTTGTCTGGTGAAGAGATGCCTGGTCCCGGGACTATGGCCCCTCTCCAGTCGACATCTGAGGCTGTCACTAGGGCTGTGACTCCTCGTTTGGAGGCCGAGCTCTGTTGCTCTCTCCCCTTTTCCACCAGTTTCAACAGCCCCGTCGTATCTGCTGCTACTGCTGTTCCGTCTGCAACGTCATCGGTCACCGTTTCAGCCGGCCTCGGCTTATCCCTGCAGGGGTCTGCAGCGATGTCTGGTAGTGTGGATGTGGGGTATCGGCTTCAGCCTTCCTTGACTTCAACTCGGCGAAGTCGGAAGTGGCTGCCGACCGAACCCCCTGCTGTGGCATCTCAGCCATTGAGCACAGCAGTTTTATCCCTGCAGGGGTCTGCAGAGGTGTCTGGAAGTGTAGACGTGGGGTATCGTCCTCAGCCTTCCCTGACTTCAACTCGGCGAAGACGGAAGTGGCTGCCGACCGAACCCCCTGTTGCGGCCTCTCAGCTGTTGAGCACAGCAGTGTTATCCCTGCAGGGGTTTTCAGAGATGTCTGGTAGTGTAGGCGTGGGGTATCGGCCTCAGCCTTCCCTAACTTCAACTCGGCGAAGTCGGAAGGGGCTGCCGGCCAAACCCTCTACTGTGGTCTCTCAGCCGTCGAGCACCGCAGTTCTCTCATTGGATTCGGATGTTCATGGTGGGGCCGTCCACGCACTCTGGTCCCATGGCCAGTTTTGAGGGACCAACGCCTTTTGTGCAGCCTGGACCTTCTGTCCCTCAGAGTTTCCGCTCTGTAGATCCTCGTGGTATGTCATATCCCTATTCACATCTGCCTTCAGATGTTTCGGCTGCAGTCCGTCGCCCCGCGTCTGGTGTATTTGAGGATCGTGGGCCTTCGCTGGTTAAAAGGGTCAGGAGTGAAGCCACTTTGCCGGTTCGTTCCCATCGGCCGACACGTTAGGGAGGCCCTCTCCTTGCTCGCTCAGGTTCTGCCCAAGGGCCTTTTCCGTTGCTTCCAGCGAGGCTACGAGTGGTTTCCGGGCGCCCCCTGTGGCGCCACCTCCCGGGATTGGAAACGGACCACTTTTTGATCCCCCTGGTGTGCCCACACCATGGGAGGCGTCGGCTGGTTTGCCCATGATGGGCTATGTGTCTTCCGACTCAGGGGTCCGACATACCTGACGTCGAGGGCCAACAGTCTTCCGACTTGGGAGCAGCTGTTGACTTTGTGTTTCTTCCTTCCAGGCCTCAAACCGTCAAACCAGCCGACAGTGTCAGCCCGGTTGCGATCATCGGTTGCGCGCCTACAGCCTGTGGAGCAACCTGCTTCTGGGCGCCTTCGACCGTGCCTGTCGGTACAGGTGGTTGAAGCGTTTACAGCTTTGGACTTTAAGCTGAGCTCCAAGGCTATGAAGACGTCGTTCTTCACCAATGTTCACCCTTTTTGCCCCCGGCGCGTTATCATTCCTACGATTCCGCCAATCCGTCAGTCTGTCAGACTTTGACGGTCTTGGATCAGGACTCCAACTCCCAAGTCGGCCGTTATGCATATGGAGACTCTGGAGTCCGTGTAGGGCTTATCGAGAGAGATGCTGGACATGCTTTCTCTCTCAGATCACGTCATCTCTGCTTTGCTGCTTATCTGCCCCCAGATAAGTTTGACGACGTACAGACTCTTTTGTGTGTGCTGTCCAGGCGCTCATGCATCTTACTCACTCGCATACCTGTAACACGGCTAACTTGGAATTAGTTCGCAGGGACGCTGTGCGGGACACAAGCCGTTCCCTTCCTGAAGGGTAGCACGCTGCTCTTCGATCTGCTTCTTCGGCGGGTCCACAACTTTTCCATGGTTCCGTGGCGATGGTCCGGGATGACGCCCTATGTCATTCCATAGATCAGCTGCTGCTTCGTCAGCTTGATGAACCTTCTGTTGGAGGCAGGGGCCGTCCAAAGCCTAACAAGTGCCATTCTGCTTCCTCTGCGAAGCCAAGGGCTGATCCTCCTGCCGCCGCCTCTACTTACTCACAGGGTAAGGGTAGGCGTCGGCAGTAGTCACCTCAATTCGTCCCAGGTTGAGGCATCCAACTCAGTCGTGAGTGTCTCTTCCAACACAAGTCCCTTTCAACGTTATACATTGGGAACTTTTGATCACGGAGATAGGCAATCTCCTGTTAAAGGGGGCGATCGAGGTCACCAAGAACATTCATTCAGTGGGATTTTATTCCCGCCTGTTCTTGGTGCCGAAGAAAGACGGCCGACTCCGACCGGTTATCGATCTGAGTATGCTGAACCAGTCTATCATTGCTCCCAAGTTCAGCATGGGGGCTTTCAGGTCGGTTCGCCGCTCCATTCACCAGTGAGTTTTCGCTTCCATCTTCGACCTGCGAGACGCTTAATTTCACGTTCCGATTCATCGGACATCGCGAAAGTATCTCAGATTCGCTTTTCTGGGGCGAGTTTTACCAGTTCAAGGCCATGACCTTCGGCCTCATGCTGGATCCTTGGGCCTTCACCCTCCTGATGTTGCATGTGTTATCCTTACATCGCACACAGTACAGGGTGTCTACTTCGGCATATCTAGACGATATCCTTCAGAGGCATTCCAATGCTGCCTTTCTGGAGTCGGATGTCGACACACTGTTAAGCCTGCTCACGTCAATTGGATTCAGAGTCAACGAGGAGAAGTCGGTCTGGTTCCTTCTCCGTCGTTTTGTCATCTAGGGATGGGCTTCCGTACTCAGCTGAATACGGTGGCGGTTTCCCGGGCAAGGGCTGTGATTCTCTCAGCCTTTGCCCCGACTCTGTCCCAGTCCACGTCCGCAATAGCTCGGAGTCTTCCCCAGCTGCTCGGTCTCTGCGGTTCGGTGACGGATCTCATTCCTCTAGGTCGGCTGCATGTCAGACCTCTCCAACACTTTCTGCTACAGTCGTTGGAGGCCGAATGTCGATCCTCTGGATCTGGTGCTTCAGTTATTTGAGTCTCTTCCTCGTCACCTTCTACCCTGACGGATGTTCAGTGGATTATGCAGGGAGTTCCGTTAGACTTCTCCACGTCCGATCATGTTCTGACGGCAGTCGCCAGCGATCTCGGATGGGGTGTGACGTTGGATCCCCTAGGTCTTTCCCTTCACGGGTCATGGGACCAAGATCAAGCAGCTCTTCACGTCAATCAGAAGGAGCTTCTTGCTCTTCTTCTGAGTTTCCGGCAGTGGATCCCCACCCTTTCGAATCGCCAGGGCCTTCTGTTGTCCGACATTTCGACAGTGGTTGCTTACATTCGGAACCAGAGCGGCATGCACTCTGTTTCCATGTACAAATTGGTTCGGGATCTTCTGCTGCTCGCTCAGGATGTCAACGCTGGAGTGGTGGTTCGTCACATTCCCAGTCGTCTGAATGTCCTATCCGACTCCCTGTCCCGACGGGGCAGGTTCGTTTCTACCGAGTGGATGCTCCACATGGCGGTGTTCCAGTCGCTTTGCGATCTCTGGGGTCGTCCCCACATCGCTCTATTTGCGACTCGTTGGAACCATCAGGTGGACACTTTCGTGTCCCCGTGTCCAGATGCTCTGGCTTTCGCTGTGAACGCTCGGTCACTCCATTGGAACGGTCTTGTCTGCTACGCCTTCCTGTCCGATTCGGCCTAAGGTTCTAAGCAAGATACGAACCTGCTGTTGTCGAATCATTTTGACCGCACCCCTGTCGCCTCGGTGGGGTGGATCAATCTGCTACGCTCTCTGTTGGCGGCGTTTCCGGCACGTCTCCCTCTACGTCGCGACCTTCTTTGCCAAGGTCACCCAAGGAGGTTTCACGTCGACCCGACTTCATTGTGCCTTCGCGCATATCTTTTGTCAGGTCCTGTCTCCTCCGTAGAGGTTTTTCGAGACGAGCAGTGGAGTTGCTTTTCTTCTTCAAGGAGGCACTCCACTGGCTTAGCCTATGCGGCTAAGTGGAAGATGTTTTGTCGATGGTGTGCGGATCACTCTGTTGATTATGCCAATCCTTCGATCACACAGACTGCGGAGTTCCTGGTATATCTGTTTGATTCTCGGGGTCTCCAGCCTGTTTCCATCAAAGGGTACAGGCCCATTCTTCTGAGACCTTTTTCGTATGTGGGACAGCGTCGTAGCGGCACTAATCCATACCTCTCCAAGCTTGTTAGCACTTTTCCTTGAAAAGGCCTAGGACTTAGCAGCTTACCCCAAGATGGAAGCTTTCTTGGGTGCTGCTCAGTTTGGGGGGGGGGGGGGGGCGTTCGAGCCTTTATCCCAGGTTGATATGCGTTTTCTCACATATAAGACGTCTTTTCTGATGGTTTTGCCTCTGCCAGACGGGTTAGTGAGCTTCACGCCCTCTCGGTTGATCAGGCCTTTTTCAGAAGCTCTCCCAACAGTGTTATGTTTACCACTGATTGCTCCTTTCTGGCCAAGAATCAGATACCAGAAACTACTCCGCCTCCTATCTGTATCGGGGCTCTTCCTTCTGTTGAGAGTAAACAGCCTTTGCTGTCCGGTTCGTGCAATTCGCTATTATCTTGATCGGACGCTGTTCGTTAGGAAGGGTAGGAACGATTTTTCTGTCTTTTATTTCTGGTCGACTGAAGATCTCTCCTCAGTCCATTTCTTGATGGATTTGTCTTGCTATTCGTGAAGCTTACGCTCGTCTAGCGACTGGCGATTGTATTACCATTCGTAATTCTGCCCACAAGGTGCATGCATTGTCTACCTCTTGGGGCTTATTCTAACTCCGTCATGTTGTCGGATGTTATGCTGGCAGCCTACTGCGACAGTTGCAGGAGCAGGCAGTGGACCTTTGTACTTCGGGCCCTCTTTCTTCTGCTCAGGTTGTTGTCTACCCCAGCCATTCGGCTTCTTACAAGGTCAGTTCCAGCTCAATGCTGTTACTGCCCTTTCTGTCTGTGCGTCGCACAGAACCATACGCCTCATCTCTCATTGTCTTTTACTAATGTTTGTGATGCTATGGTTTGATAGGCCCAGGGACCTCTTCCTCTGTCCACGTTTCCAGTGCAATTGGGTTATGTGAGGGTTGGTTATGTGATTCCCTCCATCCTATTGTCTATTCAGCCTGTAGTAAACAATTGTAAGGTAGGTTGATAAGAAATTTAAATTTTATAGTAAATTTCCTTTCTTATTATACCTACCGCAATTGTTTACATGGAGGCCCTCCCGTCTTCTTATTCGGGTAAGAATCCTTCCTCCCCGCTGATCACATAACTCATATGTTGGCGGACTCAAAAGAATGATTCATTGACGTCTGCCTTGCGCACTGGTTACGGAAGTCGTGAATTTGTACTAAGAGAAGCGCATCCCCTACTAGGTGTGCGCCGATGGCGCTCGACCCAGTTTTGGCTTATTTTTTCTTGGTGCTTTTGCACCACTTTTCTTTCCCAAATCTCTTGGGAAAGATCAAAATAGAGAGTATATTTCAGAGTTAGGGTCTTCCACTGCAGTGCAAGCCTGTAGTCAACAATTGCGGTAGGTGTAATAAGAAAGGAAATTTACTATAAAACTTAAATTTTTGGACGGAAATTAAAGGAAATCGATAGCTCCCATCTAGAGGTCACCCCATACAAGCATACCAAGTTACAAAGCGATCTGATCATAAATGCGACCTGTGAGGTGTGCCAAAGGAAATTGTGGACGTACGTACGAGAAGTGATGGCAATAGCTCCCACTGGACCAAACCATGTCTCATGTGGCCCCATGCAAGTTCTGACCAGGGTAGGGCAAGTGTATATCGTCGACGAGGAGGCTTTAAGACGCTTGCGTGCGGGAATGCGGTCGTTTCGGCGGGGGTAGTGTAATGGTTTGGACAGGAATTTCCTTGCACCATCGAACGCAGTTGATCTTCTTCGATGGTAATCTCAATAGACAGCGATATAAGGACGGAATTCTTAATGCTGTTGTTGTCCCGTTGTTCAACGTGAACGTCGGATTGCAGTTATTCCAGCAAGACAATTCCCGATGTCACGTGGCGCGTATCTGTCGTGACTTTCTTTAGGAACAGAGCACCAAACTTCTTCACTGGCCCCCACTTTCGCCAGATTTGTCACCAATCGAGCATCTTTGGGATCAACTGGACCGTCGGGTACGACTTCATGATCTTCAGACGTTAGGCCATTTACGTAATGTTCTAAGGCAGGAGTGGAACGCAATACCACAGGGTGACATCCAGAGACTTGTCAGGTCCATCCAAGAGGCAAACGGTGGACACACACGCTATTAACTGCATGTGTGAACTTTTCATTTCACCCCATGTCTGAAATGCAACGTCTTGACGTTACGCTGGCAACAGTAAGAACATGAAATTATGGAAATTCATACAGCTAGACTCGAAATATACTACTCAAAGTTTGCTAAGCACCAAATATTTGACACATCATTGTGAAATTTGCTTGTGACATATTTGCAATATTTTTGGTGGATATGATTGAGGAATGTATTGAGATGGTCCCCACTGTTTTCATTAGCTCTCTTGTCAGGCAGACTTTTCGTGATAGTCATGGAAAGCATGTACCCCTTGATTTTCATGATGGTTTCGTGTACTGTCTACATGTACATGACATGTGTAGGGTATTCAATCTTCATTTCAACACAAATCCTTGTGATTTAATGATTGAACATGGCAAATGCAAATGTAAGAAGACATTTGTCTGAAGAAGAAATGTGCCGGACTGGAGGGATGGTGGAGCAAGGGGCTACCCATCGTCTGGTTGGTGAAGCCCTTGGTGTGCACCATACGGTGATCACCAGAGCCTAGGCAAGATTTCAGCAGTATGGCACACCAGTAAGACGGCATGGTGGTGGCAGAGACAAGGCAACATCTGCAGCTGAAGACCGGTTTTTGATCATTCAGGCCCGTAGGAACCGCTTTGCCACAGCAACCCAGCTTCGCAGTGACCTTCAGAATGCATCCGGGGTAAATGTTTTGACGATGACTATCCGGGCAAGGATGCACGAATGTGGTCTCAGATCAAGAAGACCATGTATTCGCATTCCGCTGTCCCAGAATCATCACCAGGCACGATATGAATGGGCCATGGGCTACGTTGGATGGACCAGAGAAGATTAAGATTGGCGACCTGTCCTTTTTACAGATGAGTCATGGTAATGCATAGACCACATGGATAGGCGTTCTAGGGTATGGAGAAGACCAGGAGAGCGATTCCATGCAGCCAACATTGCTGAGCATGGCCGTTATGGTGGAGGGTCAATCATGGTCCGGAGCGGCATCAGCTGGGATGGACGTACAGAGCTCTGTGTCCTTGACCGTGGTACATTGACTGCACAGCGGTATATTGATGAGATCCTGGATGTCCACGTCAGATTGTATGCAGGCGCAGTGGGTGATAGATTCATTCTGATGGACGATAATGCCCGTCCTCATGTTGCCCATGCTATTGGGGAGTACCGACAGAGGGTGGGGATTCAGCGTATAGACTGGCCAGCAAGATACCCTGACCTCAATCCAATCGAACACGTCTGGAATGAGTTGCAGCTTGCAATTTCAGCTCTTCCAGTCCAGCCAAGAAGTGTCCAGGAGCTTGGTGCCATACTGGTCCAAGAATGGAACAACATCCCACAAAGGACCACCAGGAACCTGACTGGGAGCATGAGAAGGCGTTGTCAAGCTGTAATTAACAGTAATGGGTCTCATACTCGATACTGAACCCATACCAGTTCGCTCCTTCAACTTTTTGGCAAATTGAAAAATTTCCTCTTTTACCAATAACATCCATTTTCCATTGTTATCGTATTTAAAAGCTAAAAAATAATGTCAAACACAACTAAAATCTTAATTTCTGTACTTAAATCATTAAAGATGTAATTAAATAAAAAATATATACACTTTTTATTACAATATTTCAACTAAAACGTAAAACAGGTAGTTGGATATACTTTGTGCTTAGAAAACTTTGAGTAGTATATGAATTTACAATAATTTGTTTGGGATTAAAGTCGATAGTACTAACAAAATTGCTCCTCAAAGTTTATTCTACTTTCTTTTTTGACTCAGTATATTCAATGGGGAGTGCCTATTGGCACTCTCCAATAAATTGTTAACAAAGCAATTTTATAGGAACATTTCTTTATCTACATCTGCACAAACTACAAGCTAATGCACACAGTGTAAAGCCACAAAAGTGGCTTCCAGCACTTTTCACTAGAGCCCTGATAGTGGCATCTAGCACTCCACCAGTTAATGTTATTGTTCCAGTGCAGCACAGGAGGTTAGACGTCATACAAATTTGCCGATGACTTTGCAATGGTTAGTCGATTAATCCACTAATTGTGGCAGGCATTCCCTAATTGGAATGAACTTGTCTAGACTGTTGCAATGAGGAGTCATAAACTATGTTTTTGAGGCAAAAAATGAAAATTTTTAGTATTAAAAAAATAGTTTTGCAAATATCATCCTGTAATCATGTTGGATAATTGTTGAAAGAACATTATCAACAGTAGACAACTGCCATCAAGCTCTTAAGCATATTTATGACAATCGCTTATAACGATCGCAACATGGGGAGTTTAGTCAATTGTTTATACCCATGCTGCCCATTTTAAAGGACTTCCACCTCAAGCATTGGTGACTGGATCCTATTTTACCAATAAAACAAAGCTTGTTTACCACAGTAAACAACCACTGCTTCACTTCCTGGGGTGCCCATAGAGGGGAGGCGTGCTATAATTAAGTGCAAAAATCATGTAAATTACATTTTGAGACTCCATAATACAAATGTGAATCCCATTTCTCAAAGTTTAGTGCACAGAAAGTGAGCAGAGCCAAAATTCTGAAAGTGAAGCGCTCATATTTCAGGCCTGGACCAGCACCAAAAAAGTTGCAATTCAATAAAGCCAATTCGGGAGTCCAAAATATGTGTCTAGTCACAGATGGTCAATTGATGGTTCAGTTTAGTGTTTTTCAGAAATTCTGCATACTTTTCCAAAATTCTTTTTTTTTAAAATTTTTGTTGTCAAAATTTGTGGGTAGCATTCAAAATCCTGACATCGAACTAGGCTCGCCTTTCACGAATATTATGATATATCAACTTCAAACCAATACTGAAGTAGTTGAAACTTATTGGGTGTTAGAATATAGATCTACTCTCCCAACACAATCTTGAACTTAGGGCTTTAATTATCCCCGCAAGGGAAGGATGTAACATGGAGCTCCGTCCGAACTTTATTTATGGCATCACTTGAACAATGGTTAACGGGTTTTAATTCTTTTTGGAATATGTCTCTATAGTAACAATGTCTACATCAAGTTCGATGACCACCGATATCTCTTGAAAATTATGGGAGTTATTGCCCTTTGTTATAAAAATATTCTGTAAATCTTATTTATGGCACAACTTGAACTAAAGTTAATGGATTTCAGTTCTTTTTGGTGTATGTCTCTATAGCAACAATGTGAATTACAGACAATCGAACCAAAGACAACTCGGACCATTTTTGAAGACAACTCAGACCAACTTTGAAGGCAACTCGGACCAACTTTAAAGACAACTCGGACCGACTTTAAAGACAACTCGGACCAACTTTGAAGACAAGTCGGCCCAATTTTCAGGACAACTCGGACCATGAGAAATGAGGTTAAAATAAGTATGACATTGCATTCAATTGACATACATCCCCACCCCCTCCCTACCTCCCTAACCAACTTGCTTCGCGTTCATTTAAAGTTGTATGGCTGAACCGATCAGTGAATTAACTCAGAGTTGTCAATTTTCACCTGTAATTACATTCAATATAATCCCATGACTGAGTCTCTATTGTTATATTTGAGGTGTTTATTCAACACACAGATTATACACAACTTGTTCGTTTTAATGCCCAATTTTAAAATTTTTACACACCAGGTGGAACCATGGTCGACCCGGGACACATGTGCTTGACAAGATGTATCCAAATTAGTGAACTTTAGTCACTTGGCTGTGGGGGCGAGTGGGAATGATTCTGGACGGACCCCCCCCCCCCCCCCCTTGATGCCCGACCCTGGTTGCAGGCCTGTGATGCTCTCGGCATTTGGGGTAAGTGTTGTAATATCTTCAGGTTGTGCTGCTTGTCTACACTCTTGACCTGTGAAATCAATTGCTGTCAATTCCTTGACCATTCTGTGGTATTTGTGCCTATTAATACCGGTATTACAGGTGCGGTGTTGCCACCTGTTGCATTTGTCACAAAGTATAGCCTCTTGTCGAGGACGGACTGTTGCCTTACACTCTATACAGTGATCAACCATGATTGAATGACTAAATTCTCGAAACGAACATAATATATAGAAAAGCTAGTGCCTAAAACAACATGTCGGTAAACTTTTGAGCCGCCTGTTGAAAATACGAGCTAGTACAAGCAACACACTTTCACACATCATTTCTATGTGATTACTTGTTTAGTTGCAATGCAAACATTCATCGCATATCAAAGTTTGTGGTGAGAAGCATCTTCATTTTACAGAATAACTTCAAAGACAACACAAGCTGCACTGAAAAGTGTTCCGTCGCATCTATTGAAGTCTTAGAGATCACATTTATTTTCGACATCATTTTTTTCTTCACAGTTGGTCCAACCTGTCTTATAGTCGTTATAACTTGTCTTGAAAGTTGGTCCGAGTTGTCTCCAAAAGTGGTCCGAGTTGTCTTGAAAGTTGGGCCGACTTGTCTTCAAAGTTGGTCCGAGTTGTCTTCAAAAGTGGTCCGAGTTGTCTTCATAAGTGGTCCGATTTGTCTTGGTCCGAGACTCCGAGTTGTCCTGATCCCCAACAATGTCAACGTCAAGCGATATCCGATGAAAATTATGGGCGCTATTGCCCTTTATTTAATGAAAAATATTGTGTAATGCTTGTTTATGCATAACTTTAACAATAAGAACCGAATTTAAATTCTTTTCGGTATATGCCTCTATAGCAACAATGTCCACGTCAAGTTTGAAGACCAGCGATATGCTATGAAAATTATGTGAGTTTTTGCCCTTTTAAAAATATTGCTTGTTTGTGGAATAACTTAATACATTTGTAACCAAATATCAATTTTTGGGGGTATATATCTCGTTGAGAACAATGTCTGCCTCAAGTTCAATGCCCACCGTTATCCGATGATGGGAGTTATTTCTCTGCCCCCCCCCCCCCCCAACCCCCTTGTGCCAATTTGGCAGTTTTTTTCTTAGAATCTTTTCTTAGAAAACAGAATCACACGTGTGAATATTGATTTATTCAACATTTAAACTCTTATTAATCTGACTATCATGGTATAAATAAAATGTAACCAAAGTAGCTTGGTGTACCAAATGTTCATCACCCGTGGTGAAGTGGTGTTAGCTGCGAGCCTTTGGCGCAGTTAACACCACTTCACCACGAGTGACGAACATTTGGTACACCAAGCTACTATGGGTATATTCTATATTTAACTCTTTACCCAGTGCACACGATAACAAAATTTGTTATTTTCATTATTTGTTTTTTCAAATGTTTCCCAAAATTTCAACAAAACCATATCACGTGACCCCCCCCCCCCCCGCCCCCCCATCCTTGTGCCAATTTGGCAATTTGTTTTCTTAGCTCTGAAATTGAAATGCTATTTGAAGGACTCGGAGTGAGTACACGCAGACAATTTGTTTTCACTCCTTTGAATCCCCCGTCCCCGTGTCATTTAGGCAATTTTTTTTCATTACCCCAAAATGCATTTTGAAGGATTTAGAGTGATTACATGCAGAAAAAAACTGACTTCTCTGAAAATGCATTTTGAAGTAAACCCCCACCCCCATGTCATGTAGGCAATTTTTTTTCTTTGCCCCAAAGTGAGTGATTGCATGCAAATATTTTGGCTTGCTTTTACCTAATAATACCGTACTGACCCAGGAATAAGCCCTTAATCTAAAATAAGCCCACCTATCAACTTTTTAGATTTCAGTATCAGAGTCCCCTCCTTGTAAATTAGCCCAATCTCTGACTTTGAATGACAACATCGATGACAGCCATGCTGGCAAGTTGTTACAATGAAAAAGAACCCCTTACCTAATGCACATGATATCAAAATTTGTCATTTTTATTTTTCAAATGTTTAAAAAAATTTCAACAAAACCATATCACGGGACCCCTCATTGGAACGTGCTCACTGAGGTGCTACATGATACGGCTTTGTTGAAATTGTTTTAATTTTTTTTTTAACTGTCAATTTCCAGCCGATTCAGTAGGTAAAGAGAAACTGCATTTTTTGTTCTGGGATTGACTGAGTTAGCTAACTTTGTGTCAACTTTGTATCCGAATTCTCCAGCAGACTTGACCTCTTGAAAATAAGCCCATTTCATGCGCCCCCTATTTATTTATTTATTTATTTATTTATTTATTTGTGTTTAAGGTCATATACTTATGCACAATGGCTAATCGTGACCGTGGCAGATTTACGGGTGGAGGAAGCCGGAGTACTCGGAGAGAACCATCGAGCATCGACAAGCAGCAGTCAGTTCCTCAATATTCTAACTCTGTTCAAGCTTCGTTCAAGCAGGGTTACAGCGATTGAGGACATGTGCACTATCGACGTGCAGTACGCCTTAGTACATGGCAGCATCATGCCCCCATGTAGGCAACTGGGATAAAGTGCCTTGCCCAGAGGCATAGAAGTCCAACAGTCTATCACTGAGCCACTGCACTCCCCACGCACCCCCTGGGCTTATTCCTGGGTCAGTAGAGTAGGAGAACATCTCTCATGGCAAAATAAATTACCGCAACTTGAATATGTAAAGAATTATTTTTCCTTGTTTCACCTGTGCCCATCTACCTTGCAGAACATATTTGCTGCTCTAGCTCTGCCATCATTTGCTGGATTTAAATAATTTTTGGCATGCTTGTACCTTAACCCTAAAGTCCTCATACAGACGCAAACTGCCCATTTTATATTGCTCTGTAAAAGTTACTTCAGAACGGTGTGCCAAAGGGAAATATTGAAGCTTGGCTAAACTAATTTCCAAGGCCGTTGCCAGCAGCAACATTTTTTTGACAGAAATGGAAGAAAATCAATAACTCCAATATAGATATCACTCCACACAAGCACACCCAGTTTCCAAGCGATCCAATCATAAATGTGCCCTACAGGGTGTGTCAAAGGGAAATATTGATGCATTACTACACTAAGTTTTTACTAACTTCATCAAAGGTTGTTGCTAATGGCAACTATTTTTGACGGAAATGGAAGAAAATCGATAGCTCCCTCCTAGAGGTCACCCCAAACAAGCATACCAAGTTTCAAAGTGATCTGGTCAAAAATGTGCACTGCAGGGTGAGCCAAATGGAAATATTGATGTATCACTGCACTAAGTTCATCGAAGGTCGTTGCCAGCGGCAACATTTTTTGACAGAAATCGAAGGAAAGCGATAGCTCCCATCTAGAGGTAACACCAAACAAGCATACAAAGTTTCAAACTGATCTGATCATAAATGTGCCCTGTAGGGCATGCCAAAGGAATATATTGATGCCTGACTAAACTAAGTTCAAAGGTCATTGCCTGCTGCAACATTTTTTGATGGAAATGGAAGAAACTCAATAGCTCCCATCTAGAGGTCACTCCAAACAAGCATGCCAGATTTCAAAGCAATCCGATCATAAATGTGCCCTGTAGGGTGTGCCAAAGGGAAATATTGAGGTCTGACTAAACTAAGTTCTAAGAACATTTCCAGCGACAACATTTTTTGACGGAAATGGAAGAATATCGATAGCTCCCATCTAGAAGTCACCCCAAACAAGCATACCAAGTTTCAAAGCGATCTGATAATAAATATGCCCTGCAGGGTGTCCCAAAGGGAAATTTTGATGCATAACTGCACTAAGTTCATCAAAGGTCGTTGCCAGCGGCAACATTTCTTGGCGGATATTGAAGAAAATTAATAGCTCCCATCTATATGTAACCCCAAACAAGCATACCAAGTTTCAAACTGATCTGATAATAAATGTGCCCAGTCGGTCATGCCAAAGGAATATATTGATCCTGACTAAACTAAGTTCAAAGGTCGTTGCCAGCGGCAACATTTTTTGATGGAAATGGAAGAAACTCAATAGCTCCCATCTAGAGGTCACTCCAAACAAGCATGCCAGATTTCAAAGCAATCCGATCATAAATGTGCCCTGTAGGGTGTGCCAAAGGGAAATATTGAGGTCTGACTAAACTAAGTTCTAAGAACATTTCCAGCGGCGACATTTTTTGACAGAAATGGAAGAATATCGATAGCTCCCATCTAGAAGTCACCCCAAACAAGCATACCAAGTTTCAAAGCGATCCGATAATAAATATGCCCTGCAGGGTGTGCCAAAGGGAAATTTTGATGCATAACTGCACTAAGTTCATCAAAGGTCGTTGCCAGCGGCAACATTTCTTGGCGGATATCGAAGAAAATCGATAGCTCCCATCTAGAGGTAACCCCAAACAAGCATACCAAGTTTCAAACTGATCTGATCAAAAATGTGCCCTGTATGGTATTTATGCAACTTGGTAGGATGCCTCTGTATAATATCTAGATGAGAACATCCCCTTTTAGTCATGATCTGTCAACCGTGATGGCTGCCCAAGCACGAAACCCAAAAACTTTTAGCACAGTCTGCAGGCCATATTTAATATGGAGGGATTTCATTGTAACTTGGTAGGATGCGATCTGTCAATCGTGACGACTGCCCGAGCCCAAAACCCGAAAACCTTTAGCACAGTCTACAGGTCGTATTTATGGAGAGATTTCTTTGTAACTTGGTATGTTGACTTCATATAATGTCTGGATGAGAACGTCCCCTTTTGGTCTTGATTGGTCAACTGTGGAGGCTACAGGGATCCGAAGCCTGAAAACCTTTAGCACAGGCTACAGGACATATTTATGAAGGGATTTCATTGTAACTTGGTGGTATGACTCCAAATAATGTCTGGATGAGAACGTCCACTTTTGGTCATAATCATTCAGCCATGATGGCTGCCCAAGCCCAAAACCCGAAAACCTTTAGCACAGTCTATAGGTCGTATTTATGGAGTGATTTCATTGTAACTTGGTACAATGACTCCATCTAATGTCCAGATGAGAACGTCCTCTGTTGGTCGTGATCATTCAACCATGATGGCTGCCTGGGCCCAAAATCCAAAAAACTTTAGCACAGACTACAGGTTGTATTTATGAAGGGATTTCATTGTAACTTGGTAGAATGATTCCGTATGTCTAGATGAGGATGTCCCCTTTTGGTTGCGATCAGTCAACCATGATGGCTACACAGGCCCAAAGCCCGAAAACCTTTAGGACAGTGCATACGATATGTATCACGATTCAATCTGCATGATATGATATGTATCATGATACACATGATCTCCCATGGCATGCAACTACAGCTATCAAATATTTTGAACTGCATGTATTCTATTCGAGTAGCTTCCTTTTACTACAAAGTTTTGAATGCACTCTTTAAACAGTATGTAACTTCTCAATGTGATGACCACTGGCATACATTTATTTCAGGTTTTGATTTTATGACCTGTTTTCTGGGGTTTTTCCTGCTCAATCAATTTAATCCATTATATCTTGTTTGACTGAGCTCACTGAGCTCTGTCAAACAAGATATAATGGATTAATCAAATAAATAGCAAATTAGAGTGAATTCACTAACCTTTGATTAACTGAATAATCCTGTGTTAATGGCATATTTAGCACTGTCAATGCTGGTATGCAAAAATAACAGTGTTTCACTGCAGCAGCTTTCAAAATCTATGAAACTGTTTTGTCTTATATTTATATTTCTTGTATCGCGATACACAGTTAACAACAATACGTATTGAATCGTGAGCAGTATATCGCGGTTTGTGCGTATCATGATTAATCGTTGCAGCCCTACCATTGTAGGTGTAAATTTTAACTACTGAAATCCCATTGCTGGCGTGTTTACCACAGTTGGTGTGTAAAGCTAAAATTTATGCCATAGGCTTTTTATATATAGTAGAATAGGTAATCTTGGTATAAATATAAATTATATATAAGGTTCATATGGCCATGCCATAGATATATAAAATAGATTAGATCTAGAACTTTGGCAACATGCTGAAGAGTTTGCCAGTGAAAAGCAGTCTGGATCAACAAACAACTTTCCTCTGATAAACTCTACAATTAAAATTTATGCCACAGGCTTTTTATATATAGTAGAATAGGTAATCTTGGTATAAATATAAATTATATATAAGGTTCATATGGCCATGCCATAGATATATAAAATAGATTAGATCTAGAACTTTGGCAACATGCTGAAGAGTTTGCCAGTGAAAAGCAGTCTGGATCAACAAACAACTTTCCTCTGATAAACTCTAGAATTTTTTAAACTAACTCCTTGGTTGCATTCTTTCATTTTACTACAGGGTGGCCTTTAACTGTGTTACCAGGAAACATGACCAAACTGTGGGTAAAGTACTGCAGCATGTGGGGACGTTTGTGGCTGTATGGGTACCGGAGGATTAAACAGCACACAATTTGGACACAAATACCATTATTTGGGAATAGAGATTACCATCACAATTTGGGGTAAACTGAAGGCCTGTGGATAATCACCATTTCAAAATGAATTCCTTTACTAACTTTTGGTACAGCAGATAAATAAAGAGGTTTGATAACAGAGGATAAGAAGTTAACTGGTAGAGTGCTAAGTTATTTTTGGTTATCAAAATTTGTTCAGGAGTCTTTGCCTTGTTACAATTTATGGGAGAGTGCCAAGAGGCACTCTCCCATAAATTGTAACAAGGCAAACCCATAGAGACTAAGTAATTTCGCTTCTAAGATAATGTGATGCACATCCACAGAATATGACACCTTCAGGCTGGGGTACCTGTTCTTCATATTAAAGCCCTGATAGTGGCTTCTAGCACACTACCAGTTAATCAAGGTTGAACTCTGTCAATTTATTTTATACTGGTAGTCTGTACTACCAAGAATGTAAACACCAAATTTGTTTTCACCTGTCTCTTGACTTCATAAATGACAAAAAAAAAAACATAAAGACAGCATATATAATAATATGTGTACAATTTTTTATTTTTATTTTTAGACTTTCATAAAATGACTACATAGATTGCATCTCAAATTATTCTACCCTTCACACAACATGACTTATGAATGATACTTGTATTGTTCCTCCATTAACCCCCTTTACCCAACGTACAGGATATCAAAATTTATCACTTTAATTCTGTTCTTTCAAATTTCTCAAAAAATTTCAACAAAACCATATCATGTGACCCCTCATTGGAATGAGCTCAACAAGCTCGTTCCAGTGAAGGGTCATTATGATATGGTTTTGTTGAAAAGTTTCTAAAAATAATTTCTTTTCAACTACACAATTTGTAAATTACATGGACAGATACAGCTAATTCATTAGGTGAGGAGTTGAAAACTGGTTATTTTTTTGCTCCAAAACATACAGTACTGTCATCATAAAACATATGTCTCTCTATCAGATTGTGACACAATTACAGTTAAAACTAGAAGTCCTGTCACGCACTGTGCGCTTATCTAGGCTTAATTGCAGGTAGGAACTGCACGCAACTGCCATATCGAATGGCATCCAAAGCACAGCAAGTTCTCCTGGTTACTCATAGCAAACACAGGCAATGTTTCTGCCAATGGACCTCCGGGTTACCCGGCGGTCCATTGGCCAAAACATTGCTTGTGCACAGGCCATATGTACAAAATCTGATAGCCTTAAAATGGTCATAACGCGTAGATTAACGCGCAGATCGATGTGCTATTTGTGTGCATTTCATGACAAGACTTCTAGTTTTAACTGTAGTGGGGAGAGATATCGTGAATATTGTGAAATCAAGAAAAAGATAAGAACACAGAGTACTGTGATCACAAAAAACAGTTTTCCTTACGGTCATATCACAACGCACTTTTATTTATTTACTGGAGTTTTAGGGTCAAATATTTCTTCACAATGACAACTCGTGACCGCAATATGGACATGAAATCAAGTTTAGCTATTCATTTATACCCATGTTGCCCATTTTATAGGACTTCTATCCCTTGCAAGCATTGGTGACCGAGTCCAATTTTACCAGTAAAATGGAGCTTGTTTACCACAGTACATCACTGCTGCTTCACTTCCTGGGGTTCCCACAGGGATGACACACTCTTACCAGTGGGCTGTAATTAAAATACTGTGAAATAATGATTAAAAAAAAAAAATAAATAGTATCATAGATCTAATTTTAGACCTCACAAAGTAGATCTTCTGTTTCTCAGGCCATTTTTTTGTAAAACTGCATGCAGGCGGTAGGTTTTTAATTTTTATAATTATTTCTTTGCCATCAAAAGTTCAAGTTTAGTTTGTTTTATGTTTTAGGCCTCACAATCTTCAGAATAGCATGGGTGGTGGTGTATTCCATCCCTTGAGTGCAAGAAGGCTTTGCAATGCTAACGCAATGCAGAGTAAAGCATTTATTTATATTTATTTATTGTTGTTTAAGGTCACATACTTATGCACAATGGCTAATCGTGACCCTGACAGTTTTATGGGTGGAGGAAGCCAGAGTACCCGGAGAGAACCACCGAGCATCGATGAGCAGCTGTCACATCTCCAACATCGTAACTCTGAACTCTGCACCGCGGCACAGGCAGGGTTAGAGTAAAGCATTGCAGAGCCAAGTTGCACTCAAGGGACAAATTTATCAATTTTATTAACTTGGGTAAAATGTCAGACAAACCATTTAATTTTTATTTTTTAAGGTTTGCATTGGTTATAAAAAGAGTATGTGGCAGCTAAAAAGACCTTGCTGGGGTGGAGGGGGGGGGGGGTGCAGACAGACATATTTTTTACTTTTTTAGGCCTTTTTGATTTTTTTTTTTTTTTTTTGACAGGTGAAATTCTTTTGTGTTGCAGAAAGGCAGACAGAGAGTTTCAACCTGATCATGAGTGGGTCGCAGTCTGGTTGAAATTCTCTATTTTTGTTTGTTTATTTAATGACACTTTCAACAGCCAGGTTATATCGTGTTTTATTGGAAAAGGAAGCTGCAGAACCCAGAGCAAACCACAGAGCAGCGGTTAGCAACTCTCCAACTTACCAACCTGGTGCAAGCAGATTTGGAAGAAGTTGAGGGAAAGTGCACCATCGGCATGCAATATGACTTGGTACATAGCATCACTTTGCCTGTACGTGGGAAATCGGGATTAAGTGTCTTGTGCAAAGGCATAGCACAGATGGCATGGTGAGGATTGAACTGTTGATCTTTCATTTTAACTGGTAGCATGCTGGAAGCCCATATTTGGAGTTTATTCTGAAGTGAAGGTTCTGCAGCCTGAAGGCTCATATTCAGTTCATGTGCTTTGTATTATCATTGAAGTGATATTATTTAGTCTATAAGGATTTGCCTTGTTACAATTGATGGGGGAGAGCCCACAGGCACTCTCCCATAAATTGTAACCAGGCAAGATGTGTACAAGATTTGATGGCCAAAAATAATTTAGCACTCTACCAGTTGAAGTCCAGGGGGCATGGTTGCATTGCGGTAACCGGTTCTCATCAGATCACTGAAGTTAAGCAACATCGAGCCCGGTTAGTCCTTGTCTGAGCGATCGATTCAGACTCCCATGTTGTGTCCTTAGCCAAGGCACTGTCATTGCTCTGTGGTTCTCTCCGAGTAAATTGTCACTGACACGATATGACCTTGGCTGTTAAAGTGTTGTTAAATCTTAATAAATAAATAAGTTGAAGTCCAATTCTCTAATAATGATCCACTGCCCTTCCACCCGCTTTGTGATCACAGTACTGTTGCATCTCAGATGCAACATTCTCGCATTTCTTCTCTGACAGCAGAGCCATTTTATTCATAAGGCTGACTAGGCTGAAGCCTTGGGGCCCACAAAAACAGGGGCCCGCCAATTTTTTTTTTGGCTGGGGCACTGTTACCAGTGCATTAGGGCTCCAATGGTTAAAGGCACTTTGCACTCGGTGCCGTAGCGATACATGTACATATGCATTTATCCATATATATACTCTCATAAGTATACTATATACATATATTTATATACAGTACATTATTTTAATGCTTATTTAAATAATATGTCAAGTTGAGAGTAGAATTCTTCAGGAAACCTGCAAAATGGATATAGAGCTATGTACTGCGGCAGAGTGCCTACCGTACCAGGATCAGGCTGTCAGCTGTAGTGGGGTGGAAGATTGAAGTGCAGGAGGGGGCCTGTCCCGAAGTACCTAAAAGCCTAGGGGCCCGCCTATGGGTTAATACAGCATGGTCTGACAGGAAAGATTCCACAATGCTGCAGGAAGAAAAGCAAAAAGATAATTTCTATCAGATCATGATCCAGTTGATTCTCTTTCCGATTTTATGATTCCAGTACTGTAGCTTAACAACCAATGATTTGAATAAGCTCACCAGGCTAATTTCAATGGAAGATCTCAATATGTGATTTAGAAGCAACAATTGCAAAAATAATGAAATCAGATTATCAATATTGATTACACTGAGTGGAGTATGCAAATTTGTAAAGTTAACAACCTGGAGTATTAATATAATGATAAACACAGTTTTTACCTCTTTCAAATAAAGCTTAAAATTTTAACTGTATACCATGTTCTTTGGCATTAAAACTTGTCGAAAAAAAAAAAATAAACAACAGACATAAATATACATTTTATAAATATTGTTTCTGTTCAAAGAATTTTGATACAGTTCGGCCATGGTGGACGTCTCTTTCCACGGGTGGGCAATATTTCCACGGATGCAATAATATTGGATTCCAGACACTAATAAAAGTAATAATCATCAAAAATTTAATTAATGAAGCACCGGGTACAACCTGCTGATGGTGATTTTTGTTTCCTGGTGAATCCATGCATGGACATCACAACCCATGTGTGAATTACGACCAGTCCATGGCTACTGTACTGAACTCTTAAGTCATTATTATCTGAAACTCACAGCTATTGAATCCCCACATCTAGGGCTTATATTTCGATGAAAATCCGAGAAACGATTCACACAAAGATTTGCACAACAAAACCAGCGAGAATCCATGTAGATTCTTGCTGAACCTTGGCAAGGATACACGTCAAAAGAGTTGGGTTAATTTAATCCTTTACCTAACATTGCGACAGCTCATTAACCATGACCTGAAATATCCTGACAATTTGTCAATAAAATTGTACAAATAAGGCTGTGACTGCAACCAGTTCAATGAGCAGGTTCCAATGACATCCATATTTGTAAGGTTTTGTTGGGAAGTATTTTTTATTTTTTAAAAAATTACCAAATTCTATTTATGCTATAAAAATTAAAAAGCCGTGTTGGATAAAAGGTCAACATGTATTAACAGTATACAACAGGGGTTTAACTATGGTGGCCTCATGGGATCCTTGGACACGCAAAGTAGGTATGGATTCTCACAACCATTTTCGCGAGAATCCAAATGGATTCTCCCAAATGTAGACAAAATATAATCCCTGCACACCTCAGGCCTACCTAGGCTGTATGCCCAGATAGGCCTGTGTTGTGGCATAGAAATTGTTGAGATACATCCTACTGTAGATAAATGAGGTGTGGAAGAAAAAGTATACCTCAGCTGCAAATAAGGAATATCACAGGGGTACTAGTGCAATACTGCACATCAGAAAAGAAGCAGTATTATTATTTATTTATTGATGTTTAAGGTCACATATTTATGCACAATGGCTAATCATGACCAAAAAGAAGCAGTGAATAATGATCAGTTTGAATATCACTTTATGCAGCCTTATGATGCAATAAATGTTCATCACAAATAAATGTTTATCACCATCCACAAATCCTCTTTTATCTCACATGACAGACTTAACCCTTTGAACTCTAGTGGTATATTTCACGCCAGTTCAATGGCAGCAATCAGAAAAGTCCATATTCATTATTTGGGGAAGACCAATTAATATTTTCAACGTGCAGCCTGGGGGGCTGCACGTTGAAAATATTGATCTACCCCACACATTTATTCAGGGTTTCCGCTAGGGGGAAAATTTGTGGGTCCGGTAGTTTAAAAAGAAAGTGAAACTCAGACGCCAAAGGCATCTGCCGCACGTGCCGTATAAAGTGAAGTCTGGGGGAGTTCTCCCCCCAGGAAAATTTTGATTTTTAGGTGCTCTCAGGTGGCCTCTGGGGGCATTCTGGTCGCTAAGATGCTGAATAATTGAAGTGGAAAATATGAATTTTTTCCTCCTACAATTCTCTAAATTCCCACAGGACACACAATACTACATCTGGTCGGAGGTTTCATAAAAATACAAACCCAAAGCAACACAAAATCCACACATCCTGACGGTGACTGCAACGCTTGACCTCAATTTTTTTTATACAACCTGATACGTGTCAACGTAAATAATTGGAAATGTAGAGAGAACGAAATATTCGAAAAGAACCATGATGCGGACGTGTGATGTCATACACGTGCAATTACATCATTTATCGCTCGAAATAAAAGCCAGTGATTTCGGACCAAACACGACAATTTGAGTCCGAAATTTTATAGGCGACGTTTAGGATTTGAACTTTGTTTCCCCCTCTCGTCTGGGGGTTATAAAGTATCAGGTTGTCGTCAATAATAAAAGGCACAGTATACAACATAATTATGCCTATATTACATGGAAACAAAGGATCCTGAGTGTCGTTACGATACAGCATTGTACTCGACATTTTAAACACCAGCTTTTCTGACTGATCATAGTATGATCGGCAGGGGGAATGGGTCCGATCGACGGACCCGCAGCTGGTCTAGTGGAAACCCTGATTTATTGAACAGCCATCCTATATAATGATGTTATAACATATCATGTTCCTGGCCGGAAAAGCGGCCGGTAAGGTTCAAAGGGTTAATAAGATCTGCAGAAGACAAACAACAAATTCTGATTATAATTTAAATGAAAAAGATTCAACAAGTCAAAGTGCACATTACCCACTTACATTGTACATGTATGCCAATTACGACAACAAATAATAACAATAATAAAGAAAGATGGCACCATTTGTAGAAGACCAGATTACTGTTTATCAAAACTGTGATCACCTGAAACTAAAAAAAGTTAAAGAAATATAGATGACACAAATAGACAGAATGCGATGTGTGTTTGAATCGGTGGGTGTTTTACATAACGAGTTTGAATGGCGTAGTCATAATATGATTACGTCATTCCAACGAGTTCCAAACACATATCGCATTCTGTGTTTATTACACAATCCATGCATTAAAATTCATTTAAATAAACAAATTTTAATTCTGATGTTTAAACCCAAAGGCGAAGAGTCTGTTTGTTTTGACTGAAGCTGTACAGATCAAATGGATCGATAAAAAATCAAAACAACTTTTCGGAAACAGTGTTTGTTGAAATTTGTATCACTGTTTCTCTTCAGCAGGTGCCCATTCACACCTAACCATTTGGTGGCTATTACGGTTAGTAAAAATATAAGTACAAATTTGTGCAGATTTGCAAAACAGCTGGGAGAAACCTTTTTAAAAGAAGTTTGAAGCATGTCAAGATGTACGAGGATTTACCGAAATCAATTTGACCAATTTAGGTATAAAGGAACACAAAATGAGACGGCCATGGGACTGGGTTAATGTTCTGGTTGGAAATGATTGGGTTTTTTTTAAAAATATTATCTCATTTTGGGTTAACTAATTTTTTGTGAACCGCCTTTATTTTGCTTTGGACATTTTCATTTTCACACTATGCAACAGACTCTTGATAATTGTATAATGAAATTTGGAAACTTTTCGAAGCGTAACTAATGACTCAATGGGAAAGGAACTAGTATGAACGGTGCTGGGAAAAATGTTCAGGCTTGTCCATCACCCATTGAATACATAATCATTTATGTCAAAGCGACTATTGCATTAAATACAAGGGTTCAAAGTTGAATGGATGTGGAATAAAAAGAGTAAATATACAATAGAATCTGATGACATGGAAATCATTTTGGGCTAGTGCTGAAAGAATTTACCCATCTCATAATCTCATAATGGGCTGATGTACAGTACGGCAGCGATGGCCTGGTCACATTCCACGGGTGGGCAAGATTTCTACGAATGCAATATATTTCAAACATGAATTATAGAAATATTCATCAAAAATTTAATTAATAATTTTCCACTTTTAGCAACAACTAAAGTGCGATCTCGCCAAAGCATTATTTATTAGCTAGGCCTCACAAAGTAGATCTTCTGTTTCTCAGGCCATTTTGTGTAAAATTGCATGTGGGCATACGTTTTTTTATTTTTTTTTTATTTCTGTAATTATTTATTTGCTATTAAAAAGTTCATGTTCTTGGCTTGTTTTATGTTTTAGGCCTCATAATCTACAGAAAAGAATGGGTGGTGGCGCATTACATCCATTGAGTGCAAGAAGGCTTTGCAATGCTTTACACTTTGCACTCAAGGGACAATTTTATTGACTTTGGTAAAATATCAGATATAAACCATTTAATTTTTATTTTTTTCAGTTTGCATTGGTCACAAACAGAGAGCATGCAGCAGCCAAAAGGACCATGCGAGATAGCCTGAGAAACAGATTTTTAATGTTTTTAGGCCTAATTGCTATTTATTTTGATGTAAATACTGTTAAAATGTAAATGGCATGCCACCCTAGTCATATGTGAATGCAAGGTGCAACCTTTGAGTCAAGTTTGTTCTGCATGATTGTCACACCTGACTGGCAAAACATACAGGATTATGAAGTTAATTTATGGTGTGTTGATTTATCATAACCTGTATGGAGTTAGCATATTTTACAATTGGTGTAACCCCTGTGTAACCTAAACGGTCATTTGCATTAGAGATGGGCGATATACCAAAAAACTGAACTGATACCGATTTATTTATTAGGGTTTAATGACATTTTAACGGCCAGGGTCATATCATGTCGGTGACGGGTGGAGAAAGCCGGAGTACTCGGAGAGAACCACCAAGCAACGATGAGCAGCTTTCAGCTCTCCAACACCGTAACTCTGCCCTGCAGCACAGAAAGGGTTAGATTGGTTGAAGACATGCGCACCATCGACGTGCAGTACGCCTTAGTGCACAGCATCATCGTGCCCCCATGTAGGCAATTGGGGTTAAGTGCCTTGCCCAAGGACACAACACAGGAGCACGAATCAGTTGTTGAAATAGTCACCCATCCAACTACTAACCGCGCCCGACGTTGCTTAACTTCGGTGATCTGACGAGAACCGGTCACTGCAATGCCATCACACCCCCAACTGATACCGATATTATGGGCATACCGAAAACCCGAACCAAACCAATCGAATACCGAAACCATCTGAACTTTCAATTTTTCCTATATTCGCTATTTATAAGTCCCTGTTGAGGCTTGATAACAGTTGAAAGGTTCATTTTCATGAAAGAAGTGACTGATTTTCTTTTTTGTTTTGTTAACCCTCAAAGGACAATAATCAAGCTAGGCAACTGTCCTCAATTCCTACTAGACTACAACCTGTACATGTCCAATTGCTTAACAGTGATTTCTAGACAAGCCTTGGCTGCATGTTAACCCTTTACCCAATGCAGATGATATCAAAATTTATTATTTTAAATTTCAATTTTTTCAAAATATTTCAACCAAACCATATCATGTGACCCCTCATTGGAACGAGCTCATTGAGCTCGTTCCAAGGAGGGGTCACATGATATGGTTTTGTTGAAATTTTTTGAAAAATAATATTTTTTCAACTGCTGAATTTGCATATTACGCGGGCAGATGTGGGCGATTCATTAGGTAAAGGGTTAAGGCAGCCAAGACCTGACTAGAAATCACTGCCCTGGGGTTATGTCTACTGTCAGCAGGACCTCCTAAAGATGGCATGGTCAGGGCACATGCTCTGAGATCGCAAAAGCCTGAAATTGGTCTTAAACATTAAGGTGTATTTAGAACAAATCACAAAATTACTGTAGATACGATTTGTGGTCGTAAAAGAATGTCACTGTTGAGCTAATTGGCAGTATCATTTATAGCATTGTGGTAGAATAATACTACAACTCTATTTTTCCTGATGTGAATTCCTCTTTTGTACTATCAGCAAATCTCTGATCAAGTCAGATACCAAATCAATACAGAGGTTACCTCCCTAAAATTACTGAAATCGATACGGAACTCAAAATTCCAATACCGCCCATTTTTTATTGAGGGACCTCAGGCATGAATGCATGAAAGGCTGACATTTCTTCAGGAAAAGTAGAAGATACAACACTCACCTCATGAATAAAATTACACTGTTCCCACATAACTGACAGTCTTGCCAGTTTTTTTCAAAGTTTCTAGCAATTCGTCTGCAGAGAGTGTTGATGTCACATACACCTTTTTCGTATCATGGTCAGCCTCAACCTCGCTGACTTTATCACCTAAAAATGTTCAAAAGTGATGTTGAGAAAAAAACGTACAAATGAAATGTTGTAGAATTTTACACACTAGTTTGTCAAGTGTTCATGCGGTCAGGTGAGCCAATTGCACTGAAAAAAATTTGTTTGGCCCCAAAAATACACCAACTGACACAAAAATTTGGCAGAAAAAAATATATTTTGGCTGGATCACCAGGGATGGTTTTGGGTGTCTACAGGGTCCGAATATGGGACCCTTTCCCAACGACATTTTGGAGGATTTTTTCCAATTCAAACCAAAAATTTCCCAATCTTGTTTCTCATTCAAATAAAAAAAATAATTCTTCTTTTAACTCTTGATAGCTGTATTTTGACTTCAATCACTTTTTACTACTGTTTAAAGAAGGATTTAATTAGCATCTATGGCTAGTTAACACTACAGAGATATGAAGTCATTTAATTATTTATACAGTAAAACCTGTCTTGAGAGACCACTGTTGTGAGAGACCACCTGTCTTGAAAGACCACTGTGGCCATGTACCAATTGGTTTCACTCTATAATGGACCTGTCATGAGAGACCACTTGTCTTGAGAGACCACCTGTCTTGAGAGACCACAAAACTGTCACAAAAATTCAGTGTTTCACCTGTTTTTGAGACACTGGAAAATCAATTTTTGGTAATTTCAGAGTATTAAAATCAATAAACAGGTTGAGAGTTATATTTTTTTTGGTGGTCTGAATTTGTTATTCAAAATTTGTTTTATTAAAAATTATTGGAGAGTGCCTGTTGGCACTCTCCAATAATTTGTAATAAAACAACTGTGTACAAACAAAATATTTTTTTGGACTGAAAAGGAAACATGAGCAAGGAAAAAGATATCTTTTGTTCTGGTAGTGGTACCCTCATTGTTGTAACTCAGGCAGTTAAGATTAATGCAGTGTGCACATAAATCAATAGTTTAAAAATGTAACCCTGACATCTGGCCAACAGTGAAGTTTTTCAGTTTATGTACTTTTATCTATAATATATTAAACAATGCCTTTGTACTTGTATTAAAACTGAATTAAAGTAAAATAACAAAAAAAAAATTTGAAAAATCAGTTCTCCATTTCTGCAACAAATATTCTCTGGTTGGTCATTCACTGACTAGCAAAAACGTCAAACCTGTAATGAGAGACCACTTTTGCTTGGCAAAAGGGTTGGTCTCTCAAGACAGGTTCTACTGTAGCTCTGTTATCCAGGCCAGATGAATTTTTGGGGGGATGCTACCACAGAAATAATGCCCAGATTTTCAGTAAAGCAAAACTTGGAAGTCCAAATATCAACCTAGGGATTTAACTTGAACAAACTTGAAGAATGCTGTATACCAAATATCAGAAGATTCTGACTGGTGGTTCTGAAGAAGAAAATTTTGAGAATATTACCAATTTTGCACTATGTTAAAATCCCCCCCCCCTCCCCCACTGAACAAACTTGATACTGACATCTGTAAGGATTCTGTATACCATATATCAAAAGATTCTGACCAGTGGTTCTGGAGAAGGAGAGACTGGAGAGTTCTAAAAATTATTCCGCATATTGGACTAAGTTAAACATCAGGCTCCAATAGGAAGCCCAAATATTAACCCAGAGACTTGAATTGAACAACTTAGAACTGACCTCCCTAAGGATGTTGTATACCAAATATCAAAAGAGTCTGACAGACAGATCTGAAGAATAAGATTTTTAAGGATCATTCCTCAAATTGCAGGTTAAAATTTGGGCTCCCTTAGAGAGCCCAATTATTAAGCAATGGACTGGAGTTGAATAAATGAAATCCGAACCCCTGTAAGAATTCTGTACGCCATATATTAAAAGATTCTGTCTGGTTTTTCTGGAGAAGAAGAGTTTTAAATATTATTCCTCATATTGGACTAAGTTAAGGGCTACAATACAGAGCCCAAATATTAACCCAGGACAACCTCCCTAAGGATACTACCTGACTGATGGTTTTGAAGAAGATTTTTAAAGATGAGTTCATTCCAATGAGGGGTCGCATGAGAACTTGGGTACAGAGTGAACGAAGAACTGAAAAGGGCCATAAAGGGAAGAAAAGCTAAATGTGCTGCATACAGGAGAAGTAGAAAACTTAAGGGGTGGAAAGCAATGAGGCCACAGTTGCTAAGGAAGAATACCACCAAGCACGAAATAAAGTAAATAAGATTAAAGACGATAATCGGAGAGTACGAAATAGCAGTCTTATTAGGACGATAAGAATGACAGGGGAGTCGAGTTCGAACGTATTTTGGAAATGGGTGATTAAACGTAACAAAGGAAGTAACCCACAGAGTATTAAAGTAGATGGCAGAGTTACAGACGAGCAAAATCAAGTCGCATCAGAACTAGTCAAGCACTGGGAAAAGGTAAACAATAAGCGATGGGGCATGGGGAGCCCATCAAAGTGTCCGAATCAGATCGAGGAAAACCTATCGAGCTTTTTGTGCAGCGAAATTAAAACGGAGGAGGTGCGAAAGGTGATATCAAAATTAAGGGATGGAAAAGCGGGAGGAGTGGATGAAATTCCTAAGGAGTTTATCAAAAAAGGGGGAGAGGAACTCGTGGAAAGCCTAACTGCCCTATTCAATCTAGCCATAGAAAATCAAGAGGTCCCAAAGGAGTGGAGAGAAAGTAAAGTGACATTTATTCACAAAAAGGGTGAAAAAGACGTTTTGGATAACTATTGAGGGATCTCTGTCAGTAGCAACATTGGAAAGGTTTTCTGTAAAGTCCTGTATGGGAGACAAGAGGAGGTGATTGAGGAGAAAGGTTTTTTGGGAGAAATACAGAATGGCTTCAGGAAGGGAAGAAGAGTTACTGACCATCTTTTCACACTATCCCAAATGATAGAATCTGCGAAAGCAAAAAAAGAAAAAGATGTTTATGGCCTTGGATATCAAAAAGGTATACGATAGAGTATGGAGGAAAGGTTTGTGGCGCAAGCTGGAGGCTATGGGCTTAGGAGGAGAGTTTGTTGGAATTATGAAAGCATTATATAAAGATGTACAGAGTGAACTTAGCCTGGGAAACATTACAACGAAACGTGTGCCTATGGAGATAGGCCTAAAACAGGGGTGTATCCTTTCGCCGATCCTGTTTGCATTGTACATCAAAGGTTTAGGAGATGAATTCCTGCGTAGCGAGGAGGGGGTAGCAGTTGGGGACTTGAAGATCCCAGGGCTATTTTTTGCAGATGATATGGTTCTAGTGTCAGAAAGCAAAGAGGGGCTAACGAAAATGCTGGGAATTGTTGGGAAATATGGAAGCAAATGGAGACTCGAACTTAATGAAAGCAAGAGCAAAGTTATACCTGTGGGCCGCAAAGTGGACCCCACTCGAAGGTGGAGAGTGGGTGAGTTCTGCATTCCGGAAGGGAGCAGCAAACTTCTTAGTGTGGGAGAGACAGGTGATTACGAGTATTTGGGGGTAAATATAAACATTACAGGAAGAGGCATCTATCGGATCCACACAAATAAATTGATTCTGAAGGGGAAGCGAATCCTTAACCAAATGAAACTTATAGGGAGAAACAGTTTCAATAAGGTTTTCGTGGGGAAAACCATTTGGGAAATGGTGGGGCTGCCAAGTATAACAAACGGTACGGAAGTGGTACCCCTAAACCAGACGGCCGTAAAGAGCTTGGAAATCCTGCAGAACGATGCAGGCCGATGGATAACGGGGTCGAGTAATGCCGCAGCACTAGAAGCAATCAGGGGTGAGCTTGGGTGGATGAGGATCAAGGACAGGATAGACCTGTTGAAGCTCGGTTATCTTAATTATTTGGTAAATCTCCCCGACAGCCGATGGTGTAAAGTAATGTTCCTGAGAATTTTCAACTCAAATATCAAAACGGGGTGGATGGTCCAAGTGAGGGAGCTAGTAGAGAACTACTCATTGGAGATCTCGGACCTGGACGTTGGGGCAAACCAGGGTAAAAAAAATCGTCAGAGAAAGGGTCATGGAGGATTGTAACCGTAGTTGGCGAGAGGGGGGGTCAAATCAAAGAGGTCTTTGGGTGGCCTGCATGGAAAAGAGTCGCCAGGTTTTGAAGAGTACCTTGATGGCACCTTTGGGGGGTCACTGTTGTTCAAGCTGAGGTCGCGATCCCTGGAGCTGAGGGGAAAAATTGGGAAAGACGGTGAAAGGGAGTGCCAGATGTGTAACTTGGACATGGTGGAGACCCTGGAACACTCTCTTCTAGAATGCCCAAAGTATCAGTCTAAAAGAATGAGATTCACTGGGAGTATAATGGGAAAGTGGGATGGGAGAATGAAGGACATGTGGTTAGGGGGAGACTCAAAGGAGAGGGTTAATATACTAATCAGAGAGATTGGGAAGAATGGGACAAGGGATATCATCAAGCAGTTCGTCTCTTGAAAATATTGATTGGTCTACGCCAAATAATGAATATGGACTCTTATAATTGCAGCCATTAAACTAGCATGGAAGATACCACTAGAGCTCAAAGGGTTATGGTTTCTGGTGTTTAGTGACAGTATTCCGCTGAAAATTCATTTACTAACATTTTATGGGTGGAATTTACCTGTCTCTGATTTCACAGGAGCTTAAAACTGCACCCGTAACTGGTAGAAATGGCACATTATGAATTGTAGCATCAACTTCAGGATTCAAGACGAATTATTCTCGTAGAAAACAATGCAGTTTCACTGAATGCACTATTACATGTACAATTACACTAATCACCATACAAACACTCATCTGCACAGCTAATGATGACTTTGTTTTCATTTGTTCAATAACATTTATGAAACAAGAAATACTGGTGATAACAAGAGGCCCCAGGGGGCCTGGGGGCACTCACTTGACATGGTAGCCTAAATATAAAACCCAGGGAATTGATTTCAATAAGTTGCATCTGCCCCTCCTTAGAAAAGCTTATACCAAATATCCAAAGATTTAGACCAGTGGATCTAAAAAAAAAACATTTTTAAAGAAAATTCCTCATTTTGAACTAAGTTACAATTCAAGCTCCCACAGTGAGCCCAAATATGAACCTAGGGACATGGCTTGAACAAACTTGAATCTCACCCCACTAAAGATGCTGCATGCCAAATATCAAAATATTCCAACTGCTGGATCTGAAGAAGAAGATTTTTAAAGAAAATTCCTCATTTTGAACTAAGTTACAATTCGAGCTCCAACAGTGAGCCCAAATATGAACCTAGAGCCACGGCTTGAACAAACTTGAATCTCACCCCACTAGGGATGCTGCATGCCAAATATCAAAACATTCGGACTGCTGAATCTGAAGAAGATTTTAAAAAAAAAATTCCTCATATTGAACGAAGTTATAATTTGGGCTTCCACAGGGAGCCCAAATATGAACCTAGGAACTTTGATTTATCAAACTTGAAACCCCCCCCCCTCCCCCCCCCCCTCCCCAAGGATGCTGCACACCAAATATCAAAACATTCTGACCGCTGGATCTGAAGAAGATTTTTAAAGAAAATTCCTCATTTTGAACTAAGTAACAATTCGAGCTCCCACAGTGAGTCCAAATATGGACCTAGGGACTTGAACAAAGTTGAATCTCAACCCCCCCCCCCCCCCCCCCCCCCCCCCCCTAAGGATGCTGCATACCAAATAACAAAACATTCCGACTGCTGGAGCTGAAGAAGAAGATTTTTAAAAAAAATTCCTCATTTTGAACTAAGTTATCATTCGGGCTCCCACAGTGAGCCCAAATATGGACCTAGGGACATGGCTTGAACAAATTTGAATCTCTCCCCCCTAAGGATGCTGCATACCAAATATCAAAACATTCCGACTGCTGGATCTGAAGAAGAATATTTTTAAAGAAAATTCCTCATTTTGAACTAAGTTATAATTCGGGCTATCACAGTGAGCCCAAATATGTACCCAGCGACTTGGCTTTAACAAACTGAATCTCACCCACCTAAGCATGCTGCATACCCAATATCAAAAGATTCTGCCCGCTGGATCTTGAGAAGAAGATTTTCAAAGAAATTTGCCTGAAATGCACTAAGTTCAAATTTGGGCTCCTATACTGAGCCCAAATATAAACCCAGGGGGCTGATTTGAACAAACTTGAATCAGATCCACCCCACAATGTTGCATACAAATATCAAAAGATTCTGCCTGCTGGATCTGGAAAAGAAGATTTTTGAAGAAATTTGCCTGAAATGCACTAAGTTCAAATTCGAACTTCTATAGTGAGCCCAAATATGAATCTAGGGGGCCGCTTTGAACAAACTAGAATCAGATTCATCCCACAATGTTGCATACCAAATATCAAAAGATTCTGCCTGCTGGATCTGGAGAGGAAGATTTTTGAAGAAATTTGCCTGAAATGCACTAAGTTCGAAATCGGGCTCCTATACTGAGCCCAAATATGAACCCAGGGGGCCGATTTGAACAAACTTGAATCAGATCCACCCTACAATGTTGCATACCACATATCAAAAGATCAAAAGATTCTGCCTGCTGGATTGGGAGAAGAAGATTTTTTAATGTTTTTCCCATTGCCTACAGTGTTAAAAAGTGCCGACTCAGCACTTTTTCAAAGTCCCGAAACTGTACCCTATGATAAAACCGATGGCAATTTGTTTTTACCAATCCTTTCTGTTGGTCCTAAGGAAGCTTCACACTAAATAAAAATTCTCAGTGACGTGCAGTTTTGGAGATATGGGTGTTTTAATTTTTTTCTATTTTTAGCTCCTGCGGTTCCCACGGAACTGCAGGAAAATGTTTTTGGCATAAATCAAGTACTTATAACCCAATAATACCTCATATAAATTTGGTTCAAATTGGCCTCTGGGTTCTGAAAGTTAAAAAATTTATAGTAATTTATATATTTTTTATACTTACCAATGACCCAGACAAAGCTGGTGCTAACTCTTAAAATATAGGGCCAAACACAAATTTTGCCCCCCAATCCCCAAAATTTGCATCTAAAACCAAAGAAAACATGTCCTGAATGGCCCTCCACACTTCACCTCTACTGCGCATGCGCAGTGTCAAGGACGTTCTGAAATTGGCGCCATTAATCATTCTAATAACCAGTGCCTGGTAAGCGCTATGTACTCAGCGGGGAGGTAAGAGTTCCCAACTCCTGGGAGGGCTATCCCCGTCTGGGTCATTGGTAAGTATAAAAAATATATAAATTACTATAAATTTTTTAACATTTTTATACTGTACCAATGACCCAGACATAGCTGAATAGTAAAAAGGCTGGAGGGCCAAGGACATAGAGCAAGATGGAATACGCTCAATAATATAAAATAGAGTCATCCCCTCTAGGGAAAAAGAAGAAATAGGCCTTACATGTATCTTTCTTATTTGTGATAAATTAGAAAGATACAACACCTTCCAAAATTGAGCATCATACATCCATGTACTCTATTAATATCTAGTATAATCCTTATACTAATAATTTTTAAAGTAAGCCAATAAATAAAGTAAGTCTAGAGAATAGAGACTCTTTATACTCCTTAAAAGTGTCTGAGGATTGCATAATCATGTCCGTTGACACGTGCTATATTCAAAAGCTATACTTTAAAAACTAAGACTTGAATGAATTTTTAAAACATAAACTTCTCACTAAACAACCATCCCAATAACAGCTCAGAATTACTAACTCCGGAGGAGGTATCCCCTTGTTTTCATAGTAAAACAGGTGACCCAAGGGAACACCCTCCCCCCCCCCCCCTTTTTCTTGCCCTGGGTCAAATAGCCCAGAGCGAAGAGGGCAGCAGAACGGAGTCACTGCCGAAACAGACAGCCTACCTAGCTATAGTAGCAACTGTTAAGAGAATGACATTTTGAGCAGTAGATAATAGACCTAACAATAGAGGCCTCCAGAAATGGACTCAATATTTCTGAGATAAAAAATTCATGAATGTGGATGGCTGAGCGCAATGAGCAGCCTTCAAAAATCTATAATAGCGACACTATTAATGTAAGCCCAAGATGTAGAAGAACTCTTACTTCATGAGCCAAAATCTCAAACACAACTGCTGAGTCAAAGATATACCATAAGCAGTATCGATAGTTAATTGAATCCATTAGCAATAGAATGGAGCGTAACGTCCTTCTAATAGGCATCAAAGACAGAAGAAGTTTACGCCCGTAGTAATAAACAAATATCTGTTTATAAATACATAAACTTTAACCGGACAGAGTAAAGGCCTATGCCCGTACGAAGACGGAAGGACCTTAATAACAATAGGTTCCGGATATTAGGAGCCTAACTCTTATGCAAAAATCCAACCTAAATAGTAAAGGAAGTAGTGATTCCGAAACTACGAAAGTGAAAATCATCCACCGATAGTGCATGAAACTCACTGACTCTTCAGTAAAAGAGAAGCCAACAGAATTACTGTCTAAAAGGTCAGAATTTGAAAACTACTGTTTCCAGAGGCTCAAATAATTACTTAGCTAAATAAGAACCGAAGTTAAATTCCATATAGGAATTTAATCTAATGATTCTAAGTCTATTTATCAAAAAGTTACTAACTGACTTAGATAAAGAGACATAAGACTCAATTGTAAACTATCATAGAGTGCATAGGTATGCGGTAACATAAACCTATAACCTTAATAATAACAGGCTGCAGTAGATCTTGTCAAACAAGTATACTAAAAAGTTGCAATGAGTAGTATGGAGGGATCAACAATATGAACATAGTGATCCCTACACCAACGACGGAAGAGCTTCCACTTTAGCCGCATAGAATAGTGAAGAAGAGGATCTCCTATAGTAAGAAATCGTGTCCAAAGCTCGTCCAGTACAATAGTACAATGCTTACAATGCAATACGGACCACACAACGGAATACGTGAAGGTTGCGACCTTGCGGGTTGTGATAAAGATGACACGATTTTACCCAGCGAAAAAAGATCCTCTCATTAAGGAAGATTTCGCGTTAAGTCCCACAGTAGACATCAGAGTAAATTTACCCACGGTCTCTGTGAAGACAGAGATGCTATCAACAGAAATGTATCGTGGTTGGTTATCTTAGCAATACCTGCTGAAACAACAGCGCCGGAGGATACGCATATCCTATCATTCCGTCCTATTAGATCAAAAGAGCGTTAACAACATTAGCTCAGAGATCCGGACAAGCAAACACATACGTCTGCAATTGATTAGCAAGCTGTGTCGTAAATAAATTATCATTGGGCGCTCCCATTGATAGCAAATCTGATTGAATACTTGTTTGTTGAGCGTCCATTCTGACGGCAACAAGCGACTCATAAGTGAACGGGAGTCCGGTAAAACAATCAGACGACCCGGAATATGACGGACCGAAACAGAACTTGGTGTAAAATAACAAACAGAAGGATTCTTTCCATTAAATTGAATAACGGAAACGAATAAGTGCCTCCCTGGTTCCGGAGATACGCCACTACTGTCGAATTAACGGACAGGATTTGGACATGCGTTTCTGAATAATGTTCATCCAATGACATAAAGCAAGCCTAAAAAACATTATTCCGCGGAAGATAAGTGCTTGCTTAGAGACTGCGGAACCCAAAGACCCTGGCACTTCGAATCCGTTGGGATCAATATTATATCCCAACCTGTTTGACTGGCCACCGTCATAATTATAACACTCGGATCCGGCAACTGCAGTGGCACTCTCTGAGTCAACCACCGAATGTTTGCCCCAGTCTGAATCTCTTGCAACACTAGATAGACAAGAGAACGTGTAAATCGAGCAATTCATGGATTGCTGAAAAGTTGCCATCGAAGAGAAGCTTCTGCGAGAACGAAGCGACTCTGAGAGAGTTTTCACCTTACTATCCACGCGCGTGGATGTAGCTAGGGCTGCGTCACGTCTAACCAACTCCAATCAGCCACTGAAGGGCGGAGTTATACGTGAACAAACTACTGCCCTCAAAAGAAATCACATTGAGGATAATATCCCGCAATTCTTTTCTTGAAGACGTAATGATAACGCCTCAGTAAGGTGGATTACGTATGATAAAGCGTCTAAGTTAAGTCTACTAGACATCATTGTCGTTTCCAACATTGTGGTTGGAAAAGACATAGACGGCGAAAAAGAATATTTCCAGTCTTTAACCATGCCGTCTAGACGCATATGAACTCTCGGTATGCCCTGCTCTGCCAAAATAAATTATTCATATAAATGATAAAAAGGCAGAAATGAGCATTGCGGACAAGAAACTAAACTATCATGCTTGGTAGCAGGCTTATATGCATATATAGCGTCGATAAATAATACACATGTTCTAATGACAATATTGGACTGTGTCGGTAAGTCAGGGACAATGTCCCTGAACCAATCCAAAATTCCGTGTCCAATGACGCTATAAGTCTCTTATCCAACATCGCAGCAATGTAGTCCGAAATAACAATCACTGGAAGATAATGCCAGAAGATATGAATGGCAGCTTCCGATGCTACGAAAGGGAAAACTCGAAATCTTTCGAATCCCTTTCGCCATCCTGTTGGACCCTATAAAGCGTTCGGTCATCCGTACCTGATGCAACCGCGGACCGCACCGACCCAGCACCGTCAGATAATTCCTGATTCGACTAAGAAACTGTCGATTGCTGGGATGCTGCGAAAAAACTGTGCTAACTCGGATAGCACGTCCGTCACTGAGGCCTGTGGAGAAGCGGTCCTACAATGCATTGCCGCTAGAAGCTCCGTGATCGATACCCCGTGCATACTACTAATATGCGAGCGAACGGAGTGTATAGGCCTTGTGTCCCTTGGCTACCGGATGGCGTGACCTATTCGCCGTGGAATCACTGAATGACGAAACTGATCGGATACTCGAGGTCACGTAGCCAATGTGCGGTCGTGTGCCCTGCTGTGAGGATGAGGAAGCATTATCGACAGTCTCTCGGACTGTCAATATAACGGAGCGTCCCGACCGACAGACATATGCTCCGAATGTAAAATGTCTGAACCACAACATGCGGTCCCCTATGTTGTAGAACGAGAGAGGGACCTCTCTTGCTCACAGCCCGGACGGACCTGGACAAACCAGGAACCGGACTAACAGGCTTCCTCCGATCTGTCCTCAATCCGCCGTCACTGGGTGAGTACTAAAGTAATTATAGTGCTCGCATCACCCAAATCTCTTTCCTAGACCGCAACGGACGAACCCGGCAGCCAAACCATTAGATGAATGTATGCTACACCAGGTGAACTAGCGAATGTCACTCCGTCGATCCTACAAGGGACCTCTTAGGCGACATATTCCATGAGCACTTATTGCCGCTAGCTCTTCATTAACTATGACGACAGAGGCACACTTTTGAAAGACATCTCCGTAACTTTGCGAACAAGAAACCAGAAATGCTTGGTAATAGCAAGCATATAATAATAATATATATATAGCGTCGTTCAATAATTCGAAAGTTTGTGTGACATTATTGGACTATGTCGGAACTGAGGGACGATGTCCCTGAACCGAACCAAAAATTTCTAAGTCCACCGACGCTATCAGTTTCTTATCCGGCATCGCAGCATTCTGGTCCGACGAAAGAAGCTGTAGAAGATCAAGTCAGATGACATACACAACAGCATATGTTGTTCCGAAAGGGAAAGCTCGAAATCCTCCGAATCCCTTTCGGTATCCCGTCGGACCGGATAAAATTTTCGGACGTCCGTACCCGCTTCCGCGGAGCGTCCCGACCCAGCATCGTCAGATAAAAAATATGCGACAGATTCAGTTGATGCTGGGATGCTGCGATAAGCTGTGCTATTTAGGAAAGCACGTCCGTTCCCGAGGCCTGTGCAGTAGCGGTCTTATGATGCATTGCCGCTGGAAGCTCCGTGTACGTTGACTCCCGCACACTTTCCTATGTGAACGTCCGGAGTCTGCAGGCATCGTGTCCCTGGCTACCGGATGGTGTGACCTGGTCGCCGATGATTCTCTGACTGGCGAAGCTGACTGGATATCCGAGGTCACGTAGCCAAGAGCGGTCGTGTGCACTACCATGAGAATGAGGAAGCCTTATTGACAGTCTACTCCGGACTGCCTATATGTCGGAGCGTCCCGAGCGACGGACGTATGCTCCGAATGTGAAACATTTTGTACCACAACATCTGGGGCCAGATGTTGTTGTACGAGAGAGGGGCCTCTCTCGCTCGCCGTCCGGATGGACCAGAACGAGCTATGAACCGGATTAAAAGGCTTCCTCCGTTCTCCCTCTAATCCGCCATCACTGGGTGTGCATTTGGTTGATTTATAGTGCTCGCATCACCCCAAAACTCCTTCTAGACCGCAACCGACGAACCCGGCTGCCGAACCATTCGATGAATGGACGCTACACCGGGCGAGCTAGCGGACGTCAAAGGCCGTCGAACCTACTAGGGTCCTCTTAGGCAACTGGCGTATTTACATGAGCACTTTTCCGCTAGCCCTTCATTAATTGTGACGACGGAGGCACACTGTTGGAAGACATCACAGATACATCACCCTAATCTTGATCGTCTGAAATAGAAATTGATAAAGTAGAGTGACCCTGCGGGGAAAGGACCGGAGTGTCCAATTCCCCACTAACATACCGTGACATATGCTTCCCATGTTGTCATCGAAATCATACGATACAGAACAGGAGTTAATGCGAGTACACTGACCACATATAGAATGATTATAAAAGTCAGAGGAAGACTTCCTCTTATTACAATTGATCAAAATCCTTTCAATGTGAAAAGAAAACAAAGTCCTGGTACTCGCACCAACCCCTGGCAATCAAAATACATAATAATAATATGATCCATTAATATAGAAAAAATAATTGAAATCAAAATATTTTGAAAAAATATTATTTCAGAACAGCCCAAGTTTCTGAAAAGTAACGTTGAGCCCCAATGGATCCCAAGCCTAAGTGTGGACAAAAAATTTTAAAATATTTTAAACAATTTATTCAACACTTACGAACAATAATAATGTATCTAGTTATGATTAAAATAACATCAAGATATTATTTTCAAGAAATCCCCCCCTCACACAGAGGGCTGTTGTAAATGTAAACAATGAGTGTAAAAACACTAAAATAAGACTCCAGGCACCCAGGCCCGAAATCAGTTACCAAAAATACACTATCTGATGCAAAACAGAGACTTCCAGGGAAGAAACTGCAGAACATCAGATGGTAGATGCAGAACACAACGCCTAACCACCCGTAGGTGAAGATGTAAACATGGGGAAAGAACAGAATTCATTCTGTTATTCAGCTAAAACTCCCGAGAAATTTTAGTAATAATTATTACAGAAACTATGCCAAAAGCATGGGAGAATAGCAAGAGGGGACTTAAAGGAAAGGGAGAGAGGAAAACACTGAAAAATCAGTGTAACTAAATAACCAGAATGACAACAAAATGGCTGCTGCCTCGAAAGTTAAAAAATTTATAGTAATTTATATATTTTTTATACTTACCAATGACCCAGACATAGATGGCTGGTGCTAACTCTTAAAATATAGGGCCAAACACAAATTTTGCCCCCCAATCCCCAAAATTTGCATCTAAAACCAAAGAAAACATGTCCTGAAAGGCCCTCCACACTTCGCCCCCACTGCGCATGCGCAGTGTCAAGGACGTTCCGAAATTGGCGCCATTAATCATTCTAATAACCAGTGCCTGGTAAGCGCTATGTACTCAGCGGGGAGGCAAGAGTTCCCAACTCCTGGGAGGGCCATCCCCGTCTGGGTCATTGGTAAGTATAAAAAATATATAAATTACTATAAATTTTTTAACATTTTTATACTGTACCAATGACCCAGACATAGCTGAATAGTAAAAAGGCTGGAGGGCCAAGGACATAGAGCAAAATGGAATACGCTCAATAAAATAAAATAGAGTCATCCCCTGTAGGGAAAAAGAAGTAATAGGCCTTACATGTATCTTTCTTATTTATGATAAATTAGAAAGATACAACGCCTTCCAAAATTGAGCTTCATACATCCATGTACTCTATTAATATCCAATATAATCCTTATACTAATAATTTTTAAAGTAAGCCAATAAATAAAGTAAGTCTAGAGAATAGAGACTCTTATACTCCTTAAAAGTGTCTGAGGATTGCATAATCATGTCCGTTGACATATGCAATATTCAAAAGCTATACTTTAAAAACTAAGACTTGAATGAATTTTAAAAACCTAAACTTCTCACTAAACAACCATCCCAATAACAGCTCAGAATTACTAACTCCGGAGGAGGTATCCCCTTGTTTTCATAGTAAAACAGGTGATCCAAGGGAACACCCCCCCCCCCCCCCCCCCCTTTTTCTTGCCCTGGGTCAAATAGCCCAGAGCGAAGAGGGCAGCAGAACGGAGACACTGCCGAAACAGACAGCCTACCTAGCTATAGTAGCAACTGTTAAGTGAATGACATTCTGAGCAGTAGATAACAGACCTAACCATAGAGGCCTCCAGAAATGGACTCGATATTTCTGAGATAAAATTCATGAATGTGGATGGCTGAGCGCAATGAGCGGCCTTCAAAAATCTATAATAGCGACACTATTGATGTAAGCCCAAGAAGTAGAAGAACTCTTACTTCATGAGCCGAAATCTTAAGCACAACTGCTAAGTCAATGATATACCATAAGCAGTACCGATAGTTAATAGAATCCATTAACAATAAAATGGAGCGTAACGTCCTTCTACTAGGCATCACAGACAGAAGAAGCTTACGCCCATAGTAATAAACAGATATCTGTTTATAAATACATAAACTGTACCCGGAAAGAGTAAAGGACTATGCCCATACGAAGACGGAAGGACCTTAAAATAATAGGTTCCGGATAATAGGAGCCTAACTCTTATGCAAAAATCCAACCTAAATAGTAACGGAAGTAGTGATTCCGAAACTACGAAAGTGAAAATCATCCATCGATAGTGCATGAAACTCACTGACTCTACAGTAAAAGTGAACCAACAGAATTACTGTCTAAAAGGTCAGAATTTGAAAACTACTGTTTCCAGAGGCTCAAATGATTACTTAGCTAAATAAGAACCGAAGTTAAAATCCATATAGGAATTTAATCTAAAGATTCTAAGTCTATTTATCAAAAAGTTACTAACTGACTTAGATAAAGAGACAAAAGACTCAATTGTAAACTATCGTAGAGTGCATAGGTATGAGGTAACATAAACCTATAACCTAAATAATAACAGGCTGCAGTAGATCTTGTGAAACAAGTATACTAAAAAATTGCAATGAGTAGTATGGAGGGATCAACAATATGAACATAATGATCCCTACACCACGACGGAAGAGCCTCCACTTTAGCCGCGTAGAATAGCGAAGAAGAGGATCTCTTATAGTAAGAAATCGCATCCAAAGCTCGTCCAGTACAGTGCTTACAATGCAATACGGACCACACAATGGAATACATGAAGGTTGCGACCTTGCGCGTTGTGATAAAGATGACACGATTTACCCAGTGAAAAAAGATCCTCACATAGAGGAAGATTTCACGTTAAGACCCACAGAAGACAAGAGAGTAAATTACCCATGATCTCTGTGAAGATAGAGATGCTATCAACAGAAATGTATTGTGGTTGTTTATCTTAGCAATACCTGCTGAAACAACAGCGCCGGAGGATACGCGTATCCTATCATTCCGTCCTATAGATCAATAGAGCGTTAACAACATTAGCTAAGAGATCTGGACAAGCCAACACATACGTCTGCAATTGATTAGCAAGCTGTGTCGTAAATAAATCATCATTGGGCGCTCCCATAGATAGCAAATCTGATTGAATACTTGTTTGTTGAGAGTCCACTCTGACAGCAACAAGCGACCCGTAAGAGAACGGGAGTCTGGTAAAACAATCAGACGACCCGGAATATGACGGACCAAAACAGAACTTGGTGTACTATAACCAACAGACGGATTCTTTCCATTAAATTGAATAACGGAAACGAAAGAGTGCCTCCCTGGTTCCGGAGATACGCCACTACTGTCGAATTAAAGGACAGGATTTGGGCATGCGTTTCTGAATAATGTTCATGCAATGACATAAAGCAAGCCTAAAAAACATTATTCCGCGGAAGAAAACTGATTGCTAAGAGACTGCGGAACCCAAAGACCCTGGCACTTCGAATCCGTAGGGATCAGTATTATATCCCAATCTGCTTGACTGGCAACCGTCATAACAGAGCCACACTCGGGTCCGGCAACTGCGGTGGCACTCTCTGAGTCAACCACCGAATGTTTGCCCCAGTCTGAATCTCTTGTAACACTAGATAGACAAGAGAACGTGTAAATCGAGCAATTCATGGATTGCCGAAAAGTTGCCGTCGAAGAGAAGCTCCTCCGAGAACGAAGCGACTCTGAGAGAGTTCTTAACCTACTATCCACGCATGTGGATGTAGCTAGGGCTGCGTCACGTCTAACCAACTCAATCAGCCACTGAAGGGTGGAGTTATACGTGAACAAACTACTGCCCTCAAAAGAAATTACATTGAGAATAATATCCCGTAAATCTTTTCTTGAAGACGTAATGATAACGCCTCAGTAAGGCGGATTACGTATGATAAAGTGTCTAAGTTAAGTCAACTATACAACATGTCGTTTCCAACATTGAAATTGGAAAAGACATAAACGGCGAAAAAGAATATATGCAGTCTTTAACCACACTGTATAGACGCATATGAACTCTCGGTATGCCCTGCTCTGCCAAAATAAACTATTCGTATAAATGATAAAATGGCAGAAATGAGCAACGCGGACAAGAAACTAAACTATCATGCTTGGTAGCAGGCTTGTATATATATATATATATAGCGTCGAAAAATAAAACACATGTTGTAATGACAATATTGGACTGCGTCGGTAAGTCAGGGACAATGTCCCTGAACCGATCGAAAAATGCGAGTCCAATGACGCTATAAGTCTCTTATCCAAGATCGCAGCAATGAAGTCCGAAATAACAATCACTGGAAGATAATGCCAGGAGATATGAAAGGCAGCTTCCGATACTACTAAAGGGAAAACTCGAAATCTTTCGAATCCCTTTCGCCATCCTGTCGGACCCTATAAAGCGTTCGGTCGTCCGTACCTGATGCAACCGCGGACCGCACCGACCCAGCGCCGTCGGATAATTCCTGATTCGACCGAGAAACTGTCAATTGCTGGGATGCTGCGAAACAACTGTGCTAACTCGGATAGCACGTCCGTCACTGAGGCCTGAGGAGAAGCGGTCTTACGATGCATTGCCGCTGGAAGCTCCGTGATCGTTACCCCGTGCATACTACCAATATGCGAGCGAACGGAGTGTATAGGCCTCGTGTCCCTTGGCTACCGGATGGCGTGACCTATTCGCCGTGGAATCACTGAATGACGAAACTGATCGGATATTCGAGGTCACGTAGCCAATGTGCGGTCGTGTGCCCTGCTGTGAGGATGAGGAAGCATTAGGGACAGTCTCTCGGACTGTCAATATAACGGAGCGTCCCGACCGACGGACATATGCTCCGAATGTAAAATATCTGAACCACAACATGCGGTCCCTTATGTTGTTGGACGAGAGAGGGACCTCTCTCGCTCACAGCCCGGACGGACCTGGACAAGCCAGGAACCGGACTAACAGGCTTCCTCCGATCTGTTCTCAATCTGCCGTCACTGGGTGAGTACTAAAGTAATTAAAGCGCTCGCATCACCCAAATCTCCTTCCTAGACCGCAACGGACGAACCCGGCAGCCGAACCATTCGATGAATGTATGCTACACCGGGTGAGCTAGCGAATGTCACTCCGTAGGCGATAGACATATTCCATGAGCACTTATTGCCGCTAGCTCTTCATTAACTATGACGACAGAGGCACACTTTTGAAAGACATCTCCAAAACTCTGCGAACAAGAAACCAGAAATGCTTGGTTATAGCAAGCATAAAATAATAATATATATAGCGTCGTTCAATAATTCGAAAGTTTGTGTGACATTATTGGACTATGTCGGAACTGAGGGACGATATCCCTGAACCGAACCAAAAATTTCTAAGTCCACCGACGCTATCAGTTTCTTATCCGGCATCGCAGCATTCTGGTCCGACGAAAGAAGCTGTAGGAGACCAAGTCAGATGACATACACAACAGCATATGTTGTTCCGAAAGGGAAAGCTCGCAATCCTCCAAATCCCTTTCGGTATCCCGTCGGACCGGATGAAACTTTCGGACGTCAGTACCCGCTTCCGCGGAGCGTCCCGACCCAGTATCGTCGGATAAAATATATGCGACAGATTCAGTTGATGCTGGGATGCTGCGATAAACTGTGCTATTAAGGAAAGCACGTCCGTTCCCGAGGCCTGTGCAGTAGCGGTCTTACGATGCATTGCCGCCGGAAGCTCCGTGTACGTTGACTCCCGCACACTTCCTATGCGAACGTCCGGAGTCTGCAGGCCTCGTGTCCCTGGCTACCGGATGGTGTGACCTGGTCGCCGAAGAATCCTTGATCGGCGAATCTGGTAATATATCGGCGGTCACGCAGCCAAGGTGCGGTCGTGTGCGCTGACGAGAAGAGGAAGCCTTAGCAGTCTCCGCGGACTGCCTATACAACGGAGCGTCCCGAGCGACGGACGTATGCTCCGCTTGCGAAACATTTTGTACCACAACATCTGGGGCCAGATGTTGTTGAACGAGAGAGGCCTCTCTCGCTTGCCGTCCGGATGGACCGGAACGAGCTATGAACCGGACTAAAAGGCTTCCTCCGTTCTCCCTCCGATCCGCCGTCACTGGGTGTGCATTAGGTTAATTTATAATGCTCGCATCACCCCAAAATTCCTTCTAGACCGCAACGGATGAACCCGGCTGCCGAACCATTCGGTGAATGGACGCTACACCGGGCGAGCTAGCGGACGTCAAAGGCCGTCGAACCTACTAGGGTCATCTTAGGCAATTGGCGTATTTACATGAGCACTTTTCCGCTAGCCCTTCATTAATTGTGACGACGGAGGCACACTGTTCGAAGACATCACAGATACATCACCGTAATCTTGATCGTCTGAAATAGAAATTGATAAAGTAGAGTGACCCTGCGGGGAAAGGACCGGAGTGTCCAAATCCCCAATAACATACCGTGACATACACTTCCCATATTGTCATCGAAATCATACGATACAGAACAGGAGTTAATGCAAGTACACTGACCACATATAGAATGATTATAAAGTCAGAGGAAGACTTCCTCTTAATACAATTGATCAATATCCTTTCAATGTGAAAAGAAAACAAGTCCTGGTACTCGCACTAACCCCTGGCAATCAAAATACATAATAATAATATGATCCATTAATATAGAAAAAATAACTGAAATCAAAATATTTTGAAAAAATATTTTTTCAGAACAGCCCAAGTTTCGGAAAAGTAACGTTGAGCCCCAATGGATCCCAAGCCTAAGTGTGGACAAAAATTTTAAAAATATTTTAAACAATTTATTCAACACTTACGAACAATAATAATGTATCTAGTTATGATTAAAATAACATCAAGATATTATTTTCCAGAAATCCCCCCCTCACACAGAGGGCTGTTGTAAATGTAAACAATGAGTGTAAAAACACTAAAATAAGACTCCAGGCACCCAGGCCCGAAATCAGTTACCAAAAATACACTATCTGATGCAAAACAGAGACTTCCAGGGAAGAAACTGCAGAACATCAGATGGTAGATGCAGAACACAACGCCTAACCACCCGTAGGTGAAGACGTAAACATGGGGAAAAGAAACAGAATTCATTCTGTTATTCAGCTAAAACTCCCAAGAAAATTTAGTAATAATAATTACAAAAACTATGCCAAAAGCAAGGGAGAATAGCAAGGGGGGACTTAAAGGACAGGGAGAGAGGAAAACACTTAAAAAACAGTGTAACTAAATAATCAGAATGACAACAAAATGGCTGCTGCCTCGAAAATAGGTAACTTAACATAATTCCATTAAAAAATTTTAAGTTACAGCCCTGATAATATTCTGTCACACATTTTTTTCCTCTCCTCCTTCTCTATCCTCCTTAGAATCACCATTTCACTAATATTTATGTGTCTGGCATCATTTAAACTGAGATTTATAAGCACAAAGATCAGTCAGATGTTAACTGATGAAGGGCCAAACTTAGAATGATTAATGGCGCCAATTTCGGAACGTCCTTGACACTGCGCATACGCAGTGGGGGCGAAGTGTGGAGGGCCTTTCAGGACATGTTTTCTTTGGTTTTAGATGCAAATTTGGGGGATTGGGGGGCAAAATTTGTGTTTGGCCCTATATTTTAAGAGTTAGCACCAGCCATCCATGTCTGGGTCATTGGTACAGTATAAAAATATAGGTAACTTAACATAATTTCATTAAAAAATTTTAAGTTACAGCCCTGATAACATTCTGCCACACATTTTTCCTCTCCTCCTTCTCTATCCTCCTTAGAATCACCATTTCACTAATATTTATGTGTCTGGCATCATTTAAACTGAGATTTACAAGCACAAAGATCAGTCAGATGTTAACTGATGAAGGGCCAAACTTAGAATGATTAATGGCGCCAATTTCGGAACGTCCTTGACACTGCGCATGCGCAGTAGAGGTGAAGTGTGGAGGGCCATTCAGGACATGTTTTCTTTGGTTTTAGATGCAAATTTCGGGGATTGGGGGGCAAAATTTGTGTTTGGCCCTATATTTTAAGAGTTAGCACCAGCTATGTCTGGGTCATTGGTACAGTATAAAAATATAGAAATTTTGGGTGGGGCAAAAATTCTTGCCTCTCTCAGAACAAAGGTAAATATTGCCTGTCAAACTTCTCTTGAACAAATTTGAGTCTACACCTCAAATGGAATCTGCATACCAAATATCAAGTCTCTGCTATGGCTGCTTCATGAGAAGATTTTTAAAAATTTTGTGCATTTTGGCCCCACCCCACTCCACAATATGAGCCACAACTTAATTTGAAGAAAAATCAAAATGCCCCTATATAACTAACTCTCACATGAAATTTCATTAAAAGGTGGACAGTGGTTTTTGAGGAAAAGACCCAAACACCACCTTCACGATGTACGACGGACGCCGAGTGATCAGAATAGCTCACCCCGACTTTCAGTCAGGTGAGCTAACAAGAGGCCCTAGGGGGCCTTAGGTGCTCACCGAATGTTCCATACTGTTAAGACACAAATTTTATCGAAAGCTATTCTTAAGGTTCTACAGAGTAAATCTATACTCTCTGTGGAGCTAAAACATCAACAGGATGAATGGGACAATGCTGCTGATCAAATATCAAAAGATTCTGCTTGATGGTTCTGAAGAAGATTTTTAAAGAATTTTCCTTGAATCGCACACAGTAAACATTCACGCCCACACAGTTAGCCCCAATATTGATCAAAAGACTCAATTTGAACGACGACGGATGACAGACGGCAAGTGATAAGCTGAGCTCCCTTTGGTGAGCTAAAAATTCCTTATATTGACCAAGTTATAATTCAGGCCCAAATATGTACCCAGGGACTTGGCTTTAACAAACTTGAATCTTCTCCCCCCCCCCTCCCCCCCCCCCCCCCCCCCCCCCCCAAGGATGCTACACACCACATATCAAAACATTCTGAATGCTGGATCTGAAGAAGAAGATTTTTTAAGAAAATTCCTCATTTCGAACTAAGTTACAAGTCAAGCTCCCACAGTGAGCCTAAATATGGACCTAGGGACATAGTTTGAACAAACTTGAATCTCACCCCCCTAAGGATGCTGCATACCAAATATCAAAACATTCCGACTGCTGGATCTGAAGAAGAATATTTTTAAAGAAAATTCCTCATTTTGAACTAAGTTATAATTCGGGCTACCACAGTGAGCCCAAATATGTACCCAGCGACTTGGCTTTAACAAACTTGAATCCCCCCCCCCAAGGATGCTACACACCACATATCAAAACATTCTGAATGCTGGATCTGAAGATTTTTAAGAAAATTCCTCATTTTGAACTAAGTTATAATTCGGGCTACCACAGTGAGCCCAAATATGTACCCAGGGACTTGGCTTTAACAAACTTGAATCCCCCCCCCCCCCCCCCCCCATAAGATGCTACACACTACATATCAAAACATTTTGAAGAAGAAGATTTTTAAGAAAATTCCTCATTTCGAACTAAGTTACAAGTCAAGCTCCCACAGTGAGCCCAAATATGGACCTAGGGACATGGCTTGAACAAACTTGAATCTCCCCCCCCCCCCCCCTCCCCCAAGGATGCTGCATACCAAATATCAAAACATTCCGACTGCTGGATCTGAAGAAGAATATTTTTAAAGAAAATTCCTCATTTTGAACTAAGTTATAATTCGGGCTACCACAGTGAGTCCAAATATGAACCCAGGAACTTGGCTTGAACAAACTTGAATCTCACCCCCCTAAGCATGCTGCATACCCAATATTAAAAGATTCTGCCTGCTGGATCTTGAGAAGAAGATTTTTAAAGAAATTTGCCTGAAATGCACTAAGTTCAAATTGGGCTCCTATACTGAGCCCAAATATGAACCAGGGGGCCGATTTGAACAAACTTGAATCAGATCCACCCCACAATGTTGCATACCAAATATCATAAGATTCTGCCTGCTGGATCTGGAGAAGAAGATTTTTGAAGAAATTTGCCTGAAATGCACTAAGTTCAAATTCAAGCTTTTAAAGTGAGCCCAAATATGAATCCAGGGGGCCGATTTGAACAAACTTGAATCAGATCCACCCCACAATGTTGCATACCAAATATCAAAAGATTCTGCCTGCTGGATCTGGAGAAGATGATTTTTTAAGAAATTGGCCTAAAATGCACTAAGTTCGAATTCAGGCTTCTATTTTGAGCCCAAATGTGAATCCAGGGGGCCGATTTGAACAGACTTGAATCAGATCCACCCCACAATGTTGCATACCAAATATCAAAAGATTCTGCATGCTGGATCTGGAGAAGAGGATTTTTTAATAATTTTTCTATAATTCATACGGTGCTATCAGAGTTATGCCCCATACAGAACCCCCAAGGGACGCGATTTCATTTGAACAAACCTGAATTGCCATATAGTAATGAACATCCACATGAAGTTTCGTGAAAATCGAACGTGTGGTTTCAGAGGAAAAGTCGTTTGAAAAATTTTCACGATGACGGACGAGACCCTTCGGTGAGCTAAAAACAAAATGTATATGACATCGTGACAAAATAAATGTACATATAGAGGACACAATTGTGGAGAAAAAAATAAATAAAAGTTACACAAACATACATACACACACAAAACTAAGTCAAATGGTATTTTACAAGAATGTAGGTTAAAATCCCCCCCCCCCCCCCCCCCCCTTACCAAAAAAACTGTGTCGTTCATGGTTTCTGAATACCCTAACTCTTTCCCTAACAGTGATGACTAGGGTTACCATGATGTTGATTTTGTATTTGCCTCAATGCAGTGGATTTGAAATTTAGCATTACCCAGGGTTAGAGTGTTCTTCTCTGTAATAGAAGGTATATGCTTTTTAAATAATAAAAAAAAATATTTCAAGTATTTAAAATAAATTTCAAGTTCATATAAGAAGATGGGTCATTCATGGTTTCTGAATGTCCTAATTGAATTGAAAAGCATAGTTAAAAAAGTTTTTGAAATCCTTCGCAAATTAAGTGTTATTAACAATTTGAGTTATTTCTGAGGTAAATGACAAAATCTTTTAGTTGTCTTCCTTCCCAGCTGTGCTGGGTAATGACACACTGTTCAGAAAAATGACAATTTCTGCCAATCATCTTACACTGACACGTGCGATTGGTGCTATGAAGGCCTGTCATTCTTATCCATCCAGATATGTGTGATTTCTATCATAGCCTTATTACATTTAAGCCCCTTCCAACACAAGTTTTCAAATTTATTTATTTATTGGTGTTTATGGTCACATATTTATTGCACAATGGCTAATCATGACCACAACATGATTATCAACTCAAGACCAGGGGTGAGAGTTAATATACGAATAACATGATTTTTGAGGGCATTATGGTTTATTAACGGCGCTACAGAAATGATTAACAGCCCAAGGGTCTATTAGCAGCCCAAGACAAAGTCTTGGGCCACTAATAGCCAAAGGGCTGTTAATCATTTCTGTAGGGCCGTTAATAAACCATAACGCCCGACAAAAATCAAGTTATTTCTATTATTACCACTAATAGGGGAGGACATTCAAGTAACCTCAAAATAACTCCAAGTCAATTTTACTGTGATTGTGAACAGAAAGTGAACAATTATAAAGACTTGTGGTTGCAAAGTCACAAATTTTGTTTTGTTTTTCAAGCCACTCTTCAAATCTCTTCCAACCATACAGTGTTGCACGAGAAGTGCTATCTGGCATAGAACTATTCTCTAACATATTCAATTGAAAGTCATCCAATTCACTTGATTGTGTCATTTTGACAAACAATGAACACGTGTCGTCTGTTTGCAAACAATACCATGTGATCAAAACAAGCCAAAGTAATTGAATATTCATGAGTTGTCGGAGTTTATTTTTGGAAGTTTTTTTTAAATCAAGTCATTTTACCCACTGGTTCATGAGAAGCAGATTTAAAAAAATATTTTGGAGCATTTTCCCCCACCCCTCCCTATGAGGCTGAGCATGTTGTGAAGAATTGGCCCAGTGCTTTGGAGGAGAAGAATAAAACATGGTGTTGATGGATGACAGACAGAGAGTGACGAGATTAGCTCAGCTTGACTTGGTCGAGGTGAGCTAAAAATTCTGAATAGCTGATAGTTCTCCTACCAAGTTACAAAGAAATCCCTTAATAAATATAACTCGTGGACTTTACTAAAGGAATCTAGGTTATGTGATGGTTCGGCAGTCACGGTTGACCGAGCATGACCAAAATAGGAGTCTGATCTAGATATCATACCAAGTTATCCTACAAAGTTACAATGAAATCCCTTCATCAAAATAAACTGTAGACAGTGCAAAAAGAATCTAGGTCACGTAACCAGGTGGTGGCAACGGCTGACTGATCGTGACCAAAATAGGATAGTCTCATATGGACATCATACCGAGTTATCCTTCCAAGTTACAATGAAATCACTTCAAAAGTATGAATTGTAGGCTGTGTTATATGAATCTAGGTTACGTGCCCCTGCGACCGTCATGGTTGACTGAACCTGATCAAAATATGACATTCTCATCTAGACATTATACGGAGTCATCCTACGAAGTTACAATAAAATCCCTTCATAAATATGACCTGTAGACTGTGCTAGAGATTTTCAAGCCCGCACAGCCATCACGGTTGACCGATCATGACCAAAACGGGGCGTTCTCATCTAGACATTACAATGAAATCCCTTCTTAAATATGACCTGCAGACTGTGCTAAAGGTTTTCAGGTTTCAGATTCGCGTAGCTGTCATGGTTGACCGATCGTGACCAAAAGGGGATGTTCTCATCATGACATTATGCAGAGTCATCCTACCAAATTACAATGAAATCCCTTCATGAATACAACTTGTAGACTGTGCTAAAGGTTTTCGGGATTGCGAAGTCATAACAGCTGACAATCGCGACCAAAAAGGAGACGTTCTCATCTAGACATGATCTCGAATCTGCATGTGAAATTTTGTTATGATCGGACAAGAACTACAGGGTGTAGCCTGTGCTAAAGAAAATGTGAACAGACTAACAGACTTCTGCACGTGTGATGGCAATAGTTTGTCTTGACTTTGTCAAGTTAAGCTAAAAATTCTTTTTCAGGCCTAAAAAAGTTAAAAATCTGTTTCTCATGGTCCTTTTAGCTGCTGCATGATGTCTTTTTACAACGAATGTAAACTTGAAAAAATAAAATTAAATGGCTCATGTCTGATGCTTTACCCTAATAAAATTGGTAAATTTGGCCCTTAAGTGCAAAAAGGCTTTGCAATGCTATCATTGCAAAGCCTTCTCACACTCAAGGGATGAAATACACCACCAACCATGCTATTCTGTAGATTATGAGGTCTACAACATAAAACAAATCAAGAACATGAACTTTTGATGACAAAGAAATAATTTCAAAAATAAAAAATAAATTGAAAAAAATTCCCGCCCACATGCAGTTTTACAAAAAAATGGGCTGAGAAACTGAAAATCTACTTTGAGGGGCCTAAAGTAAACATAATTTTTTATCACTCCCTCATTTTTCTCAAAAGTATGATGAAGATTCAATATTTCAACTCTGAATCGCAGAAATGTGGGGAGGGTGCAAGCTTAGCAAAAATCAAGTTGTGTTTCTCATACAAGTCCAACAGACCAGAGTTAAAAATCATTATGGACAAGCTGTTTGCTGTCAAGATAAAAAATTCACAGAAAGATTTTTAACCCTTCGCCTAACACGAAATGCAGACGACACTTGCAAACAAAATTCTTCAATAACTAATTTGTTTCATTTTTTGCATCAAAAACATTGCTTATGATCCCTCAACAAGCTCCTTCCAATTAGGGGCCATAAGCTATATTTTTGAGATAAAAAATGAAAATATAATAAAACCTGAACAGTTCTTTTTGTGAATAGCACCAGCTGGTTTAGAACGTTACTTTGGGTAAAGGGTTAACCTGTCAGACTATGAATAATATATTGTCCCCTGGCAGTTCCTTTGAAGAATTGCAATCAATCTAAACATTTTTTTAAAATATCTTGTGGAGAACACAGATCAATCATTATAGATAAGAAAGTGCTTCATTGTTGTAATCCAACAATATGTTTAACCCCAATGACATTTTGCCAAACTCCTTGCCCACCACATGCACACATAACACACATATGAAGACACACATACATAAGCATTAACATTCACACACACACACAACCCATTTTCATGCACATACAGTACGTGGAGAGTGAATTGTAACTAAATCACCCGCTGAGTGGAGTTATCACCCAGACTATCATTTTCAAATTCTGTACATATGGACAAAAAAGACAAGCAATGTTTCAGCCAATGGACCTCCGGGTTTAACCCGGAGGTCCCTTGGCTGGAACTTTGCTTGTGTTTGTTACGCTTTGCAACAAATTTGCAATTATTGCACAGGTGGAATCTCCACTCTGTGGGTGATTTAATGATAATACACTTTCCACGCACTGTACAGGCACACATACAGGATCAGCAATGTAAAATTCATGAACCCAGTTCAGAAAAATTTGATTGGAAAGCTTTGGTGCAGCTCATATCAAATTCAGAGGCCGAAGTTCATAAATATTGTTCAGATTTTTTTTCTTCACTGTAGGTCAAGGTCACTATCAGCATCTGTGCCTGTAGCATGAGTGCAACACAAGTGTGAAATCAAATCTAACAAATTATGAAAACCTCAAATGCTGCCTGCTTTTGAGGATTTCTACCCCAGGCATCAGTTATCAGAACCAATTTTATCAGTATAACAGAATTTATTTACCACAGTAACTAAAGGTGTGATTGTCCGAGATGGGCCGGTTCATACCCCCACCGCCATGATTATTCTGAGACAAAAACGGCATAACTCTGGCAAATAAAGTCTGATCAAAACTATAATCACAGGTGCACAGGTTCCTACAGTAGTGAACATTCGTAACAGGTTTTAATGGAATCGACCCATAAACATCTGAGAAAATCTCTGGGCAAAATTCAGGAATTCTAAGACAAAAAGGGGCATAACGCTGGTAAAAAAAAATGCCAGATCGAAACTATAATTGCAGGTGCACAGGTTCTGGCAAAACTCTGGCAAAAAAGTCTGATTGAAACTACAATTGCAGGTGTACAGGTTCCCATAGTAGTGAATATCCATACCAAGTTTTAAAGGAATCGACTCATGAACATCTGAGAAAATCTCCAGACAGAATTTTAGTCAATTCAGGCATTCTAAGATAAACAAGAAGCCACCAGGGGGTCTGGGGGCACTCACCTGACATGGTAGCCTAACTATCAGCCCAGGAAATTGATTCCAACAAGTTGCATCTGCACCTCTCAAGAAAAGCTCATACCAAATATCCAAAAACACTGACCAGTGGAACTAAAAAGAAAAGATTTTTAAAGAATATTCCTCATATTGATCTAAGTAATAATACGAGCTCCCACGGGGAGCCCAAATATGAACCCAGGCACTTGGCTTGAACAAACTTGAATCTCACCTCCGTAAGGATGCTGTATACCAAATATCAAAAGAGTCTGACTGGTGGATGTGAAGAGATTTTTGAAGAATATTCCTCATATTGAACTAAGTTATAATATCAACCCAGGGACATGGCTTGAACAAAACTTGAATCTCATCCCCTAAGGATGCTGCATACCAAATATCAAAACATTCTGACTGCTGGATCTGAAGAAGATTTTTAAAGAAAATTCCTCATTTTGAACTAAGTTATAATTTGGGCTTCCACAGTGGGCCCAAATATGAACCCATTGTCTTGGCTTGAAGAAACTTGAATCTCACCCCCTAAGGATGCTGCATACCAAATATCAAAACATTCTGACTGCTGGATCCGAAGAAGAAAATTTTTAGAGAAAGTTAAAAAATTTATAGTAATTTCTATATTTTTTATACAAATTTACCAATGACCCAGACATAGCTGGTGCTAACTCTTAAAATATAGGGCCAAACACAAATTTTGCCCCCCAATCCCCAAAATTTGCATCTAAAACCAAAGAAACAAGAGGCCCCACGTGGCCTTAATCGCTCACCTGACAAAGTGACTCTAAGAAGTATTTTAGGTCACCTTCACCATGTCATGCCTCATCAACATTAACTGGTTGAGTGATAGATTTTGTTTGAAGTTCAACATTTGTTACCTAAAATTAGTTTTATTTAAAATCATTGGTGTGTGGCCAATCTCCAATGATTTTTAATAAAGCAAATTTATCTCTGCAGACAAACTGGTTTAGCATGAAGCACAAACAAGGAATGTGAAGAGATAGCCTTGGACATCTCTCCCCAACTGTGGATATCTTCCATGTGCTACATGTATATATTTGCATGCAAGAAAACAAAAATTTTCACAAATTTTATTTTTTTTTATCATCATTGGAACAAGCTCAAACAGCTTATTCCAATAGGGGTATGGGAAGATCAGGTATATTTTTGAGACAGAAATGTGAATATATAAATAATGGTGTTTTTTTGTGAATGATGCTGGAGAATTTTGCGTAAAGATATGGTAAATGGTTTGTTCTAGATACAGAATGATGCAAAAGTATTTAAATTTGATTAGGCAAGTTGTTCCTATAATGCATTTAAAAATTGAAGTAACTGTTTTTTTGCTGACGAACTTTTAGATGTGTGTGTCTGTGTTTGTGTGTGTGTGTGTGTGTTTGTGTGTGTGTGGGCGGGGGGGGGGGGGGGGAGGGGGTAAGAGTGTTCTTGCAAACAAAATTCCTGAATAAATGGAAAATTTTATTTTTTGTGTGAAAGACATAGTGCGTGAATGCTGATTGGAACAAGCTTAGAGAGCTCATTTTAATGTGAAGTCATAAAGCTGTGTTTTACGTACGAAATTCTGGAATAACTAAAAAAATTGCTTTTTTGACTCAAAAAGCATGGTGTGCGACCTCTCATTGGAATGAGCTCAAAAAGCTCATTCCAATGGGGTATTTACAAGCGATAAGTACATGTATGTTTAAGAGACAAAACTTAAAATTTGAATAGCGATTTTTGCGAAGAATGCTGACAAGTTTTGGCAGTTATGTTGGTAAAAAGGTAAGATATGCAAAGTGGTTGTTTTTTAGAGGCGACATTTAATTAAGGGGAATTAACCCTTGATTACTGAGGTAACTTCTAAAAGTACTGAAATTTCATGAAGCAATGTGAATAACAGACAACAGTTGCCTAAAAATTTCATGAATAACTAAAATTTTTATTCCTTTGTCTCGAAAACATGGCATATGACCTTTGTTGGAATGAGCTGAATGCGTGTGTTCCAATGAGGGGTCATAAAATTTGAACGAAGATTTGTGTGAATAATGCATTAGTACTGCTAGATTTGGGTAAACGGTTCACCCTGGATACCACCCCTTCTATAGTAGATCTTTTCTGCAAATTTTGTGTAAGATTCTATCAACTTTACAAATAAATACGTTCATGAATCACAATCAGATCCACCCTACAATGTTGCATACTAAATATCAAAAGATTCTGCCTGCTGGATCTGGAGAAGAAGATTTTTTAAGAAATATGCCTGAAACGCACTAAGTTAAAATTTGGGCTCCTATATGGAGCCCAAATATAAACCCAGGGGGCCGATTTGAACAAACTTGAATCAGATCCACCCCACAATGTTGCTTACCAAATATGAAAAGATTCTGAAGCTGGATCTGGAGAAGAAGATTTTTTAAGAAATTTGCCTGAAATGCACTAAGTTCGAATTCGAGCTTCTATAGTGAGCCCAAATATGAAACTAGGAAGCCGATTTGAACAAACTTGAATCAGATCCACCCTACAATGTTGCATACCAAATATCAAAAGATTCTGCCTGCTGGATCTGGAGAAGAAGATTTTTTAATAAATTTGCCCGAAATGCACTAAGTGCGAATTCGGGCTTCCATATTAAGCCCAAATATGAATCCAGGGGGCCGATTTGAACAAACTTGAATCAGATCCACCCCGCAATGTTGCATACCAAATATCAAAAGATTCTGCCTGCTGGATCTGGAGAAGAAGATTTTTGAAGAAATTTGCCTGAAATGCACTAAGTGCGAATTCGGGCTTCTATATTAAGCCCAAATATGAATCCAGGGGGCCGATTTGAACAAACTTGAATCAGATCCACCCCGCAATGTTGCATACCAAATATCAAAAGATTCTGCCTGCTGGATCTGGAGAAGAAGATTTTTGAAGAAATTTGCCCGAAATGCACTAAGTTTGAATTCGAGCTTCTATAGTGAGCCCAAATATGAATCCAGGGGGCCGATTTGAACAAACTTGAATCAGATCCACCCCGCAATGTTGCATACCAAATATCAAAAGATTCTGCCTGCTGGATCTGGAGAAGATGATTTTTTAAGAAATTTGCCTGAAATGCACTAAGTTCGAATTCGAGCTTCTATAGTGAGCCCAAATATGAATCTAGGAAGTCGATTTGAACAAACTTGAATCAGATCCACCCCACAATGTTGCATACCAAATATCAAAAGATTCTGCCTGCTGGATCTGGAGAAGAAAATTTTTTAATAAATTGGCTTTAAATGCACTAAGTTCAAATTTGGGCTCCTATACTGAGCCCAAATATAAACCCAAGGGGCCGATTTGAACAAACTTGAATCAGATCCGCCCCACAATGTTGCTTACCAAATATGAAAAGATTCTGCCTGCTGGATCTGGAGAAGAAGATTTTTTAAGAAATTTGCATGAAATGCACTAAGTTCAAATTCGAGCTTCTATAGTGAGCCCAAATATGAATCTAGGAAGCCGATTTGAACAAACTTGAATCAGATCCACCCCACAATGTTGCATACCAAATATCAAAAGATTCTGCCTGCTGGATCTGGAGAAGAAGATTTTTTAAGAAATTTGCCTAAATGCACTAAGTTCGAAATCGGGCTCCTATACTGAGCCCAAATATGAACCCAGGGGGCCGATTTGAACAAACTTGAATCAGATCCACCCTACAATGTTGCATACCAAATATCAAAAGATTCTGCCTGCTGGATCTGGAGAAGAAGATTTTTTAAGAAATTTGCCTGAAATGCACTAAGTTCGAAATCGGGCTCCTATACTGAGCCCAAATATTAACCCAGGGGGCCGATTTGAACAATCTTGAATCAGATCCACCCCACAATGTTGCTTACCAAATATGAAAAGATTCTGCCTGCTGGATCTGGAGAAGAAGATTTTTTAAGAAATTTGCCTGAAATGCACTAAGTTCGAATTCGGGCTTCTATAGTAAGCCCAAATATGTATCCAGGGGGCCGATTTGAACAACTTGAATCAGATCTACCCCGCAACATTGCATACCAAATATCAAAAGATTCTGCCTGCTGGATCTGGAGAAGAAGATTTTTGAAGAAATTTGCCTGAAATGCACTAAATTCGAATTCGAGCTCCTATAGTGAGCCCAAATATGAATCTAGGGAGCCGATTTGAACAAACTTGAATCAGATCCACCCTACAATGTTGCATACCAAATATCAAAAGATTCTGCCTGCTGGATCTGGAGAAGAAGATTTTCAAAGAAATTTGCCTGAAATGCAGTAATTTCAAATTTGGGCTCCTATACTGAGCCCAAATATAAACCCAGGGGGCCGATTTGAACAAACTTGAATCAGATCCACCCCACAATGTTGCATACCAAATATCAAAAGATTCTGCCTGCTGGATCTGGAGAAGAAGATTTTTTAAGAAATTTGCCTGAAATGCACTAAGTTCGAAATCGGGCTCCTATACTGAGCCCAAATATGAACCCAGGGGGCCGATTTGAACAAACTTGAATCAGATCCACCCTACAATGTTGCATACCAAATATCAAAAGATTCTGCCTGCTGGATCTGGAGAAGAAGATTTTTTAATGTTTTTTCCATTGCCTACAGTGTTAAAAAGTGCTGACTCAGCACTTTTTCAAAGTCCCGAAACTGTACCCTATGATAAAACCGATGGCATTTTTTCTTTACCAATCCTTTCTGTTGGTCCTAAGGAAGCTGCACACCAAATAAAAATTCTCAGTGCCGTGCAGTTTTGGAGATATGGGCGTTTTAAATTTTTTCTATTTTTAGCTCCTGCGGTTCCCACGGGGCTGCGGGAAAATTTTTTTTTGCATAAATCAAGTACTCATGACCCAATAAGCCCTCACATAAAATATGATTCAAATCAGCCTCTCGGTTTGGAAAATAGAAATTTTGGGCGGGGCAAAAAATTTTGCCCCTCTCATAACAACGTCAAGTATAGCCCCACAAACTTCTCTTGAACAAATCTGAGTCTACACCTCAAAAGGAAGCTGCACACCAAATATCAAGTCTCTGCTACTGCTGGTTCATGAGAAGAAGATTTACAAAGATTTTGGTGCCCCTTGGGGGTGTGGCACCACCCAGGAGGAGGGGCAACTTCATTTGAACAAATCTGAATTGGCATTAGGTAATAAACATTTAGCCAACATTTGAATAAAATTGGGCTAGTGGTTTAGGAGGAGAAGTCGATAATGTAAAGTTAACGCCGGACGGACGACGACGGACGCCGGACAGAAAGTGATTAGTAAAGCTCCCCTTGAGCTTCGCTCAGGTGAGCTAAAAATGTCCTGAATGGCCCTCCACACTTCACCTCTACTGCGCATGCGCAGTGTCAAGGACGTTCCGAAATTGGTGCCATTAATCATTCTAATAACCAGTGCCTGGTAAGCGCTATGTACTCAGCGGGGAGGCAAGAGTTCCCAACTCCTGGGAGGGCCATCCCCGTCTGGGTCATTGGTAAGTATAAAAAATAAAGAAATTACTATAAATTTTTTAACATTTTTATACTGTACCAATGACCCAGACATAGCTGAATAGTAAAAAGGCTGGAGGGCCAAGGACATAGAGCAAGATGGAATACGCTCAATAATATAAAATAGAGTCATCCCCTCTAGGGAAAAAGAAGTAATAGGCCTTACATGTATCTTTCTTATTTATGATAAATTAGAAAGATACAACACCTTCCAAAATTGAGCATCATACATCCATGTACTCTATTAATATCCAATATAATCCTTATACTAATAATTTTTAAAGTAAGCCAATAAATAAAGTAAGTCTAGAGAATAGAGACTCTTATACTCCTTAAAAGTGTCTGAGGATTGCATAATCATGTCCGTTGACACATGCAATATTCAAAAGCTATACTTTAAAAACTAAGACTTAAATGAATTTTTAAAACATAAACTTCTCACTAAACAACCATCCCAATAACAGCTCAGAATTACTAACTCCGGAGGAGGTATCCCCTTGTTTTCATAGTAAAACAGGTGACCCAAGGGAACACCCTTCCCCCCCCCCCCCTTTTTCTTGCCCTGGGTCAAATAGCCCAGAGCGAAGAGGGCAGCAGAACGGAGTCACTGCCGAAACAGTCAGCCTACCTAGCTATAGTAGCAACTGTAAAGTGAATGACATTCTGAGCAGTAGATAATAGACCTAACAATAGAGGCCTCCAGAAATGGACTCGATATTTCTGAGATAAAAATTCATGAATGTGGATGGCTGAGCGCAATGAGCAGCCTTCAAAAATCTATAATAGCGACACTATTAATGTAAGCCCAAGATGTAGAAGAACTCTTACTTCATGAGCCGAAATCTTAAGCACAACTGCTGAGTCAATGATATACCATAAGCAGTACCGATAGTTAATAGAATCCATTAGCAATAGAATGGAGCCTAACATCCTTCTATTAGGCATCAAAGACAGAAGAAGCTTACGCCCGTAGTAATAAACAGATATCTGTTTATAAATACATAAACTCTAACCGGAGAGAGTAAAGGCCTATGCCCGTACGAAGACGGAAGGACCTTAAAAACAATAGGTTCCGGATATTAGGATCCTAACTCTTATGCAAAAATCCAACCTAAGTAGTAAAGGAAGTAGTGATTCCGAAACTACGAAAGTGAAAATCATCCATCGATAGTGCATGAAACTCACTGACTCTTCAGTAAAAGAGAAACCAAAAGAATTACTGTCTAAAAGGTCAGAATTTGAAAACTACTGTTTCCAGAGGCTCAAATGATAACTTAGCTAAATAAGAACCGAAGTTAAATTCCATATAGGAATTTAATCTAAAGATTCTAAGTCTATTTATCAAAAAGTTACTAACTGACTTAGATAAAGAGACATAAGACTCAATTGTAAACTATCCTAGAGTGCATAGGTATGAGGTAACATAAGCCTATAACCTTAATAATAACAGGCTGCAGTAGATCTTGTCAAACAAGTATACTAAAAAGTTGCAATGAGTAGTATGGAGGGATCAACAATATGAACATAATGATCCCTACACCAACGACGGAAGAGCCTCCACTTTAGCCGCATAGAATAGCGAAGAAGAGGATCTCCTATAGTAAGAAATCGCGTCCAAAGCTCGTCCAGTACAATGCTAACAATGCAATACGGACCACACAACGGAATACGTGAAGGTTGCGACCTTGCGGGTTGTGATAAAGATGACACGATTTACCCAGCGAAAAAAGATCCTCTCATTGAGGAAGATTTCACGTTAAGTCCCACAGTAGACAACAGAGTAAATTACCCACGGTCTCTGTGAAGATAGAGATGCTATCAACAGAAATGTATTGTGGTTGTTTATCTTAGCAATACCTGCTGAAACAACAGCGCCGGAGGATACGCATATCCTATCATTCCGTCCTATTAGATCAATAGAGCGTTAACAATATTAGCTCCAAGATCCGGACAAGCCAACACATACGTCTGCAATTGATTAGCAAGCTGTGTCGTAAATAAATCATCATTGGGCGCTCCCATAGATAGCAAAACTGATTGAAAACTTGTTTGTTGAGAGTCCATTCTGACGGCAACAAGCGACCCCTAAGTGAACGGGAGTCCGGTAAAACAATCAGACGACCCGGAATATGACGGACCGAAACAGAACTTGGTGTACTATAACCAACAGACGGATTCTTTCCATTAAATTGAATAACGGAAACGAATGAGTGCCTCCCTGGTTCCGGAGATACGCCACTACCGTCGAATTAACGGACAGGATTTGGACATGTGTTTCTGAATAATGTTCAAGCAATGACATAAAGCAAGCCTAAAAAACATTATTCCGCGGAAGATAATTGGTTGCTTAGAGACTGCGGAACCCAAAGACCCTGGCACTTCGAATCCGTTGGGATCAATATTATATCCCAATCTGTTTGACTGGCAACCATCATAACCGCAACACTCGGGTCCGGCAACTGCAGTGGCACTCTCTGAGTCAACCACCGAATGTTTGCCCCAGTCTGAATCTCTTGTAACACTAGATAGACAAGAGAACGTGTAAATCGAGCAATTCATGGATTGCTGAAAAGTTGCCGTCGAAGAGAAGCTTCTCCGAGAACGAAGCGACTCTGAGAGAGTTCTTAACCTTACTATCCACGCGCGTGGATGTAGCTAGGGCTGCGTCACGTCTAACCAACTCCAATCAGCCACTGAAGGGCGGAGTTATACGTGAACAAACTACTGCCCTCAAAAGAAATCACATTGAGAATAATATTCCGTAAATCTTTTCTTGGAGACGTAATGATAACGCCTCAGTAAGGTGGATTACGTATGATAAAGCGTCTAAGTTAAGTCTACTAGACATCATTGTCGTTTCCAACATTGAGGTTGGAAAAGACATGGATGGCGAAAAAGAATATTTCCAGTCTTTAACCACGCCGTCTAGACGCATATGAACTCTCGGTATGCCCTGCTCTGCCAAAATAAACTATTCGTATAAATGATAAAACGGCAGAAATGAGCAACGCGGACAAGAAACTAAACTATCATGCTTGGTAGCAGGCTTGTATGCATATATAGCGTCGAAAAATAAAACACATGTTGTAATGAAATTATTGGACTGCGTCGGTAAGTCAGGGACAATGTCCCTGAACCGATCCAAAATTCTGTGTCCAATGACGCTATAAGTCTCTTATCCAACATCGCAGCAATGTAGTCCGAAATAACAATCACTGGAAGATAATGCCAGAAGATATGAATGGCAGCTTCCGATACTACGAAAGGGAAAACTCGAAATCTTTCGAATCCCTTTCGCCATCCTGTCGGACCCTATAAAGCGTTCGGTCGTCCGTACCTGATGCAACCGCGGACCGCACCGACCCAGCGCTGTCGGATACTTCCTGATTCGACCAAGAAACTGTCGATTGCTGGGATGCTGCGAAACAACTGTGCTAACTCGGATAGCACGTCCGTCACTGAGGCCTGAGGAGAAGCGGTCCTACAATGCATTGCCGCTGGAAGCTCCGTGATCGTTATCCCGTGCATACTACCAATATGCGAGCGAACGGAGTGTATAGGCCTCGTGTCCCTTGGCTACCGGATGGCGTGACCTATTCGCCGTGGAATCACTGAATGACGAAACTGATCGGATACTCGAGGTCACGTAGCCAATGTGCGGTCGTGTGCCCTGCTGTGAGGATGAGGAAGCATTATGGACAGTCTCTCGGACTGTCAATATAACGGAGCATCCCGACCGACAGACATATGCTCCGAATGTAAAATATCTGAACCACAACATGCGGTCCCCTATGTTGTTGGCTGAGAGAGGGACCTCTCTCGCTCACAGCCCGGACGGACCTGGACAAGCCAGGAGCCTGACTAACAGGCTTCCTCCGATCTGTCCTCAATCTGCCGTCACTGGGTGAGTACTAAAGTAATTAAAGTGCTCGCATCACCCAAATCTCCTTCCTAGACTGCAACGGACGAACCCGGCAGCCGAACCATTCAATGAATGCACGCTACACCGGGTGAGGTAGCGAATGTCACTCCGTCGATCCTACAAGGGATCTCTTAGGTGATAGACATATTCCATGAGCACTTATTGCCGCTAGCTCTTCATTAACTATGACGACAGAGGCACACTTTTGAAAGACATCTCCGTAACTTTGCGAACAAGAAACCAGAAATGCTTGGTTATAGCAAGCATATAATAATAATATATATAGCGTCGTTCAATAATTCGAAAGTTTGTGTGACATTATTGGACTATGTCGGAACTGAGGGACGATGTCCCTGAACCGAACCAAAAATTTCTAAGTCCACCGACGCTATCAGTTTCTTATCCGGCATCGCAGCATTCTGGTCCGACGAAAGAAGCTGTAGAAGACCAAAGTCAGATGACATACACAACAGCATATGTTGTTCCGAAAGGGAAAGCTCGAAATCCTCCAAACCCCTTTCGGTATCCCGTCGGACCGGATGAAATTTTCGGACGTCCGTACCCGCGGAGCGTCCCGACCCAGCATCGTCGGATAAAAAATATGCGACAGATTCAGTTGATGCTGGGATGCTGCGATAAACTGTGCTATTTAGGAAAGCACGTCCGTTCCCGAGGCCTGTGCAGTAGCTGTCTTACGATGCATTGCCGCCGGAAGCTCCGTGTACGTTGACTCCCGCACACTTCCTATGCGAACGTCCGGAGTCTGCAGGCCTCGTGTCCCTGGCTACCAGATGGTGTGACCTGGTCGCCGATGATTCTCTGACTGGCGAAGCTGACTGGATATCCGAGGTCACGTAGCCAAGAGCGGTCGTGTGCACTACCATGAGAATGAGGAAGCCTTATTGACAGTCTACTCCGGACTGACTATATGTCGGAGCGTCCCGAGCGACGGACGTATGCTCCGAATGCGAAACATTTTGTACCACAACATCTGGGGCCAGATGTTGTTGTACGAGAGAGGGGCCTCTCTCGCTCGCCGTCCGGATGGACCAGAACGAGCTATGAACCGGACTAAAAGGCTTCCTCCGTTCTCCCTCTGATCCGCCGTCACTGGGTGTGCATTTGGTTGATTTATAGTGCTCGCATCACCCCAAAATTCCTTCTAGACCGCAACGGACGAACCCGGCTGCCGAACCATTCGATGAATGGACACTACACCGGGCGAGCTAGCGGACGTCAAAGGCCGTCGAACCTACTAGGGTCCTCTTAGGCAATTGGCGTATTTACATGAGCACTTTTCCGCTAGCCCTTCATTAATTGTGACGACGGAGGCACACTGTTGGAATTGGAAGACATCACAGATACATCACCCTAATCTTGATCGTCTGAAATAGAAATTGATAAAGTAGAGTGACCCTGCGGGGAAAGGACCGGAGTGTCCAATTCCCCACTAACATACCGTGACATACGCTTCCCATATAGTCATCGAAATCATACGATACAGAACAGGAGTTAATGCGAGTACACTGACCACATATAGAATGATTATAAAAGTCAGAGGAAGACTTCCTCTTATTACAATTGATCAATATCCTTTCAATGTGAAAAGAAAACAAGTCCTGGTACTCGCACTAACCCCTGGCAATCAAAATACATAATAATAATATGATCCATTAATATAGAAAAAATAACTGAAATCAAAATATTTTGAAAAAATATTTTTTCAGAACAGCCCAAGTTTCTGAAAAGTAACGTTGAGCCCCAATGGATCCCAAGCCTAAGTGTGGACAAAAATTTTAAAAATATTTTAAACAATTTATTCAACACTTACGAACAATAATAATGTATCTAGTTATGATTAAAATAACATCAAGATATTATTTTCCAGAAATCCCCCCCTCACACAGAGGGCTGTTGTAAATGTAAACAATGAATGTAAAAACACTAAAATAAGACTCCAGGCACCCAGGCCCGGAATCAGTTACCAAAAATACACTATCTGATGCAAAACAGAGACTTCCAGAGAAGAAACTGCGGAACATCAGATGGTAGATGCAGAACACAACGCCTAACCACCCATAGGTGAAGACGTAAACATGGGGAAAAGAACAGAATTCATTGTTATTCAGCTAGAACTCCCAAGAAAATTTAGTAATAATAATTACAAAAACTATGCCAAAAGCATGGGAGAATAGCAAGGGGGGACTTAAAGGACAGGGAGAGAGGAAAACACTGAAAAATCAGTGTAACTAAATAATCAGAATGACAACAAAATGGCTGCTGCCTCGAAAATAGGTAACTTAACATAATTTCATTAAAAAATTTTAAGTTACAGCCCTGATAATATTCTGTCACACATTTTTCCTCTCCTCCTTCTCTATCCTCCTTAGAATCACCATTTCACTAATATTTATGTGTCTGGCATCATTTAAACTGAGATTTACAAGCACAAAGATCAGTCAGATGTTAACTGATGAAGGGCCAAACTTAGAATGATTAATGGCGCCAATTTCGGAACGTCCTTGACACTGCGCATGCGCAGTAGAGGTGAAGTGTGGAGGGCCATTCAGGACATGTTTTCTTTGGTTTTAGATGCAAATTTTGGGGATTGGGGGGCAAAATTTGTGTTTGGCCCTATATTTTAAGAGTTAGCACCAGCTATGTCTGGGTCATTGGTACAGTATAAAAATATTCCTCATATTGAACTAAGTTATAATTTGGGCTCCCACAGGGATCCCAAATATGAACCCAGGGACTTGGCTTGAACAAATTTGAATCTCACTCCTCTAAGGGTGCTGCATACAAATACCAAAAGATTCGGATTGGTAGATCTGAAGAAGAAGATTTTTAACTGGTAGAGTTCTAAATTATTTTGGCCATCAAAATTTGTTCACATATCCTTGCTTTGTTACAATATATGAGAGAGTGCCTGTAGGTACTCTCCTATAAATTATAACAAGACAAGTCCTTTCAGACTATATAATATCACTTCTGAAATGATATGAAGCACATCCACTGAGTATGGAGCCTTAAGTTGCAGTACCTTCACCTCAGAATGAAGCTCTTTACCAGTTAATGAATATTCCTCATACTGCACTAATTATCCCCACATTTGAAAAATTGCGGGGGATATATTGGTTGTCTCTGTCTGTCCGTCCGTCCGGGAATGGCTTCCGGCGAAAAACTCCTAGGGGTTTCAATTCAAAACATTGAAAGTGTGTTCATGTTCATTCATAGGATCTGTAGATGTGCATAAAGGTTTTGGATTTTTGATTCGGCCCTCGGGGGCGTAAGGGGCACCACTTTTGTTGTTAGAGGAATGGTTTCCGGCAAAAAACTCCTAGGGGTTTCAATTCGAAACATTGAAAGTGTGTTCATGTTCATTCATAGGGTCTTTAGATGTGCATAAAGGTTTTGGATTTTTGATTCGGGCCTCGGGGGCGTAAGGGGCACCACTTTTGTAGTTAGAGGAATGGTTTCCGGCAAAAAACTCCTAGGGGTTTCAATTCGAAACATTGAAAGTGTATTCATGTTCATTCATAGGGTCTGTAGATGTGCATAAAGGTTTTGGATTTTTGATTCGGCCCTCGGGGGGCGTAAGGGGCACCACTTTTGTCATTAGAGGAATGGTTTCCGGAGAAAAACTCCTAGGGGTTTCAGTCTGAAACACTGAAAGTGTGTTCATGTTAATCAATAGGGTCTGTAGATGTGCATAATGGTTTTGGATTTTTGATTCGGCTTCGAGGGGCGCAAATGGCACCATTTTTGTCGTTAGAGGAATGGTTTCCGGAGAAAAACTCCTAGGGGTTTCAATTCGAAACACTAAAAGTGTGTTCATGTTAATCAATAGGGTCTGTAGATGTGCATAAAGGTTTTGGATTTTTGATTCGGCCCTCGGGGGCGTGAGGGCCACCACTTTTGTCGTTAGAGGAATGGTTTCCAGTGAAAAACTCCAAGGGGTTTCAATTCGAAACATTGAAAGTGTGTTCAAGTTCATTCATAGGGTCTGTAGATGTGCATAAAGGTTTTGGATTTTTGATTCGGCCCCGAGGGGCACAAGGGGCACCATTTTTGTAGTTAGAGGAATGGTTTCCGGTGAAAAACTGCTTGGAGTTTCAATTCAAAACACTGAAAGTGTGTTCATGTTCATTAGTAGGGTCTGTAGATGTGCATAAAGGTTTTGGATTTTTGATTCGGCCCCGTGGGGCGCAAGGGGCACCATTTTTGTCGTTAGAGGAATGGTTTCCAGAGAAAAACTCCTAAGGGTTTCAATTCGAAACACTAAAAGTGTGTTCATGTTAATCAATAGGGTCTGTAGATGTGCATAAAGGTTTTGGATTTTTGATTCGGCCCGAGGGGCGCAAGGGGCACCACTTTTGTCATTAGAGGAATGGTTTCCGGAGAAAAACTCCTAGGGGTTTCAGTCTGAAACACTGAAAGTGTGTTCATGTTAATCAATAGGGTCTGTAGATGTGCATAATGGTTTTAGATTTTTGATTCGGCTTCGAGGGGCGCAAAGGGCTCCATTTTTGTCGTTAGAGGAGTGGTTTCCGGCGAAAAACTCCTAGGGGTTTCAATTCGAAACACTGAAAGTTTGTTCATCTTCTTTAATAGGGTCTGTAGATGTGCATAAAGGCTTTGGATTTTTTATTCGGCTACGAGGGGCACAGGGGGCACAATTTTTGTTGTTAGAGGAATGGTTTCCGGCGAAAAACTCCTAGGGGTTTCAATTCGAAACATTGAAAGTGTGTTCATCTTCATTAATAAGGTCTGTAGATGTGCATAAAGGTTTTGGATTTTTTATTCGGCTTCGAGGGGCGCAAGGGGCACCATTTTTGTCGTTAGAGGAATGGTTTCCAGAGAAAAACTCCTAGGGGTTTCAATTTGAAACACTGAAAGTCTGCCCATGTTAATCAATAGGGCCTGTAGATGTGCATAAAGGTTTTGTATTTTTGATTCAGCTTCGGAGGGTGCAAGGGGCACCATTTTTGTCGTTAGAGGAATGGTTTCCGGGAAAAAAACTCCCAGGGTTTCAATTCGAAACACTGGAAATGTGTTCATGTTAATCAATTGGGTCTGTATCGAGGGGTGCAAGGGGTACCATTTTTGTCGTCAGAAGAATGGTTGCCGGAGAAAAACGAAACATTGAAAGTGTGTTCATGTTCATTCATAGGGGCTGTAGATGTGCATGAAGGTTTTGGATTTTTGATTCGGCCCTCGGGGGTGCAAGGGCCACCACTTTTGTCGTTAGAGGAATGGGTTCCAGTGAAAAACTCCTAGGTGCCAAAGGGATTGAAGGAATTTTCAATTTGAAGGATAAAGGGTTAATATCTCAGGATTAAATTATCAGATTTACACCAAAAACTATACAGCTCGGCACATCAGTAACCTGAACACAAATATAAAGTATCTTGACAATCCAAGCAATATTTTTCAAGTTATCGAATGCCAAAGAGATTGGAGGAATTTTCAATTTGAAGGATAAAGGGTTAATATCTCAAGATCAAATCATCAGATTTACACCAAAAACTATACAGCTCGGCACATCAGTAATCTGAACAAATATAAAGTAACTTGACAATCCAAGCAATATTTTTCAAGTTATCGAATGCCAAAGAAATGGATATGGACGCCGGACGGACGGACGGACAAAGGATGGCCGCACAATGGATGGTCACCCCGGATGCCGGCATTATGTGTACCATACATAGTATGGGTACACATAAAAAGGGACATAACTGGCAAAAAAGTCCGATCAAAACTATAATCACAGGTGGACAGGTTCCCATGGTAGTAAACATCCATACCAAGTTTCAAAAGAATTTACCCATAAACATCTGAGAAAATCGCTAGACAAAAATTCTAGGCCTAATTCAAGTCAAAAAGGGAAATAATTCTGCAAAAAATAATCTGACCGGAACTATAACCACATGTGCACAAGTTATCATGGTGTTGAACATTCATTTCGAGCAGATTGCTCCATAAACAGATAGACGGACAGATGGACAAGATCATTCCAGCATAGCCCCCCCCCCCCCCCCTCCCCCACAACTCGTTGCGGGGGGTATAATAAAGCACTCCTAACTTACCAGAATTCTAAAGGGGGAATACTGTTCAGATTTCTTTATTTACTTACTGGTGTTTAAAGGTCACTTTCAGCATCTAAGGCTATATCATAACCACAACACAAGTATGAAGTAAAGTATGAAGTAAAGTTTAACCAATCGTTTTTTACCCTATGCTATCCATTTTAGAAGATTTCCACCCAAGGTGATTGTTACAGATCCAATTTTGCAAGTAAAACAGTTTTGTTAGGTTTCACAAACAACCATTCTAACAAGGACTCTCAGGTCACACCCTTCACCTCCCACTAGGTGGGAGGTGAAGGTCATTACTGAAGGGTTCTAGTTATAAATATTATATAAATAGCATCCCTTGACCAATTGGGAGGTGCAATATTTTACACATCTACAGATTTGAGAATCTAAGGACTGAATTTATATAAGCAGGGACCGACCTGGGCATGCGCCAGTGCGTATTTGGTTCTGAAACATCAGGACCTGGCTCTTAAATCTCAGAAATAGGCTTCTCAGTTGGCGCGTAACTTCTCAGATCATATTTTGATATTCTTTCGATGGATAATCGAAAGAGACACTCTTACATGTATTATATATATGATTATCATTTATCATTGTTGTAGAGTGCTTAAGTTAATACTTCAAGTCTTAATTACCAAGCATTAATCTTCACTGTGGTTTCTGATCAAGTCTTGGCTGCCTAAATAGGCAGCCAAGACTTGATCAGAAACCACAGTGAAGATTAATGTTTGCTATAGTGTACTGAATGAAAATGATGAGAGCTATTACATACTTGCAGTGTGTGTTACAAACAGCAGTGTGACTCCGTAAATTGAAATCTGGCGCATGAATTGAAAAAATAGGCTCCGAGGCTAGAGCGTATTTTAAATAGTCCTGATCGGTCCCTGTATAAGGCTGGGGGTATGTGCTCAGTATAACACATGGGGAATGGATTGGCAATAAAACACCCATGATATGGCATTTCCTTTATTTATTTATTTATTTATTTATTTATTTATTTATTTAAGTTCACATATTTCCAAACAATAGCTAATCATAACTGCAACATGGAGATAAAGTCAAGTTTAGTCAATTGTTTATACCCATGTTGCCCACTTTTGAGGACCTGCACCCCAAGCATTGGTGACTGGGTCCTATTTCACCAGTAAAACAGAGTTTGCTTACCACAGTAAACAAGCACTGCTCCACTTCCCAGGGTTCCCATGGAGGATAATAAGAGTACTGTAAATTGTACTAAAATATTTGAATAAGACAGATATTCTTCAACTTCAAATCACTACTTGACATGAGTTCTGAAAACTAAATTCTGAACTTGACTGAGTGATTCTGTAGAATCACAGGCTTCTCCTGGCGTACAAATACATTTAGCCCTTTGAAGGGATTATGGGAATAATAGTCTACCACTTTGAAACTCTCCATCATGAAATTTATCTTGTTTGGGTATGATAGGGTGGTGATAGGTCGCTTTCTATTTTCTTCCTAATACTTTCAGAGGAATGTTTTGGACAATGTTCAGAGGAACTCTGTTAAGTAAGGAAAGTTTGTCAGTGATGGTCTGTACATGCATATCTATGCGCCAACTGTTAGAAACTATCGTGGCTGCAATGGCAGGAGACTGTTTGTATGGAAGAATTACATGTACTGTGAGCTTCTGTGTGTTCTTTTGTACCACTTGTGGAGGTCAATAGCCATACAGCAGCAAAGGGATACCAGAACAAACTCACAATTTGGAGGTTGTCCATCAGTTGACTATAATCCAATTACAGTTGTATTGAAATTAAAGTTGATTTAAAGAGAAATTTGTGAAAAGACCCCCGAACAATGAGAACAAAATTTATGACAAACTCCGACTTATTTACAGCTACCCGAGATCCCTGTGCTGTTCACTATTATTCCACTAGCTCTTTGGGCCCCAAATTTACTGTGGTTGGAGGTTTTATCATTGAGGAATATCAAATGCAATCGGGACCGTATCTTTTCTGGTAAGATTACCTCAAGTGGCTAATTTCAGCTCAATCTCTGTAAAAGTCGGGGAACAGCCATGATGAATCTGAGTGAAGTCTGCCGAGTTGTGAAAAACTGGTTAATGAAACATGTGTAGGTGAGTTTACAGTTAAAACTAGAAGTCCTGTCACAAAATGTGCGCTTATCTAGGCTGAATTGCGCGTAGGAATTTCCATATCGAATGGCATCCAAAGCATGGCAGGTTCTCCTGGTTACTCATAGCAAACACAGGCAATGTTTTTGCCAATGGACCTCCGGGTTACCCGGAGGTCCATTGGCCGAAACATTGCTTGTGCACAGGCCATATGTACATGTACAGAATTTGATAGCTTTACTATGGTCATAACGCATAGATTAACACACAGATAAACGTGCTATTTGTGCGCCTTTCATGACAGGACTTCTGGTTTTAACTGTAGTTCAGGCTCCAACCTTCAGAAAGTGTACAGTTACTATTAACTTTCCAAGTTTCCTCCTGTCTTCCCCCACAAGTTTGAAAGAACTGCAGTTGGTTTGTTGGTGTGTCCAACACAAGTGAACTGGTACACTTTATTGTATTGTGTTCAGGAATGTAACCAGGATATCAAAGTTGGAGGACAAGAGTAATATCTATGGGGCACACAGAATATGGTGTGCAGCATCATCTGAACTATGAAGCAGCATGATGTGCGGCAAGCATGGGAGAGTGTGTACCCCTCTCGTTTGCAGGGTTCTGGTGCATCCCCCGGGAAAAATTTTGATATTCAAGACAAAAAATTTGCCCAAATGTGTTGGATAAACATCTTACAAGTATAAATATCTAGATATTAAAATTTCTTGCATGATATTCCCTATATGGGTTAACAAGGGGGGCATGACTGAAATTGGGAGAGAGGGCATTTGCCCCCTCAGTCCCCCCACCCCACCCCTGGCTATGCCACTGATTGTGTTTGATACGCGCATGGAGTGGTTCAACAGGTAAAGATGCAGACTGCATGCCAAGAGGTTCTCGATTTGAATCCCACCTCCAGCAACTGCATCGTGTCCTTGGGCAAGGCACTTAATCCCAAATGCCCATGTGGGGGCACGATGGCGTTGTGAACTAAGTTGAACTACATGTCGATGGTGCACCTGTCTTCAACCAATGCTAACCCTGCTTGTGTGGAGTTAGTACGTTGGGGAGTCTGACAATTGCTTGCAATTGCTTGGTGGTTCTCTCCAGGTAATCCAGCTTCCTCCCCTTGTAAAACTGTCCAGCACGGGGTGAGGTGACCATGGCTGCCGAAAGTGTCATTAAACCCCAATAAATAAATAGATACACACATAGAAGAACAGTTCAGCTTCATAGTATATTGGCAAGCATGGCTTTCTCTTGTAACATTGTTATAGGTCAAGTGCCATCGACAAAGGTGACTGTGTGGCTCTCTTTGTCACGGTTGACTGTCTGTTGATAGGAGATTTATGTTAAGCATCTGTATTGAATGTCTTCTGACTTGATTCAGCACAGGCGCTTTTAGTGAATGAGAGTAATAACAAAAACATTTTGGACATTTTATCGTTATGAATGTACATTAGAAGTGCACGATTAAACCTGGAATCGACCGATCGATTAGTCCCATGGCCAGAAATTACTTTGTTTTACAAAATCGCTTGTTGCTTGACTCGCTGAGAGTGATAAAATTAATAGATGATGACAGGACTGATTGATCAGCCTTGTCAGATTATTTTTGCCACCGATTACCAAGCTGGGAATCGGCTTGGTAAAAATGCAAGCCCTGGTTTAACTGGGGGCCAGGGGGTCATGGGTATTTCTTCTTTTTTTGATAAAATCCCTTGAAATTCATCCTAACTCATTTCAAAGCAGAAAAATATGATTCAAATAGACCCTCCCCTTAACCTGGGGTCAATGGGTCATCAGTGTCATATCGCAATTTTCTTTTTTGGCAAAAATTCACTCAAAATCCTTCAAAACTCATTTTAAAGCCGAAAAAAAGGGGGTCATATTATGATTTTCTTCTTTTTTTGCCAAAAATCACTAAAAATGCTTCAAAACTTATTTTAAAGCAGAAAACAAATCACCCAAATTAACCCTCACCCTAGCTGGGGTGAAGGGGTCATATTGCACACAGTGAATTTCCTTTTTTTAAAATCCTTCAAAAATCTTTAAAGTAGAAATCATCATTCAAATAGACCATCCCCCAAAACTGGGGAACAAGAGGTCATAATGTTCATGTGCCATGTGGTGATATTCTTTTTTTAGATGAAATCACTCAAAATTCTTCAAAACTCATTTTAAAGCAGAAAAACACTTTAACAGACCCCCCCCCCCCCCCAACCTAATCGGATCAAGGAGTCATAAGGCACATACATGTATGAAGATTTCTTTTTTCCTAAAATCATTCAAAACTTATGAAGAAAAAAAAAACATTCACAAAATATACCCTCGCCCTAATCTGTGGTTAAGGGGTTAAATGTATTTATTTATTTATTTATTTTTTTTTTTTTTTGGGGGGGGGGGGGGGGGTGGGGGGTGGGGGGTAGTTGCAAATACCAGTTCTCAGCAATGCTTACATTGCACCCAGCACACCACAACCAGGGAATTGATAGGTATTATTACCAAAAGGACAGCAAAAGATTGTTACTCTTTTAACTAAAATCTTCTTGGCACTTCTAAGCAAATAGCAGAGTACTTTGAAGCATTTGGTTATTAGTACTCAAACGATTAGTCGACTAGTCGGTGTCGACTCTGGGCAAACCAATAGTCGACTCTCAATTGTGCAGTCGACGAGTCGGAGGAATTCAAGCTTTAAGGTAAATAGGATCCCTTCTGTGCCACTGTCAGACAGTTTGAACAGCAATATTGGGCAATCAATGTATATGCAATCATCTATTGCCATCTAATAGTAGTGACAGTAGTTTGTTTTAACTGGTACTAGTAGAGTGCTGAATTATTTTGGGCTATCAGGATATGTTATTAATTTGCCTTGTTGCAATTTATGGGAGAGTGCCTATAGGCACTCTCCCATAAATCGCAACAAGGCAAATTAAATAAGACTATGTAATTTCACTCTTAGCATAATTAGAAGCACATTAACAGAATAATGTTCCAGTAAGTTGTTGTATATGAATGCCCAAGTGAAGCCAAATTTGGACCTTCAGCACTCTACCGGAACACCAACACTGTTATAAGGAGACAGGTCATCACCAATGACTAGTCGAAGTCGACTTGACTTTTGGGTATTGACTAGTCGACTTTGGAATTCACAAGTCATTTATCACTATTGGTTATCAAGTAACTGAGTGCAAACTGATTTTCTGAACTTGAATATTCTGGTTGTACATGTGTATGATATTGTCCCCAACTCAGGTCTCTGCCCCTCAAACTGATCCTAAACACTGACAACCCAGTATCTTTATATGTATGCCATTCAACTATGATTACTGAGTACACTGATGTAACATATGTTAACCCGTCATTTGTGTGTTATGATATCTAAGATTTCAAAATTACCACGTTTGGTGGCCATTTTGGACTCATTGTGAATAAAATCAAAATTTATTTTCCATTTATGATAATGATACATTACATTCTTGTTATTCAGTCCAACCCTGTGTTTTGCTAATTCACAGTGCTAAAATTCTAGGCCAAAAAGTCCGATTTGAGGCTATTTTAGAAAACTTTTTTTATCAGTTGGTTATGGAAAAGTGTTTTGTGAGAAATCTGTGAAAATTTCAGGTCATTACTGGTAGCACATTCGTACAGGATCTATTGGTCAAGACAATTTGGGCTTTTTGGGGAATTCTGAATGCAGAGTTGGAGGTACACAGCTGAACAGACTACAACTCAAATCCATCTATGACTAAGCAAAATTTCAGAAAACTCTGTAAGAGAGCCTCGAGAAATCGTCTCTTCCATAGTGTTGGAAAAAAAAAAAAAATTTTTTTTTTAGAAAAGAATAACAAATGTCCTTTCCTTTCAGGAAAAGCCAAATTATTTCATCCTGAGGTCAAAAAGTGCATTGAAAAATTAAAGTTTCTCCAGTTTTCCTAAAGGCATAAAAAATGTGAGAAAGACAGAGTCCTCAGATTTATTTTACGTAAATAACTACTGTACATTAGAAGTGTGCAGCATTGAAATTCGAAGTTCATTTACGGTATTGGTATTTTTAGAATGATTTACCTCGGTATCGGTTCGGTATTCGATGTCAACCATGTGCATGTACCCACACTGATACAAATATCAAATCGCAACTTTGGTATACTGCCCAGCGAGAGTTCACAGGCTTTACAACAGACAAATCCAGGCCTTGACAATTCCATATTTTGATTAACCCATTAACAGGTTACCCATTTAGTTGTTCATTAACCTATTCTGAAACTTATGTAACTTTGTTTCATTAACCTGTTGGTTAAATAAAAATCCAAACACGATATGCCACAGGCATATCCCGAAAGCCGTAGGCCTATGCTGGTGGGAGAGTTTGGGAGGGAAATGTGGAGTTATACCCTTTCTGTTGGCAACATGTGATGACTTCCGAGGATAAAAATATCAACGAAACAAATACGCAATCACTAGAAATATAGAGTTGTGCCTCTTCTGTTGGCAGCATTGCATATAAGAGTTGTGCCTCTTCTATTGGCAGCATTGCATAAAGCGGTGAATATGTTTGTTTGTTTGTTGGTGGTTAACGTCACATATTTATGCACCATGGCTAATCGTGACACAACATGGAGATGAAGTCAAGTTTAGTCAATCGTTGATCTACATGTTGCCCATTTTAGAGGACTTTCACCCCAAGCATTGGTGACTGGGTCCTATTTTACTAGTAAAGCGGAACTGGTTTACCACAGTATACAAGTGCTGCTTACTTCCCGGGGTTCACACGGGGAAAAGCGGTGAATAGGTCAAGAATTGATTTGGCTGTGGACCCATCATACATCAGGCTGCAGTACGTTTCAATTTCCATAAACTGTAATAACATGATTCTAATTATGCTTGCAGTAGCCCAAACATGGTCTGAAAGTCCGTAATATATTTTTTTGGTTTGGTACGTCCTTTCACAGTACCAAACCAACAAATTATATTACGGACTTTCAGGACATGTTTGGCCAAAACCAGCTAGCACTATTCAACAAAAGTCGTAAATTAATTTTCATTTTTTTTTTCATTTTTTGTCTCCAAAACATAGGTTATGACCCCTCTTTGGAATGAGTCGAGATCGTTCCAATGAGGGGTCATAACCTATGTTTTGGAGACAAAAAATGGAAAAAATTAGATATTCAAGAATTTTGTTTGCAAGTGTCATCTGCTTTTCAGGTTAGGTAAAGGGATAATTGTGTTGTCTCTGCAAGGGTTGTCATAATTCCTGATGATTTATTGGATGCCTGGGGCATAAATAATAATTTGAATTGTTACTAGTGCAGTTCACATTCTAGGTCATTTCATCTCCGAAGTATGGAGTACATTATAAAATACATGTATGGGTTCCAGACAAGTGCCCCCGGGATATTTGCCCGCCTCCCCCAGTCCAGCAATAGCTAATTGAATAACTGACACCCAGTGAAATTGCCACCTAGGATATGTGCCCCCGGGGAGTCAAAACATCGGCTAGGAAAACTGCCCGGGCCCCAATGGAATTTGCACCTAGGAAATGTGCCCCCAATCAGGATGTCAGCTTGGAAAACTGCCTCCCAAATTATCAGAGTTTACCATGCCAAAGGCTTTGAAATATGAATACAGGATTTCAAAAAATCTTGAATTCTATTACATGTACAAATTTATTAACCCTTTGAACACTGGTGGTATCTTCCATGCCAGTTAAATGGCAGAAATTAGAAGAGTCCATATCCTTTATTTGGGGGTAGGGCAATTAATATTTTCCATGTACAGCCTTCAGGCTGCACGTTGAAAATATTAAGTGTTCTACCACACACGTTCATGTAGTTGCCATCCTACTTAATGAAATTATGACATATCGTGTTGCTGGACCGGAAAAGAGGTCTCTCATGTTGAAAGAGTTAATGTTCATCAAAAAATGTTTGCATCTGCACAAGATGCTGTCAAGCACTAACTATTGTCCTCTGCTCCAAACACTGAAAACAATTGGGGAATACAGTGGAGCCCACTTAATTGGATATCTCTTAATTGTATATCCCTGTTAACTGAATATAATTTTCCCAACACAAAACCATTTACCATACCTCCCATACAAATTTGACCTGTTAATTGAATATAGGTTTTAGAGTAAACTCCTGTTAATTGAATAAAATGTCTTGTAACCTGTCAAGAAATTACTCTGACTCTCCCCAGTTTTCCTTTGTTTATAGACTTATTTGACCTCAGTACATCCAATACAGTCATTTAATCTATTAGATCTTGTTTGACAGAGCTCATAGAGCTCTGTCAAACAAGATATAATAGAATAAATGCTAAGTTTATCTCTAGAATACAGGAAAGTGACACAATCCCTGTTAACTGAATACTCCTGTTAATTGAAAAATTTTCATTGACAAAGTGGCTATTCAATTAACAGGATTCCACTGTACAATGTTTTAGAAGATTGTTAATTATTTCTCGACATATTGATCTAATCCCCCTTTCCATTTTATTTTGAACCCTTTACCAAGGCAGACAATACTAAAATTTATTATTCGGAATATTTTCTCAAATTTTTCAAAAAATATCAACAAAACCATATCATTTGGCACCTCATTGGAATGATCTCGATGAGCTCATGCCAATATGGTTTTGTTTAAATTTTTTGGAAAAACAATATTGTTTTCAATTTCTCAATTTGTAAATTATGTTTCAAATTGTCAAAAATTCTAGCTGTTACTATTTACAACTACAGTGTATGCAACATCGAGCTACATGATGTCAATAGGTACGAGATTTCTATAGTATGTTTACTTATCGTAATAAAAAAAAATCCTCGAAAATCGAGATGCAGTTTACTTATCGTAATAAAAAAAAATCCTTAAAATACACTTAAAGAAAATCACATCATGTAAAATCGTTATCCTGAGTTAATTCCATCATTCTGTTACAAAATGATGAAACACCAAAAATTGATCATTCCTGCATAAGATGTGATTGACTGTAAGGACAGTGAGAATTGTTCAAAGTTCTAAGCTTGAGCATATGCTTAGCACATATTCAGTTCCCAGAAGAATACCAAATAATAACTAGACTTTATGATTCTGGAGAATCATGGCTTTTCCCGATTAGATTCCATGATTTTTCTTGACCCCACAGTGTCTGATGAATTGTTTTTAACTGTCTCACTAAAGTTGCTTCATTGATGTTATGAGAAAGGTGAGTATAGTAGTCTCAAATGACTCGGTTTGGGTTTGATAAAAAAATGTTTAGGTAAAACCCATCATTAATGGTAGAATGGATTAATATCAATATCAATATCAATGTTTCCCTATCAGTTTTGCGTCCGGTAAAAGAAGTTACGTTTCTCTGTGGCATTTCCATTTGATGTTGTTGGTGGTCCAAAAACAGACTATTTCCTCAATTTCTTTTACATTTAGCAGCCCATGAAGGGTTAACAAATGCCTACCAGAATAATTGATCCATGCAACTGGTCATATGACACCAAGACCTATCAACGTCCATTTTCTCTTGAAAACCCCACAAAATGTTTGTAGAAATCCAGGGAAAACGATTTTTTAAGCTTTTGATGGGTATCCCTGTTAACCTCCCCAACAGGGGTTAACGCTTGGCTTTTTGAATACCTTTATGACTTACAAAAATGGTCCTCTGTGAATTCCACTTCAAACAAAGGAGATTATGTTTATCTCTCATGTATACATTAGGTGCTGTGCGTGTCTGAAAACAGTCCCATGTTAACAACATTACGATGCTTGGTAGCTTGTAGATGGTTAAAAAACGCTCACCGGAGTATTTTGTCCATGCAACTTGTAATGTCACATAAAGACCTACGAATAGTCAATTTGTCTTGAAACCCTACAAGTTACCATTAGGGAAATTCACAGAAAATGGGAATTTAAAGCTTTCAAGGGATATCTCTCTTTAGCCTGCCCAAAGTGGGTTAAGACGTCGACTTTTGAATACCCTTACTACTTACAAAAATGTTTCCGTATAAATTGTACGCGCGATAAAAGAAGGCACTTTTCTTTGTGGTGTACCCTTTGGGTGCTGTTGGTGTGCAAAAACAGCCCATTTTATCGCAATTTTGACCTTCAGCAGCCCGGGGAGGGTTAACTAATGCTGACCGGAATATTTTGTTCATGCGACTTGTAATGTCACACCAAGACCTGCAAATAGCCGATTTTTCTTGAAAACCTACAAGATGTTGTTAGAGAAATCCACAGAAAACGGGTATTTTAAGATTTTAATGGGTATCTCTCTTTAACCAGCCCAAAACGGGTTACGACGTCAAATTTGGAATACCCTTACCACTTTCAAATATATTTTCCGATCAATTTTGCGTCCGATAAACGAAGGCCCCTTTCTCTGTGGTATATCTTTTGGGTGCTGTTGGTGTCTAAAAACAGCCCATTTTATCACAATTTTTATGTTTAGCAGTTCGGGGAGGGTTAACTAATGCTGACCGGAATATTTTATCCATGCAACTTGTAATGTCACACCAAGACCTGAGAGTGACCAATTTTTCTTGAAAATCTACAAGACTCGTTTAGAGAAATCCACGGAAAACATGAAGTTTTGAGCTTTTTTGGGGTATTGCTGTTTAACCAGCCCAAAACGGGTTAACACTTGGTTTTCTGCACACGCTTATTACTTACAAAAATGATCCTCGGTGAATTCCACTTCCAATAAAGGAAGTTATGTTTACCTCTCGGGTTTCGTTTGGGTACTGTGGGGGTCTGAAACCGGCCCATTTCATCAAAATTTCGATGTTTGGCAGCCTGTGGAGGGTTACCATATGCATCGCCTAATATGTCGTGTGTACCAAAGGTTGTGTCATAGAGAGGTCTAGTAATTATGAATATTTAAAAAAAATCCTAAAGACGTGTTTCGAGAAAGTGCCGATAAATCCCAATTTTGGCAGTTTTTTGCCAATTCTGGTGAACTAAGGGTTAAATCGAAAATTCCGCTTCGGTACATTTTTAGATTTTTTGCCACTATATGCATGTGCCAAATTGTGTGAAAATCGGTTCGAAAATGGCTTCTGAATCGTACGGACAAAAATGTGTGGAAAAAAAAAAAATAAAAAAAAAATAATAATAATAATCCGTAGAAAAACAATAGTCTTTTCCAGAGGGAAAAGCCTAATAACCTGATAATTCTACCATAAATGTGTTGGCATTTCAGTTACTGCCTTATTGGAATCAAATTAATGCCCCCTTTCATGGCTTTATTTTCAAAATCATTCTTCCCCTCCCCAAGTTGGAAATTCACTACCATACACCCCCTTCAATCGAAAACCTCTAGCCACGTCCCTGGTTGAGCAACGGTAACTTAAAAATAGCATTAGTTAGAGAACAGGTAGGGCTGCATGGTATAATGATAAACCGATATATACCGGTATTCAAACCAATATCGATTGAATACCGGTGAAATTACAAAAATATCGGTTTATCGTCATTATTTATTTACCCACAATTTAATTTTCAAGATGTCTTGAGTGTTTTAACTGTAGCCCCGAATGAATAATATTATCCCTTTATCCAAGGAATCGTCTGCTTGTGCACTCGTAATATACGAATTCAGCAGTTGAAAAAAATAATTTTAAAAAATTTCAACAAAACTATATCGTGTGACTCCTCATTGGAACGAGCTTGTTGAGCTAGTTCCAATGAGGGGTCACATGATATAGTTTTGTTGAAATCTTTGGGGGAAATTTGATAAATTAATTTTGAAAATAATAAATTTTGATATCGCCTGCATTGGGTAAAGGTGTTTCAAACCGCATCATCAAGACATGCTAAATCGTTCCGACTCTGATGCCTCGAGTCTCGATTGTGGTACTTGTGTTCATATATCTGAACAGTTTTCTATATACCGGTATACCACAGTATTTTTTTGAATACTGATACCGATATTCAGTTTTGAATATCGTGCAGCCCTAAGAACAGAACATATTTTGCATATCCATACCATAATCTGTTCAAAGCATTTGTCAGGACAGGATTGTGGTAGCTAGGATGATTTTAGAATTCCAAGAATAAACAGAATGATCAAGGACATTACTCAATTTCAGCAAGAACATCCTATGAAAATAAGTTTGCTGCAAAAACCGGAACCGCCCCCCCCCCCCCCCTCCCAAAGGATGCAGCTCTTATTGAGTGTGTGTTTATCTTACCCAGTTTGCCTAACACTCTTTTTGCAGCACCGGAACAACCTTCACATGTCATCTCCATATGAAATTCATGCCTCTGTGGCTGAAAAAAGAACAGAAAAATTTACCAAAACAGAATCTGGATTGAACAATCCATGAAGTGCATGACACAATGACCCTCTAAATTCTTTTCCAAATATGTCTTGCAGATGACACTTGCAATATTTTTAGTAGTGAAAAAACACCCAAAATTTCAGTTTTTCAAAACCTTGCTCATTTACCCTCCCTATACATGTTATAAGCTTCTTGAGCTGGAATCTCTTAACCCTTTACCCAACAAATCGCCCCCATCCGCCCGCGTAATATGCAAATTCAGCAGTTGAAAAAATGTTATTTTTCAAAAAATTTTAAAAATGAAAGTGTCAATGACACTGTAGCTCAACTTGTCAAGACAAAGACATGTACATGTATAGTATGTGACACAGCAATGACAAACATCTAGGTAATGACCTGATAACAAAGGTACATATAAAGTATTGTAACGGTCTGTACATAAATACTGACCGTTGCCTGTAACAAATGTATAGGTAAAGTATTGTAAAGGTGGGTGACAGTCAGATGCTGAACTAGAAAAAATCTTTGAGTCCCAGAGTGGGTCTGACTGAACCCCAAAATATTTGTTCTCATAGCACAGTGATAACAAAGGCACCCCAAAACACACTCGTTCCTGTCCCAAGGTGAAAACAAAAGTACTCAAGAAGTTTTGTGAAGATCAGTTCATAAATACGAGCTGTATAGAACTTGTGACAAAAAACTGATTGGACCTAATTTCGGTACAAAATGGCCACTGGCAGCCATCTTGAATTTTGGACCGTACCCAGAAACACTCATTCTCATCCCAAGGAGATAACAAAGGTACCCAAGAAGTTTTGTGAAGATCGGTTCATAAATACAGCCTCTACCCTGAGCCGTATTGACATGTGTGCTTACACTGTGTAAGTAGCACTGAATAAATTAAAGTTCATCTAATTTGCATAATTTCTGCACGAAAAAAAAAACCCTTACAATATGTGATGTATTCCATGTTACTAAACATTCATACAAAAATTTATTCAAATCAGAACTTTCATACAGAAGTTCTATACAAAAGACTGATTGCACTAATTTTGGTACAAAATGGCTGCTGGTGGCCATCTTGAATTTCGGACCACACCCAAAAACACTCGCTCTCATCCCACGGTGATAACAAAGGTACCCAAGAAGTTTCGTAAAGATTGGTTCATAAATATGGCCTCTAGTCTGAGCTGTATAGAAGATGTGTACAAAAAACTGATTACACCTAATTTCAGTACAAAATGGCCACTGGCAGCCATCTTGAATTTTAGACCGCACCCAGAAACACTCGCTCTCGTCCCAAGGTGATAACAAAGGTACCCAAGACATTTCGTGAAGATCAGTTCATAAATACAGACTCTAGTCTGAGCCGTATTGACATGTGTACTTACTGTGTGTAAGTCGCACTGAAAAAATCAAAGTTCATCTAATTTGCATAATTTCTGCACGAGAAAAAAACCTGTATTATATGTGATGCATTCCATGGTACTAAACATTCACACAAAAAAAATTATTCAAATCAGGGCTTTCATATGGAAGTTCTGTGCAAAAATCTGATTGCACCTAATTTTGTACAAAATGGATGCCATCGGCCATCTTGAATTTCGGACCGGACCCCAAAACACTCGTTCTCGTCCCACGGTGATACCAAAGGTACCCAAGAAGTTTCAGAAAGATCGGTTCATAAATACGGCCTCTAGCCCGAGCCGTATTGGCATTTGCACTTACAGTGCTGAAAGTAACCCCAAAAAACATCAAAATTAGTCTAATTTGCACAATTTACGTACGAGAAAAAAACCTGTATTATATGTAATGTATCCCATGGTACTAAACATTCATACAAAAAATTATTCAAATCAGAGCTTTCATATGGAAGTTCTGTACAAAAAAACAGATTTCTGCATCGTCGGTACAAAATGGTGGCTGGCAGCCATCTTGAATTTCGGACCGCACCCAAAAACACTCGTTCTCGTCCCACGGTCATAACAAAGGTACCCAAGAAGTTTCGTAAAGATCGGTTCATAAATACGGCCTCTAGCCCGAGCCATAGCAGCTTGGCACTTACAGCTCTGAAAGTAACACTAAATAAATCAAAGTCAGTCTAATTTGCATAATTTACGCACGAGAAAAAAACCTGTATTATATGTGATGTATCCCATGGTACTAAACATTTATACAAAACTTTATTCAAATCAGAACTTTCATACAGAAGTTCTGTACAAAAAACTGATTTTTGCATCATCGGTACAAAATGGCCACTGGCAGCCATCTTGAATTTCGGACCACACCTAAAAACACTCGTTCCCGTCCCAGGGTCATAACAAAGGTACACAAGAAGTTTCGTAAAGATCAGTTCATAAATACGACCTCTAGCCCGAGCCATAGCCAATTGTTGACGTACGGACAGACGGACAGACGGACGACGGGCCATGACAATAGCTCAAATTTGACTTCGTCAAAGTTGAGCTAAAAACATATCATGTGACCACTCGTTGAAACGAGCTCATCGACCTCGTTCCAACGAGGGGTCACATGATATGGTTTTGTTGAAATTTTTTGAAAAAATGATATTTAAAATAATAAATTTTGATATCGTCTGCGTTGGATAAAGGGTTAACAGGGAAAGGTCAGAATAGTACAATTTCTCAAAATTCAGCTTTAATTGGGAATTTGCTTGGAAGAAGAAACACACAAAGAATAAGAAATGTTAACTTCATTATGGCTTCATATTGAACTTAGAACATTAATACTGAAGCTACAGCATGTACTGATCATGAATTAAATTTTATAACAGACAGTTGCGTGAAATAATGATCAGTCTCTGTACATGTATCTCTATTAAATAAACTGTTACTGTTCTTATCCTATTAAATGATGAAGATATTTATGCATTTTCTACGCAGTCTACATTCTGTGGCTTTTTAGTTGTGTCTAGGCAAGTCTTGTCTGCCTATATAGGCAGCTAAGACTTGCCTAGAAACTGACACGGTTCTTGGGATGCAACTTAAAAAGTGAATCTAAAACAGCCTGTTGAGGCACCGGTTTTGTTGCAGTGAAAAAGGATTAAAGTCAAAATTACTTAAATTAGGGCTTCAAGAGTTGGATAAGAATTAAATTTATATTTGAATGAGGATTGAGATTGGGAAATTTGAGGGTTGAATGGATGCCATTGGGAAAGGGTCCCATATTTGTCCCTTGTAGACACCCAAAAGAATCGCTGAAATTGAATATATGTGTATACACCCGTGACCCCTGTGGAGCATGGTGGCTCAGTGGTAGATTGTTGGATTTCAATGCTAGAGGTCCCTAGTTTGATCCCTGTTCAGGGCAACCCATGTTGTGTCCTTGGGCAAGGCTCCTTATCCTGGTTGCCTACATGGGGGCACGATGATGCTGTGTACTAAGGTGTACTGTTTGTCGATAGTGCACATGTCTTCAACCACTGTAAACCCTGCTTGAGCGGAGCTTGAACAGTTAGAATGTAGAGGAGCTGACAGCTGCTCGTCGATGCTCAGTGGTTCTCTCCAGGTACACTGGCTTCCTCCACCCGTAAAACTGTCAGTCACGATCAAACATTGTGCATAAGTAAGTGACCTTAAACGCCAATAAATAAATAAATATAAACACCCCTTTCAAAACAATACTCAGTATAACTAAACTTCTTTATTTTTTGTACAGGCCTGGCATTTTCAGGAGAGCGATTTATTCGCTCGCCTACTGCTCGCCTTAAAAAAATTAAGGAGGGTGAAAACTAGCCCTCCTGGCCTTAGAAAATAACGATTACCATAACCGCCTGCTGTACATGTACGTGGAGAGTAACTAAATCATCCGCGGAGTGGAGTTATCGCCCAAGCTATAAATTTTTAATTTTGTACATATCGACAAAAAACACAAGCAATGTTTCAGCCAATGGACCTCCAGGTTTAACCCGGAGGTCCATTGGCTGAAACTTTGATTATGCTGGTTATGCTTTGCAACAAATTTGCAATTATTGCTTGGGTAGAATCTCCACTCTGCGTGTGATTTAGTGATAATACACTCTCCACGTACTGTATGCCTAAAACCCACATCTTTTAAGATCTCTGCTACATGTATGTTAGTGGTCGCTATAAGACGCCACATTGCCCCTCCCACATCTCCGGGCCATGCCAAGGCCTGATGGCATGGGAGGGGCATTGTAGCCGTCTCACAGAGACTACCTTGTTAGCAGCACCAAATAAAATGTACAAAGCCCACTTGGCAGAATTCATTAACAGTAAAACTTCATTTTGCAATTTTATCTTTTGTTAGCTTGATGAGAGCTAATCGCTCGCCTAGGCCATGCGAGAGGAGCGAGTTTTAGCCCTCCTGCATTTTTAAGAATGCCAGGCCTCTTTGTAATTTGACATGACCAATTTTAGTAGTTGTCTCCATTTTCTCAACTTGATATCATTTTTTGAAAAGCTCTCTCATAGAAAGCATTTCAATAAATAGAGATTATTACCATTAAGTGGATGTACAAAATATGTATCTGAGGCGAGCTCCAGGTTCTAAGGGAAGATCACAACGAGTTGAAGATCTACCCTTAGAATCCGGAACGAGGCTCAGATACATATTCTGTACATCCACATACCGGTAATGGTAATAAGCATTTTATCTTACAATATATTGGGGATAAGTCGAGAATGTAGACGAATATGTAATACAAAAGGTACATGTACATGTATACTATGTGACACAGCAATGACAAACATCTAGGTAACGACCTGATAACAAAGGTACATATAAAGTATTGTAACGGTCTGTACATAAATACTGACCGTAGCCTGTAACAAATGTATAGGTAAAGTATTGTAAAGGTGGGTGACAGTCAGATGCTAAACTAGAAAAGAAATTTTTGAGTCCCAGAGTGAGTCTGACTGAAAATATTTGTTCACATAGCACAGTGATAACAAACGCACCCCAAAACACACTCATTCCTGTCCCAAGATGAAAACAAAGCTACACAAGAAGTTTCATGAAGATCAGTTCATAAATACGAACCGTATAGAAGTTGTGACAAGAAACTGATTGGACCTAATTTTGGTACAAAATGGCCACTGGCAGCCATCTTGAATTTTGGCCTGCACTCAGAAACACTCGTTCTCGTCCCAAGGTGATAACAAAGGTACCCAAGAAGTTTCGTGAAGATCGGTTGATAAATACAGCCTCTAGCCCGAGCCGTATTGACATGCGCACTTACAGTGTATAAGTAGCACCAAATAAATCAAAATTCATCTAATTTGCATAATTTCTGCACGAGAAAAAAACCCATACTGTATGTGATGTATTCCATTTTACTAAACATTCATACAAAAATTTATTCAAATCAGAACTTTCATACAGAAGTTTTGTACAAAAGACTGATTGCACTAATTTTGGTACAAAATGGCTGCTGGTGGCCATCTTGAATTTTGGACCACACCCCAAAACACCCATTCTCATCCCACGGTGATAACAAAGGTACCCAAGAAGTTTCGTAAAGATCGGTTCATAAATGCGGCCTCTAGCCTAAGCCGTATAGAAGTTGTGTACAAAAAACTGATTAGACCTAATTTCGGTACAAAATCACCACTGGCAGCCATCTTGAATTTTGGACCGCACTCAGAAACACAAAATTTTTCAAATCAGCGCTTTCATATGGAAGTTCTGTGCAAAAATCTGATTGCACCCAATTTTGTACAAAATGGCTGCCATTGGCCATCTTGAATTTCGGACTGCACCCAAAAACATTCGTTCTCATCCCACGGTGATACCAAAGGTACCCAAAAAGTTTTGTAAAGATCGGTTTATAAATACGGCCTCTAGCCCGAGCCGTATTGGCATTTGCACTTACAGTGCTGAAACTAACACTAAATACATCAAAGTTAGTCTAATTTGCATAATTTAAGTACGAGAAAAAAAAAACGTATTATATGTGATGTATCCCATGGTACTAAACATTCATACAAAAAATTATTCAAATCAGCGCTTTCATATGGAAGTTCTGTGCAAAAATCTGATTTCACCTAAGTCTGTACAAAATGGCCGCCAGCAGCCAACTTGAATTTCGGATCGGACCCCAAAACACTCGTTCTCGTCCCATGGTCATAACAAAGGTACCCAAGAAGTTTCGTAAAGATCGGTTCATAAATACGGCCTCTAGCCCCAGCCGTATTGAATTGTTGACGGACAGATGGCCGACTGGCCATGGCATATGTAAGCTTCGCCAAAGTTGAGCTAAAAATGTAAGTATTTTTACAGCCTTAGTCTGTGTATATTTTCGTGTAGTCTGTGATATGGCTGCCTATCAGCTAACTGTGCAATGCCTGTGATGTGTTAGTGTATGTTAGCTTATCAACTAACTCTGTACAATGCACAAGTTAGTCTTTTTTTCTGGTTATAAATACGATCATCTCTATTTTGCGGCCAAGCCAGAAAATGAGCAGACTGTCATCTGCAAAATGAGGTCCCCAGAGGGTGAATTTAGTGATGCTACCCTGCATAGCTGGGTAGCATCACTAAATTTACCCTCTGTGAACTTCAATCTGAATCAGGGTCTCAAAACTAAACAGAAAGAGGTACCCAAAGGATAAATTGGCCCACTGTATGGGATAGCCTCATCAAATTCACCCTCTGGGGACCTCATTCAACAAATGTCAGACTGCTTATTTTCAGGCCTGTATGCAACTAACTCTGTTCAATGCACAGCCTTAGTGAGTGCAGATTTTCATATGGTGTGCGACATGCATTGCATGGCTATAAAAAAAATTTCATTATTAGTGTAAATCTTATCTACATGTACAGCAACTTTTACTAATTTAACCCTTTACCTAACGTGAAAAGCAGACGACACTTGCAAAAACATTTCTTGAATAACTAATTTTTTTCATTTTATGTCTCAAAAACATAGGTTATGACCCCTCGTTGGAACGAGCTCGTTCCAACGAGGGGTCATAACCCATGTTTTTGAGACAAAAAATGAAAATATTTTGAAAATTAATTGGCGATTTTTGAGAATAGCGCTGGCCGGTTTTGGCCATTACGTTGGGTAAAGGGTTAATGGCCAAATCCAGCCAGTAATTTTCTCAAAAAGCATTTGAACTCAGCTTATGACCCCTCATTGGAATGGATTGTGGAAAGTTTTTTTTAATGGATTCCAAAAATGAAAATCTATTTTATTTTCAATTAATAGCTTATTTGATGCTTCACACTCCAGCAATATATACAGAAATATATATAGATCTGTCATGTTTGGGATGACAGGCATAAAACATTTGGCACCTGTTACAATGACAACCACAAAAAAATTATTATTTTCAGACTTGCTGCAGTTGCGAAAGAAATGTAATTGGTACAAATAGATTACATAATCATATTAGAGCTGGGAGGTGTTGATTTTTCAGGTTCAGCTCCAGTTCAAAAACCCACAAAGGTTTGTACGGCTCCACTCACCACAGAAACTTAGGTCTGTAACCCTTTACCCAACACAGACGATATCAAAATTTATTATTTTAAATATAATTTTTTCAAATTTTTCAAAACATTTCAACAAAACCATATCGACGAGCTCGTTCCAACGAGGGGTCACATGATATGGTTTTGTTGAAATTGTTTGAAAAATAATATTTTTTCAACTGCTGAATTTGCATATTACAAGGGCAGATGCGGCCGATTCGTTGGGTAAAGGGTTACATGTAAGTATCTCCATAGAGTTCAATCTAACTTGCCTTTGATCATTCTTAGGGGTTCTAGGTAGAGATGGCCGGTTAACCGAAAATTTGGTTTGGTTTTGTTTCGGTTTCATTCAAAGAGTCAGGTTTTTGGTTTCAGTACAAACATAACAATGCATTGCATTTGCATACAAGAAGATGTATTTGGTGCCAGTCACTGAGTCAGTGTCACAGGGACTCCCTTTCCAGAGCAATGCACATGTGTGTGTAATATACCAGTACTCTGATTTCCTGAGCATAATGTATTTGCGTAAATTATATCAAGAGTTTTAAGTTTGAGAAAAATGATTTTTGCCTCGAGTCTAGTGATGAACCGATAATTGGAATCGGCAATTGGAACCGGCCAGTTGTGGGGCATCAGCCGATTATGACAACCGGCAGTTTCCGGTTATTCTATATTTAACACTGACTATTAAAAATCTCTTTGATCTCTGGTCATTTCAATAAAGTTTCCCAATTAAAAACGGGTGTTGTGCATAGCAGAAAATTTAGGGAATTGCAGAGCAGAGATATTAAGGAATTTACTAAGTGCAATCGGTACGAGATTACCACCATTTCCTGTAGATTGTAGAGTTCATGTAAACATTTGAGAAACACATCAAGGGAGGTAACAAGTTGAAAAAACAACATTGAATAATACACTCTGACAAACGTGAAAACCATGCGTCATGCGACTTCACAACACATATTAACATCAAAATTATTATTCAATTAAGACGCAAAGTATGTGTGCTCAGTATATTCCTGGTTAATACAGCCAAGTGTATTGTATCCTTACATAAAACCGTATTAACACTATTTACCGGAATACAACACAATCTTCACGAGAACAATATCGTGTGATTGTATCGTTAATAACGATCTTTTCCCCACACCCCAACCAAAATGCAAATATTATTTTGGCTAATATTACCCAGCACTAAATATGCATCCTCTGGGAACTTATGTGGTATTATGCTTTCGTAATTGATGATTTATCAACGAAATTCTGTAGTATAACAGGCACCAACAGATTTTCTTCTGTGTCCTATTTCAACCATCGGAATTGGCATAATCGGTAATCGGTTGATAGCAAGTTTTGATAATCGGTTCATCACTATTCAAGTCTGTTGCAAAATTAGCCTCTCCCTCCCCCGCCCAATACCTATGTTTAGGGTAACCAGACACGCCCTCAAAAATTATGCCGACCATAAAAATTTTATCAAGTAAAAGTGGCTCATATAAGTCATTGAACCCTAAATTTTATTCCAACTTCAACTGTGATTTTGATGCTGGCTTTGGAGTTCAAGCTTTCAAAATTACGTGTAGAAATAAACATAATTGTCATTATAAATGTGGCACAAGTGACACTTGTTCCAGTTCTGCAAAGGAAATCGCAATTTGATAAACAGATGAATATTTAAAACATGATGAGTAACAAGTAATGTTGTCATCCAATTTTCGTGGTAAATGCCACGCTCAAATGCCTACCAATTAGTGCAGCTGTTCTGAAAATGGGGTATCGCAACTCTGAAGTTTGAAAACAGACTACAGGTTGACATTTGGTTGTTTCTCTCTTTATTCTGACAAGTGAAGACCTGATTAGAGTTTTTCAACATTGAAGTTGAAAACCCACTCTACGGGTTTCCTTTAATTTTTTCGGTTGATAACAAAACCGAACCGAATTTTCGGTTTACCGCCCATCTCTAAAAATAAAATCAAATGTATAATTTTCAGAGGCCTGTACTGTAGTTCACAAATTTAGTTTGCAGAACTGTGTTGTGGTTGATGTACTGTTTCACGCTGACAGGCTGAAGGTAAACATTTACACTGTTCGTTGAAATCGTGATTCAAAATTTTTGTTTGCGGGAAATCTGAAATATTTCGGGAGTCACATGATTCTTTTGTTCACTCCCTTATTTTAGGTGCACCGAAACTTATCGTATTTTGTTTTTTGCCAAGACAACTTCACAGTGATAAGTGGAAGTTTCAATGAGACATCTTTAAAACATTCTTTCTTTCCCTAAAATGAAATCTGTATGTGGATGCTATTACCTGAGAAGTCATTTTTAATTCTGTAAAATATGTGAAATGTCTTCGGAAAGGAAAGTCCAACTCTTGAACCGGATACCAAAACGAAAGTGACAACTCGACGACGTGCCTGGGGAAATTCCCGTCCACAATCTTCGGACGATAACGGAACCAAATCAACATTCAAAACCCCTCGGTCGAATTTTGCTTTACCAAAAAAAAATTCACTCAAACCTGCTCAGACTTCGGTGTTTTTTGTTTTGTTTTTGGTTTCTTTGGAAACAGTGATATTTAGGGGAACGGGAAGATTCGGCCTCGGGAAGATTCGTCCCGGGAAGATTCGGCCCCGGGAAGATTCAGCCTCGGAAAGATTCGGCCCGGGAAGATTTCGTTGCCACTTTTGTGTATTTCTGTCTCGTTTCTGTCTCTAAATCAACCGCGACGACATTCATTTTAACTATATGGGCTTCTTTCATTAAAATCGGGACTAATTTATAAAAGCTGAGACCAGTTCCATTGCAGATTAAACGACGATGCCAGGCAGAAATACAAATATGCAATGAATTAGGTAAGTTGTTATTTTTGTAAATGCATAGAATGAGAGAAGGAATAAACGGATCCATGAATGAAACACAGTGAAATATAGTTGCATGATTCCTTTGGAACGACGTTTGATTCAATGATTTACAAGAATAAAAAACAAACTGATGTGACTAGAAATCCATATCTGCGTGTTATTTTTGTAAATGCATAGAATGAGAGAAGGAATAAACGGATGCATGAAGAAGATTAAAAATCATAACAGTTAAATCATAATCACCTGTTCACCAAGCTGTAAAAATGTGTGTTGTTTCAACATTTTTTTTCAATTATCAGTGTGACTAGAAACATTTAGTCAGTGTCTCTCTTCCACTACACACCGTGGCTTAAGTTATCTGAGGTGTGGGAATGGACTTTCTTGAACAAATAGGAATTTATTTTTTTTTTATGATGTGTTGGAATTTAGTTTAGTTTAAACAATATTTATTTCAGATCAAGTAAAATGTACAAAGAACAACGACAAACAAATAACAGAATAGAACATGAACTGAAGTGGATTCAGCAGTAAGCTTGAAGCTTATACAAGGCTGTCTCCGGGCATTACTAGACACGGCAGATTTGAACAGCTGGTACAGATGTATTTAGTGTCCTTTATGTTTGTACACGATTCCATAAATTATAAGGTTGTGGTAAAGATAGGATAGACAGGAAGAAAAAAGTAACACAAAAGAATGAGGAGTGAGAGGAAGGATGAATGACCCAAGGAAGAGATATGACCAGTGGTTGAGTGGCATACGTAGTGGCTGGATAACTATTTAGTTGGCAGGCCAGATTTGCCAGTGGCTAGCTGAAACGTTTACTTTGGAGAATGTACTGTTGGACTTTTTCAAATATAAACTTATTGATTTCGGGGCTATAAGATTCATAGCCATAAAGCAGTATCTCAGTCGTAATAGGGTAGGGAATAGTACCTAAGGTGTGTAATCTGGTTTGAGTGTACATGGAACAACGGAAGAAGTGTTCAGAGGTTTCGCGCTCGCCACATCTACACAATGGGGTGTCGGAGAGAAAATTGGTGTACAGATCGTGGTTAAGATTGCTACAATTTAGGCGCAATCGCGAGTGTAGTATTTGGGCTGGACGTGAGGAGTGGTGATAATAGAAGCTTGGTACTCGTTGTCTATTGCGATTAAGATAGGTCTTGAAATTTGATAGTGAAGGATTGCCTCTTATTTCGGCAGGAATACTGTTCCAGAGCCGTGTAGTCGATGGGAGGAATGATGTGTGGTAGACGTTTGTTCTACAATGGGGAGCAGTAAGATTTTCACATCGGAGACTGTAGTTATGAATTGCTGAGGTTGAAGGAGGAATTAAGTTTGATATGTAGGGAGGGACCAGGCCATGGTACATTTTGAAATACTGTATGAGCTTGTCATTTTGTCTTCTTGTTTCAAGGCTTTGCCAGCCAGTTTCAGCGTAGAGGCGGTTTTTGCTCGCACTTTTGGTACCCCCTGTCACCAGTCGTGCTGCTTCCACCTGTATTTTTTCAAGTTCATTAGCCTCACCCGCGGTGCAGTTGTCCCAAACGGTATCGGCGTATTCAAGTACAGGGCGAACAAAAGCATAATAAATTTTCTCGAGGCTTTTTCGATTTAGCCTGAACTTGAAACGACGTAAGATGTCGATACGTTTCCAAGCTTTTTTTGCTATTTCGGCAATATGAAAAGCCCATGTTCCACGATTGTCAAACGTCAACCCAAGGTGTTTATGGTGAGTGATATCACCGGAGCGTGTACAGGCCATGATAATTTTCGAATCAAAAAGACAAATTTACTATTATTATACTGCATTCACAATCTACTGTTCGCATTTTGTTCAATTCAATTTCATTTGTTTCAAACTTGGCATATTTCTTCATCGTCGTGTGACAGCAAGCTTCTCTTATAGAAGTTGTTAACAAGTTCATTGTTTTCCTCCATTGTTTATTTAAGCTCTATTCACTAAGTTAAGAAGGCATATCATTAAGGCCCAGTGAAAGCTTACTTTAATCTTTATACCAAGTAAACTTGTTATGACATAACGCATTTATTATATTGTATATATAGCCTTGATCACAAGTAAGAATTCAGTTATAGTTTGGATTTCCAAACGTTACTCTGCTTCATTTTATTGGGAAATCCCATGAGTTATTGCTGTAAAATTGTTCGGATATCCAACAAGACTAGTTGTCAAATGTTGATTACTGTTAGACATTTGGAATACCAGATTCAATATTAAATTGTTATCATCTTTAATTTGTCTCCGAGTCATCAGTTGAACACCATTGTTTCAAAGCAGATATCGACGGTCGTTCCCCACGGTTATAATTGGTGAGAGAATCCGCGACTGGACATCTTTTTAGCTTGTCCAAACGATCCAGGTACCACGTTCCAACTCATACTATAAATTTAAAGATGTTCAACAAATTACCCGACAATATGCAGACAATCCTTGATAATCTTCATCTGGATAAAATGAAGATGCAATGGACTCTCCAGACTAGTGAAGATTCCACCACGTTGGTATTGTCATGGAAAAAACAACCACCGCAAAAATCCACTGCAAATAAACTACGAGATGAGCGGCGTATGACGGACTACAACAAAAGGAAAAATACCGAACAGCTACAACAACAGACTTACCGGCATCAGAACATTCAGTTTCCACAGAGTTCCAACAAATCACCAGAAGTTAGTGTATGTGCTTCAAGTGTTTTTACAGAAACAGACAAACACATCCACAAAAACTCAGTGAGTACTCAAACTTATATTAACTCTCCATTAAAAGTCGACGTCAGTGTCAACGCAGCACCAACTTCCACTGACACGCCTGTTCAATGTTCCCCCCAGATGAAAAACATTTCAATCCAGACGCCGCGGGAGGAGTGCTCAGCTCTATCCTCCCACAACCGTCCAAAAAACACTGTCCAGCCAAAAAGAGTTACTGAGACTGTGATCAGATATTGTAGGTCCGTGCAATTTGGCCTTCAGTATCTGATTAAATGGAGAGACCATCCAGATGCTGATAACTCATGGGTTAAAGACTGTGAGTTGGACGAGGCAGCTCGAGAGTACATCCGGGACAATCAGAGTAGAATCCCGGGCCTTCGTCCAACTTTGTCAAGACCGGGAACTCCTGAACATAAGAGACACCGGCGGTACAAGCGACCATAATTTTTTTTGTATTTCGGAATTTTGGGACGTTACTATTTTAATGGCTTAAATGTGTTGCTGCGGGTCGCATCAATTGGAGCGGCAGAGATTATATCACCGGAGCGTGTACAGGCCATGATAAACTTTCGAATCAAAAAGACAAATTTACTATTATTATACTGCATTCACAATCTACTGTTCGCATTTTGTTCAATTCAATTTCATTTGTTTCAAACTTGGCATATTTCTTCATCGTCGTGTGACAGCAAGCTTCTCTTATAGAAGTTGTTAACAAGTTCATTGTTTTCCTCCATTGTTTATTTAAGCTCTATTCACTAAGTTAAGAAGGCATATCATTAAGGCCCAGTGAAAGCTTACTTTAATCTTTATACCAAGTAAACTTGTTATGACATAACGCATTTATTATATTGTATATATAGCCTTGATCACAAGTAAGAATTCAGTTATAGTTTGGATTTCCAAACGTTACTCTGCTTCATTTTATTGGGAAATCCCATGAGTTATTGCTGTAAAATTGTTCGGATATCCAACAAGACTAGTTGTCAAATGTTGATTACTGTTAGACATTTGGAATACCAGATTCAATATTAAATTGTTATCATCTTTAATTTGTCTCCGAGTCATCAGTTGAACACCATTGTTTCAAAGCAGATATCGACGGTCGTTCCCCACGGTTATAGTGACCTCGTTAATCGTAGTGTTGAACATGTGTAGTGGCGGGTGGATTAGTTGGTGGCATTTGCGAGTAATCAGAAGAGTTTCAGTTTTGGCGGGATTAAATTTGACAAGCCATTTGTCAGACCATTCCTCTAGTCGTTGCAGATCGGCCCCTGATAATTTCGGCAGCTCTGCTGGGGTCTTCAACGATTAGGTATAGTGTTGTGTCATCAGCAAAAAGACGAATTGTACTTGTGATATTCTCAACGATATCGTTAATGTAGATCAAAAAGAGTAAGGGGCCAAGGATTGAGCCTTGGGGTACTCCGGCTAAGACAGATCTCCAGGATGATGAGGCCGAGTTGAGAACGACACGTTGGAGTCTCCCGTATAAGTATGATTCAAACCATTTTAGGAGGGAGCCATTAATACCAATTTGTTCCAGCTTGAATAGTAGACCTCTGTGCCAGACTTTGTCAAAGGCTTTGCTAACATCGCAGAATACCACTCGGATCTCTTTGCCTTCATCCAGCGCTGAGCTGAAGGAGTGGTAAATGTCAGTCAGCTGTAGGACTGTCGAGTCAGATGGTAGAAATCCGGACTGGAGGGGGGTAAGAATCATGTTTGTTTGCAGGTAGTATAGTACTTTTTTAAAGACACATTTCTTGAAGACTTTACTCAAACAACTCAGTAAGGTGATTGGGCGGTAATTTTGAGTAAGCTGACTGTCTCCGTGTTTGTATACTGGGGTTACGTTACCTCGCTTCCATTCGTCTGGGAAGAATGATTCGCTTAACATCAAGTTGAATAAGGTAGTTAGGGGATCGCATAAGCTCGCTGAACAATTTTTAAGGAGATGAGGACTAATATTGTCTGGACCACAGGCTTTGGATACATTGAGGGACTGAAGAGCTTTCAGTGTATCCTCAGGTGTCAGGCTGATGTCACGTAGTTCGGCGTGATAATGCTTGTTGGTAGACGGCGGGAGATTATGGGAGAGATCATCAACTGAAGCGATATTGCAGAAATATTTGTTGAAGAGTTCCGCTTTTTCTTGGTCCGAAGTAATGAGTTTGTTGTCACCCTCTAGGACAGGAATGGTTTCTCTTCTGCCTGATATGAGGAGTTTGAATGTCTTCCACCATTCGGAGGCATCTACTGACATTGAGTTGAGCTTTTCATCCATTTTGGAGTAATAATTTCTTTTAGATTTACGAATTTCCGAAACTGTTGTATTACGTTTAAGACGATATTTTTCCCAGGACAGAGGGGTGTTTTTTGATTTGGCCTGACGGTACAGGCGTTTTCTCTGGCGAATAAGTTTTCTAATATTGTTATGCATCCAGGGTGGCTGGTCAGCTCTGAAGGTAATTATTTTGTTGGGGATAAATTTTGAAGCGAGCTGGTCTATTAAGCTAGTCAATTTTGCCGCACAGTCACAGAGAGGAGTCTCAAGCCAAATGTTGTTCCAATTTATTTTCCTTATTTCCCTATTAAGTCATTCGTAATCACCTGTTCTATAACACCAGATTTTTCGTTTGAAAGTTTTCAATTCTTTCTTTGGGATATTAAGAGACAGCACAACTGGGCAGTGGTACCTGATCAGTTCCTCAAAGAACGGGTCCGTTACTTCGACGCTTCAAATATTGGTCAGTGTATGGTCGTTTACAATCATTGGAATTTACTTTCATGATGAACAAATAGGAATTTATTTTTG